>CM076575.1:2007829122-2008159004 GCA_034641835.2 Pinus albicaulis | reverse complement strand
CAAGCATCACTTCCAAAAACACGAAAGTGACTTACATCTAGTTTGATTGAACTCCAAGCTTCTTCTGGAGTTATATTCTTTAAAACCTTAGTAGGAGTGCGATTTACTATGTAATTTGCACAGTTAATGGCTTCTGCCCAAAAATTGAGACCAAGTCCTTTAGATTGAAGCATACAATTAGCCATTTTTGTTAAGGTGCGATTCTTCCTTTCAGCTACAACATTTTGTTGAGTATATGGAACAGTATGTTGCAATTGAATGCCATGCTTAGTGCAGACGTTGATAAATTTTTTTTTAACATATTATCTTCCCGTGTCAGATCTTAACTTAAGAATTTGATGTCTATATTTTTTCTCAACAAAGGCCTTAAAGGCCAAAAACATGTAAAAACTTCACTATTGAGTTTTAAGAAATATACCCAAGTGCGTTTGGAAAAATCATCAGTGAAAGTTAAGAAGTACTTGCAACCAGAGAAAGAAACAACAGGAAGTGGACCACATAAATCACTGTGCACAAGCTACAAAGGGGCTAAAGTGTGCCAAGAGGCACGTTTGTCAAAACTATCCCGATGATGTTTTTCGAGTACACATCCGGAGCAAACACCATCTTGGCAAGATACCATAGGAAGGCTCGTCACCATATTTTTCTTACATAGAGTTTGAAGAGAGCGGTAGTTTAAGTGACCAAATCGCTCATGCCAAAGTTTTCTCACATCATCATTATGAGCAACAAAAATAGAGGGAAGAGATGATGCCCCAAAGTTGTCAAATTTATACAACCTTGTGGAATCATCAGCAATGCCAGTAGCTAAAATATGTTTAGGAATTTGAGGTCCTTGATTACAACATCATGAGGTGAGAATTCTACTATTTTCCCTTCACCTGAATGAGTTATCTGATAAATAGATAGAAGGTTGCATGACAAGGTAGGAACACATAGTACATCATTAAACTGACCATTATCTAGATGAATGGTTCCAGATCCTACAACACTAAGAGATATATCATCACCAACATAAATATGTTTTGTGTTATAATCATTTAAAGAAGAAAACATGGTTTTATTTTTGGCCATGTGGTAAGAAGCTTCAGAATAAATGAGCCACTCATGAGAAGGAGAAGAGGAAGATACATTTAATGCATAACCAGATCTTGATGCTTGACAACCACAAGAAGAAAGTGCCATGCCTGAAGATGAAGGTGAAGAGTGCTCCAAATTGATGTTGTGCTTCTTCATTGCTACTTCTAAGGCTTCCATCTTCTTAAAACATTTGGACTCTATATGGCCATCCTGGTTGCAAAAGTTGCAATGTCTCTTTGTCTTCTTCCCTTTGTTTTGATTTGCCTTATTATTTTGGTGATTTGATTTTTCAGTTTGCGGCTGAAATTGCTTAGGGCCCTTGTTTGGTTTAGGACCATATTTTTTAGGATACTGCTTCTTGGGATTCTTTTGATATGGTTGTTGTTGGGCTGCTAAGGCTTTCTTAGAAGCGTTTCCAGCAGTGATAAGACCAAGGTGTAAATTTTTTTCTTGTTCTCTTATCAAAGAATCACAAAAGGCATCAAAAGAGGGATTCTTGTAGGTGGTTCCTGAAGAAATGATGGCTTCTCTGGTGGAATGGAAGGCAGAAACAAATACAGAGTATGCAGGACCAAGCTTAGCAAGAATGCAATATATGAGGCTACCATCTTCCTTTTTGACCTTACACCCTTCTAAAAGAAGTCTAAGGGTCTTGAATTTGGACAAAAAGTCTTCAATAGAGGAGAACTTATTAGGGTCCAAAGTAAGCAACTCATTTTCGAACTGGTGGGCCCTGATTTGATTTTGAATGCCAAAAACATTATTTAGCTTTTATAGGGCTTTATCAGGGGTGTCAATGTCAAGGATGTGAAATCAAAGATCTTAGGCAATGGACATTCCTATCAACCCTCATGCTTGATCTTGTCTATTTTCCCATTTAGGAACTTTATCATCATTAGAAGGTTTAGTTTCTTGTCATCTGGCTATTCTATAAAGCTCTTTACTTCTAATTATATCTACCATGTGAGGTAGCTATTGGAAATAATTGGCACTGTTAAGAATAACCGAGCATGCACTTTCCATTTAAAAAAAAAATTGAAGCTGCGAAAAGCTGAAAATAACTACTCCAATGGAAAGATTTCGAAAAAGTAGGCCGTTTCAAAAAAACGGCTCGAACAACGGCTTTCGGATGAAGAAGTTATGCCTTTTGAAAAATCTGAGTTGTAGATACCAAATAGTTACGGGAACAGGATGAAGTGCGGCTTTTTAAAAAAAAATTCCACCCCTTTGAACAAAAACTTTTTACAAAAGAGGCTTGAGAAGGAGACTTGAACCCAAGACCTCTATTCTCATAAACTAACCCCTTACCAAGTGAGATAGTAAAAGGATCATGTTATTTTAGAAAGGAGGAAGGGGGGATTATTATTATTATTATTATTATTATTATTATTATTATTATTATTATTATTATTATTATTATTATTATTATTATTATTATTATTATTATTATTATTATTATTATTATTATTATTATTATTATTATTATTATTATTATTATTATTATTATTATTCAGCGTGCATGACTTTTCCTGCAAAAAAAAACACAAAAAACGAGAAAAAAAATGAAATGCAAAGCCTTACGGCAGAATGTTAGATTCTCAGTTAGCCTTACCGGCAACTATCACTTTTTTCACTATTTTTGATTTCTCGAGATCGTACAAAGACGCGGGGAAAGAGAATACGTAGCAAAAAAATCCCTTTTTCCTATTTATGATTTGTTGAGATCGCACGAAGTGCACAACAAAGAGCATACACAGAGAAGAGGGTATAGATTCAGAAAATAAATAAAACCTTAATACAGAAAAAAACTGAAATAAGCAGAATTATTAACAAATATAACTGCAAAATAGATGCTTTATACCTCCAAATCTAAACTGACATAACTTGGGTAGCCGGAAACCTTTTTGCATGAAACAAAAGGTGTTCCTCACTGTAAAAGATGCTCCAGACACAACCGAGAAGTTCTCCAAGCCCAAAAATGTTCAGAAATAGTATATCTACAAAACAAAATTCACATGCAATCAAACCGGCTTCAGATTTTGATCAACAATGGACGCGGCCTCAAAATAGCTCTGATACCATGGAGGAATTTATATGTAGGTTCTGTAGATCAAGAACCAAAGTTCGCTGCTCTCAAACAGATCACAAATCAGTACACCAGTATAATCACGTGGTTAAAACCCTCAAAGAGGGAAACAATCCATGCCCTGAGCCAACGCGGCCACTTCAGGTAATTTATTAATATAAAAATAAAAGTTACATATGTTTCTCTCATAAACGGTTACCGGGAAAACAACCCTCCATGCTCTTTAAATGTAGATCATGAACCAATCGGGTGGTAATCCACGGATCAAGTGCCGTTAATACAGAGGTGAGAGATAACCGTCGGATCACTACAAATCGTGATCGTTGGATTATAAGTTACAAATGTACATGGTAAATAAACACACTTTCCCTAACTCTACACTAGACTAAGTTATTCTTAACTATTTCCTATGTGTCAGAATATCCTAACAGCACACTTTCAGAAATATTTCTTTTTTGGTATGGGGTTGTACTGTTCTTTTTTCTTGCCCTCTTTTTCTTGTTTTTCTTTGTTTTTGTGTTTACTTTCTTTTATCTTTTCTTCAAACATTGTTATCTATAATGAATAGATATTTAAACTGATTATTTTTAACAAAAATAATGTTTGAGCATCATGCCATTGACAAGACCTCCAAATAGTTATGTTCCATCCATCTCTTGCAGAAAAAATGCATTGTTACCTCTGGCAGAATGGATGATGTATGGGCCTTTCCACAGATTTTCAAATTTTCCATTTTTTCCCTTGTCTTCTCTTCTTGAGTCCCATTTGAGAAGTTTGTCACCAATGTTAAAATTATTTTCTTTGATTCTCTTATCAAACAACTTTTTGATGTTTTCCTGCACTAGCTATGTTCTATTATACATTTTTTCTCAGTTTGCTACAACTGTACAATATGATTTATCCTTCTTATCATGTCATATTCTTTAGACTACATTTCCTGGATCAGCTTCATGACTAGAACTCCTAAAATTATTGGAAAAATTGTATCTCCTCCATATAATAGCTAATAGGGAGACATTCCAATTGATTTTTTAGTTTTTAATCTGTTTGCCCAGAGTGCATGCACTAGCTTTCTATGCCATGAATTTTTATTCTCTTCCAGCAACTTCTTGATGATGTTCACCAAAAAAAAATTTGAGGATTTTGCAAACCCATTATCTTGAGGGTAATAAGTTGTAGAATGATCCAATGTAATATGATATTTGTGGAAAAATACCACCATCTTCTTAGATCTAAAGGAAACAACATTGTCAGTGATAATCTTTCTAGGACAGCCAAATCTAGAAAAAATATGGTTTTCAAGGAACTTAATGATGACTAAATCTGTGGCAGTTCTAGAAGGCATGGCCTCTATCCATTTTTTAAAGAGGTCAGTTGCAATTAGGATCCATTTGTGTTGGGTAGATGAAGCAGGATGGATTTCCCCAATGAAATCTAGGCCCCACTGTTGAAAAGGAGCTTCAACATAGATAGGATGTAAAGGTAAGGGCAACAATTTTCTTCTACCTTCAAAGATTTGACACATATGGCAGGTAATTACCATCTTATGGATGTCTTGAAAGAGGGTGGGCCAATAGTAACCAGCTCTAAGTATTTTGTTGACATTAGTTTTCCAATAGAGGTGCTCTCTAGATTCACCTTCATGAAACTCATGCTTGATCTTATTTGCATCATTCTCAGGCAAACATTTAAGCAATATACCACTAGCATTTTTCCAATATAAACCTTTATCTAAAATGCTGTAGTTTACAGCTTTCAACTTTAAGAATCTTGCCTTTGTTTTAGAAAAACCACGAGGAACATTAAGATTAAGAAGAACATACAAAATATCATCATACCAAGATGAATTCAGAAATTAATCTTCGATAAGTGGAGTTTCCAACTCCTCCTGTTCATCTAATTCATCAATCAGGTTCATGTCTAGTGCTTGAATGTTTGTTTCAACCATGAGTTTAGCTAATCCTTGTCCTTTAATGAGTTTAGTGGGCTTTATTTCTAAATCATATTCTAATATAACAACAATCCACTTGCCTCTTTTGCCATCAGGATCTTGTGTTAAAATGTCTTTTACCACTGAATTAGGCACAAATGCAATAATGTGTGAGTGAAAAATGTAAACTCTAAAATATTTCAATGCCTTGATTAAGGCAAAAGCTTGTTTCTCCATTATGTTGTATTTCAGAGGTGCATCTCTTAATTCTTTGCTAAAAAATGAAATAGGTTACTCTTGTCCTTTTATTTTTTTCTATAATAGGACATCAACAACTGTATGTTCTGAAGCAAAGGGGAAGATGAAGAAATCTTTGGTAAAATTAGGGCTAATTAGAACTAGTGTTTGGGTGAGTTCTTGTTTTACCAGTTCGAAGGATTTCTTTGCTTCTATGGTCCATTTAACTCATATTTCTCTTTTCATCATATTTGTCATGCTTCTAAGGATTTTAGCGAGGTTTGATATGAACCTTCTTAAGAAATTAATATTTCCAATGAAAGATTGCAGTTCTTTCATATTTCTAGGATGATAGATTTGCAATATTCCTTCAATCCTTTTTGGGTCTATCTTGATCCCTTCTTCAGATATAATATGGCCTAAAATTTTTCCTTCTTAAAGGCCAAACGGAGTTTTCTTGGGATTTAGAGACAAACCATATTTTTTGCATTTTTCAAAGACGTTTCTTAAGTGAGCTAGGTGTTCTTCATCTATTTTGTAATATACTGTGATTTCATCAAGGTAAATCATAATGAAGTAACCTATTTATTATGAGAAACCAATATCCATGGCTCTCTGGAAGGTGGCACCAACATTTATTAACCCAAAAGGCATTTTCACATACATGAAAGTGCCCCAAGGTGTAGTGAAAGTTGTCTTGTGTTGATCATCTAGATGTACCAACACCTGATTGTATCCTGAAAAGCCATCTAGCAAAGAAATTATTTTAGATCTCACTACCCTTTGTAAGATGTGATCCATTTTTGGTAAAGGCTAGTTGTCTTTTAAGGAGGCTTTGTTTAAATTTCTGAAGTCTATGCATATCCTAATTTCTCCTATTTTCTTCCTAACTGATACAAGATTTGAAACCCATTCTGAGCATCTCAGAGGGAATGTGATTCTAGCATCATATATTTTCTTGATTACTTTCTCAGTGAGGGGTAGTTGCACATGTTTTATTCTACGCAATTTCCGTTTAAAGGGATTATGGTTTTCTTTGAGGGGTATCTTATGCTGAATTATCTTTGTATCATAGGACTTTATATCTTCATAACTCCAAGAAAAAACATCAGTAAATTCTCGAAAAAGCTCGAGATATTTCTATTTTATATGAGTAGGCAGTGTTTTGGACACTTTGATCATTTTGGGTTTTTGTTCACTACCTATATTTCATTCTTCTATTTCAGTTTTAGTTGGTTCCATTTTTGGCTTCCTAGCCACATTATTAAAGTCAAATAGTTCTTCTAGAGGCACCAGTCCTTTTGGTAAGTTATTAGTATTAGACTGCAGCACGTCAAAGTCTTCTTTTTCTAAATTAGTGAACAAATCTGTTTTATATATGTTTTCTTTGGTTAATAGATTTATATCAGCAGTTTCAGGAGGTTCTTATTTGTAAGGTTGTTCCTCAGTAGGGAAGTCTTCTTCATAGTCCGAGTCTGAATTTGGCACTTCAAACTCATTTTTGGACTGCAGGAAATCCTCTATCTATTTATCTCCTTCAAAAACTTGCCAGTATTTTATGTTGTCAGGGACTCCTGGTATGTGTATTGTTTTCTTTGATAAGGTTTTTGACATGTGCTAGCAGCAAAGGCTAAACCATTAGCAAGGATTTTTTGGTTTCTAGGGACAAAGGTAACCTCATATTCTATGAATGTTTTTAAGAGGTCAGTAGCATCATCTTTATAGGCATTTAATCTTGGATGCTTGGCTGTGTATTCTACATTTATCTACCTAATGACTAGCTCTGAATCTCCATGAACAGTTATCCTCTTGGCTCCTAGTTTCTTCAGTAATTGCAGCCCTAAGAGGAGTGCCTCATATTCAGCTATGTTATTTGTGCATTGGAAGTTTAGCTTGTATGAGTGACCTTTTGCATGATTTTTCTCTATTTTATGCACCCATATGCCTGAACTAATTTTGCTACAAGAACCATCAAAACTCATACTCCAAAGCAGTTCAATTTCAAATTTGTCATTAAAGTCATTGTTGTCCTCATTGTGATATTTATAGTGGTTTCCACTGTGTTTTTCACCATGATATTTTTTAGGGTTTGCATTATTTTATGATTGTCTTGTTTATCATGATCTCCACTATGTTGATTTTCATTTTGTTTTTCATGGTCAGCCTTATGTTGATGGTTGCTTTGTTGCCCATGATTTCCACTATGTTTGATGTCTGTGTTAGCAAACTATTCTGACTATTCCTCCTCCTTTTCCTCTTTTTCTACTGCTATTTTCTCATTTTCTATCACTTGTTCATTAAGATTTTCATCATTGTAAAGGATAAATTAATCAAGATCTGTGTGAATAGAATAAAGAAGGGAGTTATCTGGCTTTTCTTGACTGCTAACAATGTATTTCATGTGTGTTTCCATATATATTCTTCTTGGTTGACTAAAGATAGGGATGGTAGCATAAGTCATGTCCATTGAAAGAAGCATGCCATTTTAAGGAGGTATATCAGCCACTACAATATCCATTACTAGGATCTTGGCTTGTATTTGTGCTAGGTTGACACATAAATATTTGATGAGGCCTAAACATTTAACTCTGTTGGATTCAAAAGAGTATAAATCTTTGTAAGGTCTAGTTATCTCAACGCCCAGTCTTTCCGTTAATAATTTTGGCATTAGATTGTGGGAAGCACAAGATTCTAACATGGAATTGTGCAAAATATTATCATGGATGTTTAAACTGACATAAAATGGAGGAACATCTCTTTCTTGAAATTTTCCTTCCACTTCTGGTCCAAATAGAAGCTCAGGTTTGTCATCATTTAAATTAATAGAATCAACATTTTCTCCTATGTTTAAAGCTCTCAAAAGTTGGGATTTATATACATCTTGTGCGAATATTTCAGTAAGAGGATAGAGATTTTAATATTGGCAATTTCACTCTCTATACTGAAAGGTATCTAAGTTTTTGGAATGTTTAAATCAGCCTTTTCAGTCACTGTTTTCACAACAAATTCAGCTTGCTGGTTTTTATTAAGAACAACAGTTAAAACAGTTTTGTTAGGAGCATTAGCTGAGTTTCTAGTGCTACTTTGGTCACCACTATATTTGGGATTAGGGTGGATGTTTTTATTTTTGTTTTTATTAGAACTTTCAGCCACTATGTTATTTTCTTTTGCTGTCTTTTTAGAAATGTTTTCAGGATTATTCCTAGTAGAAATTTCAAAGGTTTTTCTTTTGGGAGTGTCTTGGTTTTTCTTGCTTCTGAGGCCATATTGTCTGTGGACTTCTATTATAGCATTTTAAAATCCTTTTTTGTAGTCTCCAGATTCTAGGCTCTCTTCTTCATAAGGTGTAAATATTCCCTATTCTTCCTCAGTGAGAAAAACAATATCCTCATTGTTTACTCCCATTAAATTTATGTGACTTTCCTATGTTTCTTCAATCACTCCCTCATCTTCATCAGCATAGTTTTCTTGGAAAGGGGGTCTGATTTGCAGATCGAGGCCTCTTTGTCTAATTTGAGGGGGATTTCATCTAAATTTTTGGTTTTGGTTATGATTTTGATTTCTGTTTTGAGGATCTGTTTGGTTTTCTCTAGCTCTCTCATTCATGTTTATTATCTCCATCATCCTCTCCATTGTCCTAACTAGGATGTCAATTTTAGCATCATATGTGGAGGGTCCAACTTCCTCTTTGTATGTAACCTTTTTATTTTTTTTCAATCTAGCCCTTCTGGAATTTAGGTTAGATTCTACACTTATTTCTCCTCTTTGCATGTCCTCTAAGGTTAGGGGATCTCTTTCTCTTAACTGATAACACATGTATGGATCAAATCCTTCTATAACTTTCACTAAGGCTAGGCCTTGTGGGGGTTTCATGTGGGGAGGGAATGCATTGTATACATTGTTAAATCTAGTGCAGTAGTCTTGGACACTATCTCCAACATTTATTTTAAGGTTATTACATTCTGATAGGATTTGGAGAGGATTTTTCTTGACTTCCCATTTGTTTAATAATAGTTGATGAAATGCAGGGAGGTCATTTATATTGTTATGGGTTAAGCATTTGAACCATTTTCTTTCTTCTCCCCCTAGGCTTTGAGAAAAAATTATAAGTTTAACAGTTTCATCATCTATTTCTTGTCTGTCAAAGTAGTCATTCATTTTTTCCACATGTTGTTGAGTAGTAGTAACTACTAGAATCATATAAAGGAATCATGGACTGATAATCCTGTGGTAGAAAAACTAAAGGTAAACGAAGGACTAAGGGAGCATACCATGTTGCCATGATATGAGGTTCTAGAAACAATGGAGGGTTAACAAGTGGAGGGTTTACAACAGGTGGTACAAGGTTAAATGGAGGAAGGTGAACAGTGGGGGATGAAGTTAGTACAACACAATTTTGTTGTAAGGTGGAGGGGTCTAAAGATATTTGGGTTATCCAACTCTGAGATCTAGTCCTAGACAAGCTTTGTTCTAGGGGTGGGTTAGAAGGGATATTTTGCAAGTCTTTGAGGTTTTCAGGTAGAGAACTTGCTTTGTGGATTGCTCCGCTAACAGCTGAACTTTTGGATTTAGGAGACTTCCTAACAATGATTTTATGATTTTCAACTATAGCAAGAGGATTTGGGTCAGGATAGGATCTAGTATGAATTCTTCTAGAAGCCAGAACTTGGGACCCAACAAATAAGAAAAGTGAAGAGGTATAGCGGTCTTGAGACACAAAAAAAACTGTGAAAGAAATACTTAATCCAAAAAGTATACTTGATTGGGTTTTGTTGATGTTTTGATGATAGAATAAGTTTCCCAATGGAGTCTATGGAAAACCAGTGGAGTCAGCAGGCCTACTGAAAAGTAGTGGAGGATTTTTAATTGTTTTATGACTAATTGTTGTTCACCATCAAAAACCATTCTTGGCTAACACTTGATTCATATAGGTTTAAAATGAGGTTTTCTAAGTTTTTGAGGTTGTTTATTACTCAGTATTCCCTAGTATGGTCACCACTATGTTGGCTCCCTATGATTTGCAAGATTGGAAAGAACAAACACTGCAAGGGCCACATCAGAACCACTTTGGAATCCTAGGACCTAACCTTCCTAGATTCACAAAGGGATATCTCTATGTATGTGTTTTCAAATGATATATCTTTATGCTTTTTTTTTTTTTTTAAGGCTAGTTATGAAGTTTTAAGGATTTTTTTGTTTTGGTTGAATTAATTGATAGATTGAGAGATCTGTGGTGTGACTGGTTGAAGGGATGTTTAAGCTGAATAGATAGACTATGAGAAAAAATTGATCCGTTAGGCTATGGAGTCATAAAAGGATTTAATTGTTCATAAACTATGCAACGGTTTTCATATGACAAGCCAACTATATCAAGTGGATCTCTTAGATTAGGTTGTGATATGAAACAATAAAAAGTTGTGAAGGCAACAAATCTATAGTTAGTTAATAATCTTCTAACTCTACTTAGACAAGAAAATCCTTTTAGGGTAACTATTTGAGGAAACCCAAAGGAAAGGGCATGCCATAGACTTCTTTGGCCAGAATTTAATAAGAAAACCTTTAAGACAATAATCCAGCAATCCTAAGAATACTTTCAGACAAAGAAAACATTTAAGATAACAGTGAGAGCAGCTAAAGAGAAAGCTAAACCTATATTCTTTAACTCAACACTCAAAAGACCATAAAAAATACATTTTGAAGCAGACTAGAGGACAATGCATACCATAGACCTCCCTGGTTTAGACTCTACTAAGTGAACTTCAAAGAAAGGCCTTAAAAACAACATCTCAAGCTACACCAAAGGACAGGGATTATCATAGACTTCTTTGGCTTGACTGTATTGAATCATTTCTATGGAAACAAGCTAGATGGAACTGGAGATCAATTAAGAATTCTCCAATCATACCTTGCAGAAGAAAACATAAAGATAAATAATGAAAATAGAAATAGTGTACTAAGACAACATATCCTACTCTAAAAATTCTGTTCTTTTATCAGAGAAATATGGGCAGAATGGAAAACATAAGAAAAACAATGAAAAATGAGGAAAACTTCACCATTAACATAGCCCACGAATCCTGTGAATGTGCTTGTATTACCGATGATCAAAAGTTACATTACTCCATGTACAATAGCTATCTGCAACTCAGAGCTTTCTCAAATCTAGCCTAGAAATCCTCAACTAGCTCAGCAACAAAAATCAGTCAAATAACCACCAACTAACCAACACTAAAAATGAATCTCATATGCACTATTTATCTCCAAAATGAGGAGGTGGTGCTAATATAGGGTTTATATGCCATTTATTTATAGATTTAATGATTTTTGACCTTTGTGACCATGCAAGGCCCAAGATAAAAATATCTGAAGGTGTTTCTCTGAGGTAATAACTCCTAACTTAACTTCTGAGTCAATTTCTGTGAAATGTTTGACTTTAAGGCTTTTTCGATAACTTTACAATAACTGCTGGTAGATGAAAACATATCTTTGAATGTTTGTAATAACTGTTAGATGTTTTATTGAAATAAAACATGTTGTAGGTGGAAAAAATATCCTTTGAACAAGTAACTTCTGTAGGTTTAGTCATTCGAATGTGTTTTTGGGTTTAATCTACCTTTGTTTTATCTTTAAACTCTGCTTTTGGCCTTTAAACTCTAATTGTGTCCTTTCCCTACTTGTTTTACTGCCTTTTTCATTATTCTGCTTTACAACTTAATTCTTTCGATTAGCTTTTATTCCTTTATTATTTTCTTCTGTCTGTTTTCAGTTCCTTTAATCTCTACTATGTTGGCTAATCCTTTATGATTTGTCTTTGATACATGATTAGCCTTCTAATATTTATTTTCTTTATCACAGTCCTTTGACTGTCTTCCTTCTCACTGTATCTTTGTTTTTATGTTATTGGTGCAGGGACGCATTCTTTCATTAATGGAGGGTTTAATTAGCCATCGAGGATCATGACTCACCGGGGTTTTTTCTTTTTTTCACACATCTGGGTCCTTTAGAAATGAAATTAAGTTGTATATCATCACCCAGATATTTAATTGGGTTTCTTGGAAAATTGGAATTCATTTCATACATTCCACCATTAAACCTGCACACTTTTAACAAATAATTATCTTTAAAACCATGCAGGGAGGGCTTTCTGCGTTTTACAAGGGTTTCTCGGGCTTTTGTAGGGAAGAGAATGGTGTTTTGGGGTTGGTTTGATAGAAGAAACCAATAGGAAATTTGCAAAGAGGGGAGGTATTTGAATTTTGGCTTGGAGGGAGAACTGGTTTTCGAAAACCGGGAGGTGGTTTCCACACGGTTGAGGAGACGGTAATGGTATTTTGGGTGGGCATGCAATTCCATATAGAGGATGCCACATGGCAGGGGAAAAGCGCCCATTTTGTGTGGTCAAAGATTAGTTTATCACGGGCGCAATTAAACTTGCGATGCAGGCACTTAACCTTTGGATCTCGTGGGATGATATCAATGATGGTCACAAGCATTAGGAGCGGTGGGCAAGTTCAAAGGGTGGAGCCCGGGGACAGGTGGTGAAGATTTATTGAAGTGCGAGCTTTCGGTGGAAAGCAGGGCCTAGAATATTAATAAACCAATCTTAATAAACCAAGCAGATGTGCTCATTTATGAATAAAAAAGAAAGGATTTATGAAGGTTTTTTAATCAAACACGGGGGCACCTTAATAATTAAAAGCAGGGGCTAAGTTAGAGGTGGGGATAGGGTCAATGAGTGCGAGGGAGTGAATTTTTTAAGGTAGGGGCTTAAAACCTTAAAGGGTCAAGTTCAAAACCTAAATTCGGGTTTTATATATAAAAAAAGAGTTTTCTTTTATAAAAAGGTGGGATCCCGACAGTTTAGATATTTCAATTAAAACAATGTAAAAGAGGGTCTTTTACATTGTTTTTGATAAAATAAAGGAAAAGGATGAAGGAAGGAATTTTGAAGGGTTTTTGGTGGAGGAAATGGTTTTTTAGAAGAGAAAAGGAGTGAATGAGAGTGTGGGGAGGGAGGGAGAGTGAAAATGAGATAAACAAGCCCATGGTGAGTCCTTTTAGAGTAGAAAGGTAAACTGAAAAGGCAGAGATGAAAAATAGTGAAATAGGTTTATTTAGGATAATGAAGGTAGTGAGATTTTTAAAGATAGTTGATAAGACAATAATGCTATATTTAGCTGCTTGTATAAAATACATATTCATCTATTGAACTCTTTAGAATACAGGAGGATAATACCACACAAGAAAAATATATATCCTATGCATAGTTATGTCTCTACATGAACATTTCAGTGCCTTTTTCAAAATCCATAGATATCTACTATCAGGATGAATTGTGGAAGTATATGTTTGACTATAAACACATTCCTTTTAGATGCCAAGAGTGCCATGAATATGACCATTTATACCATAGTTTTCCTATGGTTGTTGATGTTTTATATAGAAACACAACGTATTATCTTCTTGTCAACAATGTATAATATATATTATATTAAGTAAAACTATATATATATATATATATATATATATATATATATATATATATATATATATATCAATAATTAATTAATAAAATAGAATACACGTTTTATTAAGAAGACATGTCCATTAATGAAAATACACCTCAACTATGTATATATATTGGGGTCCTCAATTTTAGTTTGAGATGTCATCAATAAATATCTCATATATCTTATATCAATGTATAATATTTTCTCATTCGTAAAAATAAAATTAAGGTTGATATTGTTTTAACTGTGCAATTAATTATCATAAGGAAATAATTACCAAGATTTGAAAATAAGAAAGGATTCAACATGGTATCCGAGTAATGAGATCTTGCACAGAAATATACATGTTAAAATTTTGGGTCATTAGAATCTTTAAGTAACATCATATTATATTTATTTTTTTGATGGAATATTTTAACAAAGTCAAAAACTATGTTGGTGGATTATAGCCTAATACCAATATGAAGAGAAATTTAACCTCATAGCACTAATGAGTAAATGGTTAAAAAATATGATTGGGTTGAATAATGACATAGATCCAACAATATTCATAAGAAATTAACCTAGGAAATTTAAAGGGAATCTTATAGGATTCTCCCATGATCGAGCGATCATCTAATATATGCTAATAAGTGTGGACCATGTTCATGCCATTTAAATTTGGATCAATTGGTAGCTTTGATGAGATGAGGTATTCCTAATTAATTGATGTCATGGAATATGTTTGAACTAAGCTCTAGAAAGTAGAGTAACAATACCAATATAAGGGCTCATGTTTAGGCCTTGTTGGGTAGTTTCAAGAACAAATTTGAAAGATACTATATAGCTAGAGGTAGCCAAGGAGAATGGTTTCCAGTGATGTGATTCACAAGGTTTCAATAAAAGTTCAAATTATTAGGGTTTTTATACCATGGAAGACTAGAAGTATTGGATAACAAAGCTCGAATGTCTGTGGATAAAACCCTAGACCTAGACCAAGGTTAATGCTTCTACTGAAAGAAGGAAACCTAACTCATGCCTTAAAAGAAAGGAAATAAACATGTTGATGATGAGGAAAATGATGATCATTTCTAACTTGATGATATCACAATTACCTAATGACGTCCTAATGAGGTTTACAGGTACATTATGAAGGATTCCAGGGCTCTCACAGTAGATGGAATCAATAGTAAGAGTGAATCAAAGTTCATGACAAGATGATTCTCCTGGGGTGGAGCACAAAATATGGCAGAGATATTTGTATTCAAGAGGGATAAATTGAACAAGAAATATAGAACCATGCTACACAACTAGAAGAACTTCTAGTTAAGAGGGAGACTATTGTGAAAAGACATTTTCTCCAGTTGTCAAAATGAAGAAGAATAATATGTAGGTACACGGTAGGTACCTTGGGTTTTAATGAACCTATAATCTTCTTGATGACTTATTCTGACATAGAGGAAGTGACAATGGCAGGAATATTTTCTTTCATGATATAGGGAGCAATCAAGATTACCATAGGAATCCTTTCTTCAATGGTAGAGGGAGATGATCTCAAAATTCGAGACAAAGGATATAGATTTGATGAATTACTTCTGTTAGCCACCTATAAAAATTTTCCATATCAACTGGTGGCTAAATGATTCTGGACAGCCTTCAAGAAACAATTTCATTGCCAAAATTGTTGGTGCATAAAGTCTTATAAAGATATTCTATCATTTGTTTAATCGTCACTACTGTTTCCCTTTCAAATCTGAAAATCTGCTATTTTCATAAGGAAAAAGACTGGTGAAAAATCCCATTTTTCCCCTCCTTCATTAAAAACTAACCTTCATTTTTTACCCGTTTATTCCCCATAGAATTCCTCTATTTTTATGATTTACCTTCTTCCCTTCCTGAAAATCCCTTTTACAAATTCTAGAACTCATTTTTAGACTTTACCGAAACCCCCAAATCCACCAAAAAACTTTGAAAAAATCATAAAAATACACCTTTTTTATATTACAGACTTAAGCCCCCTTGAGCTAAGTCCTAACCACTTCCCCTCCATACGCCTTGGTGCTATAACCAAGCGCTAAGCCCTTTCAGCGCTTATCACATCGGAAAAATTAGAGTACGTAAGTCTGTTTTGCCATGTTAAAAGTTCTGATGCGATTAAGCCCTTTGTTCATTACCCCCGATCATATTGCTATTTCATATAACCCGTGGGCCCGCATCTGGTGCTTAAACCGTGGAATAAACCATTCCCGATGCTCATTTTTCTTTGTAAATCAATAAACCCACTTTTTCCTAAGTTTGGTCTAAACGCACCCAGGCAATGTTTTTTAATGCAAAATGGTTAGATTGAAAAGCCCCGCATCAAAAATCTCGATGCGATTAGGCCCCATTGTATAAACCCCCTCACCTTCCACTTCACTTCATATAACTTTCCCTTGGGACCAAAAGTTTAAGTCCCGAAGCGTTAATCCCATAGGGGAAAATCAAATAGTTAGATTGAAAGACCGATACCGAACCTCCGATTGTGATTGGCCCTCATACATAAGCCCCGGGCCTTTTGCCTTCCATATAATCAAAGGCCCCACAGATAGGCGCCAGCCACATATATATAAACCCGCCCCCGAAGCCAAAAACCTTTGTATTATATTAAATTTTTGGGTTTTTATATGTATTAGAGGTTTTTCGCCGGTGTATAATGTGAAACAATATCAACCGTTGAACCCAGACTAAATCAATAGACTGCGCCAAATCGCATCGACACTTTTTCATCGGGCGCATTTTATTTCCTCCCCCGATTGACTTTCCCGATCCATTCTCCGCCGTCGATCTGATCTGAAGATCGAAGGCTCACAATCAATCACATCAGCACTTTTTCATCGGGCACATTTTATTTCCTCCCCCGATTGACTTTCCCTGATCCATTCTCCACCGTCGATTTGATCTGTAGATCGACGTCTCACAATCAATCGCATTGTCGCACCCCAAGTTTCTTCCCCCGTCGATCGCCGAGCCCCAATTACATCCAGGGCGTCCACATGTCTAGATCATACGGTCTAGATCGATACTCCAATTTGGTTATATTTTATGCACCCCTCTTCATAATGTTGTTTTGACCAATCGCAGTCATTGATCTCTGTAGATCAATGACCCTTATTAACATATTTTCCTCCATTGTATTATTTCATTTATTCCCTGGATGCAATCTCCTTCGTTGATCTTCTACATCCAATGGCCCATATTTAACCCGACAGGCCTGCCTCTTGTGGGTCCTGCCTCCCTCTAGAACTAATCTCTATCGTCGATCCCTTGATCGGACAATCCATACTAAAACCACCCATCCCGCTTCTTCCCACGCATCTTTTTGAATTCATGCTCGCTCTCAGTCATCAGATCTGGGATCCCATATCTAACGGCCATCATCCCATATCACATAACTTTCAGCGCGAAAGATAATTCCCTAAGGGCCACGCGATATAAGATGTTTTTCGAAGCCACGTGTCGAGAGGGAACACATATCATGTTCAAAAAGGCAAAACCGCCTCCCCGCCTATTTCGCACGCGAAAAAAATGGTTTTATCTCTCGAAAACCACCTTCCCCCATTTCTATTGTGTTTTATCGTGTGCGACTCCTGCCATTGATCTCTGTAGATCAACGGCTTAGATTTAATTATTTCCCTCCGCCTTTCCTAAAGGGTTTCTCAGAGTGATCTCTGCCGTTGATCTCATGGGCCGATCTCATCCGATGGCCCACGATCATCCCGAACCCTCCGCTTTACTTTTTATCAGTTTTTCCTCCGAAAAAAGGTTTTAACCTTATTCTTTCGCATTTTCTTCTAAAAATCTGAATAATGTGACTCTTTCACATTATTAGTCCACCGCTTATCCCGACCTTTGATCTCCTTGATCGGTCATAGATCGACGATTCTAACTTAATTCTTCCCGCTTTCCTTTTTTAACCGCAAACGAATATCCACTATTGGATGTTGCCATCCAATGGCCACGCTCTTCCCCAGAACCTCCTCAGCAGTTTTTTACCAAATATGCAGGATTTCTTAATGATTTTTTGATTTTGTAGGATTTAACGGGCTTTCAAATATTTTAAAATGAAAATGAGAGCCAAGGGTGACGATCCTCATGACTTTCGTTCATTAAAAGGAAATCCATACACAGGGTTCAAATTCAAGTTTCATTAATGACTCATGGCCATTGATGCCATGTGGAACTTGTACATACCTGCAGATCAGAAAGACACAAATAATTAAATTAAACAAAGAGTATCAGTGTCGAAGACCCAAACACAACAGAAAATAAGGATTAAACATGGATTATACAGTTTAATGGATTGCGACTAAAGTCGATTATCAAAGGCCTAATCCAGTGAATTAAACATAGTTAAATATAAATCATGGATATTTTTCAGAAAGAGGATGCATCCACTACCTCATCAGAGGAAAATTGATTACTCTCGGCTACCAGATTGCCACCTGTGGCCTAAAAGCATTTAAAAGAAGGCTGAGTAATGACCAGAACAGAGCATATCTGCCCCATACAACTGAATAGTTATTTCGAATCAAAGAAGCTAATATAAACTATCAGCAGAGTTATTGAAAAGGATGACATAGAGCCTTAAAGTCAACATAAGCTTCCAGCATGCTTAAATTACTTAATGCAAACCAATTAATACAGGAAAATATCTATAAAATTCTCCCTTGAGCCCCTCAAAGGCTAAGAAGCATTAACTGTATTAATTGAAATCAGAAGATCATTTCTCTCTTTCGGCCTCCTCATTCCTATATAAAAACTTGTTGAGGAGTCCATTGTAAATGTTGGTTGCTTGTTTGATCACTAGTTGTAATAATAAAACTCTCTGAAATAAATACATAGTCTGTTGAAGTTGAAGAAGAAATTGAAGTCTTGGAGGCCCTGATGATGTTGTTGCATGCTTGTTCTTTAGAAGGCTCTATCATTATATCCATGAGCTTGGCTATTGGTGAAGTATTCTGAACTATTTAATGTTTTCCCCTGTTTTCATTTTGTTCCATAAATTCTTACTACAGTAGGATGAAAGTTTTAGGCTAAGAAATGACTCTTGGAAGCACCTTAGACATGTTTATCCTTCACTGTTTTATGTTTTCTTCTACTGAAGTATTTTAGAGTCTTTAATCTCTCTCTTTAGTCTTCAAGCTTGTTTATTTCCTTAATAGCTTGAATAGTTGGTTTCAACATGATTTATGGTTTTCCCTGCCACTTAAAGGCTGTTATTGAAGTCTCCCTTTGAAGTTTATTTGTTTACAGTAAGCCAAGGAGGTATGTTCTGATCTTGCCCCTTGTCCTTGCTTGAATAGTTGGCTTAAAGGTAATTATAGTTGTGATCATAGATGTATTTAGGTGTTCCCTCTTCTATGACCGTAATTATCAGTGAATCTTTTATGTTTTCTAAGTCATTTGAAATAAAATCTTTGAGGAAATAGGGTGTTCCCCGAATCTTAGATTTCATTTTAAAATTTTTTTTGAAAGCATTATTTTCTTAAAGTGTGATTTGTAGAATTCATGGTTAGCCCTGTCTATCAAATGGCTCTTTATTGTTCAAGTTGTGCTTTCAAATTCCCTTTGTTGAGAATTAAAATTATCTTCCCAAATCATTGATGTCCATCTCACTCCAAAACCAAAGGATCCTGCAGCCAAGTTAGATTTTCCCTTTGATATCCCATATCCATTGATAAGTTTTTCATGATCTCTTTTTGACTCCACTTCCCAATGAAGCTGAAATTTCCTCTTTCCATCTATCTTTCCTAGAAATTTTAGGTTCTGTTGTGTTATTCAACCAAACAAACATACAAACACTTGCACTTAATAAATAGTCTAAAACCAAATACTCAAAGCACACAAGATAAACCTTTGCAAAAAACAAATAATTTGAGAGATCCCTCTCTGAGAGTAGGAGGACTAGATCCTGTAACTCTAAAGATTGGTTCTGATGTTGCCTTGTCTTTTGATTTTCCAAAATATCAAAACACAAGACACCAACATAATGGCAATCACGGTGGGACCATGAGTAAAACCTTTAAAAAAAAAACACTCCCTATCCAGTATAACATAAGTATCCTTCTTCAAGAACTACCTAACAAAAATGGTGATCATGATAGGACTTAATTGAATCAGTGACAAACTAAGTGACCCTTAGGATTCTCGTAAGACCTTATCAAACCTTGAAGGAACCAGTTACCAAGCCATAAGAGTGAAATATGTATGTTTAAACACATTAGCGAAGTGTTAAATCCGATTTAGGACACTCTCATAACCTATAAGACCAAAATAACTCAGAAAAACCCAAAAACATTTCAGTTTGGCTTCATAATAAACGTGGTTCTGGAACCATTCCATATTCTACCTTCATACAAGCTAAATAGTTTCCACCTGGCGACTCCACTAGCCCCAGTAGGCCTATTACTAATCTAGGTTCCTGGATTTCTTTAGAACTATGTTAACCAGCCTTAAAGAAGTTTAGAAGCCTATTCCCATACTAGATAAGACATCCTAAGAGGTAAAACTCCCAAAAGCAGTCCTTAAAACATTGACCTCTCTCATTTTTGAAAAGCAGTCTGGCTTCACATAGGATCAACACTAGATCCCATCCAAACCCAAATCCTCCTTTAATCATTGACAATCCAGAGATAATTCTATGGCAGACTTCTAAATCTGGAGAATCAGCTACTAATAGGAGCCTCTTAAGAACAAAACCGGTCCCTGAAAACCTTGTTGTCTTAGATGATTCACACTTTGATTTACATCATATAAAGAACATCTTTAGAACTAGATCTCAAGGTGATTTAAACCAAGCTGACCTTGACATTGCAGATTTGAAACAAAGCTTCAGTAGAGAAGCCTCACCTTCCACCCCTGTTGATTCCCAACTTCTTCATCACTTTAGCCTTTTCCATAACAAGTCTGCTCAAAATCAGTTTGCTGGCCCAAGTGTTTCTTCCACTCCAATCCATACTACCATTGTACAAAACACTCCTGTACAGCCCAATATCACTATTGTAAATCCACCTCTTATAAATCCACCCTTATTTCCAACCGTGGCAACATGGTATGCCCCATTACTGTTACCATAACCTCTACTTCCCTTACCAAATGATTACTAATCCAAAATCCCTCACTTCACTAGAAAAGAGTCTACAATAGCTCAACACCATGTAGATAGGATGGAAGATGCATTTGACTATATGGATATAGAAGAAGAAACTGTGAAGATGAGGATCTTTGCCCAAAGTTTAGGAGGAGATGTAAAGAAATGGTTTAAAAACCTATTGCCTAACAGCATAAACGATCTCCCTGCCTTGCATCAAACATTCATCAACAATTGGGCACTCAAAAAGAACCCTCTCCAAATACTTGTAGAATATAGTAGCCTTAAGAGAAATCAAGGGGATAGTATTCATGACTACTCCACTAGGTTCAATAGCGTTTACAATGCTCTTCCACCTCACATGAAACCTCCTCAAGGCATGGCCTTAGTAAGGTATCCCGAGGGCCTTGATGTTGAAATGAGTTATCAGCTAAGGGAGAGAGATTACTTAACCTTAGAATACATGCAGAAAGGAGATGTGAGCATAGAAGCAAACATAATTGAGAAAAGAAATAGTTTGAGACTAGAGAAGAGGGTAACTTATAAATATGACCTACTACCCTCAACCTCAACCTCTGATACAAAAATTGATAACCTAGTGAAGGTGATGGAGAGGATGCTTGAGAAGATCAATCTGAATGATAGAGTGCCACCAAGAGAACCTAAAAATAACCAAAATAGAAATAGGAATAATAATTATAGAAGAGAAAACAATCAAGATAAGAAAAAATAAAGTGACCAACAGATTAGACCTCCCTTCCAACAGAGCTATGTGGATCAATATGAAGAATATAGGGAGATGGAAAGGTTCGGAGAAGCTCATGTGAACTTTATTGGATCAGACAGCGGGGATGATGTTTTCGTCACTGAGGAAGAACAAGGTTTCTTCTCTGATCAAAGTACAAACACCTATGAAGATTCTGATGACTATATATTGGGGTTTGAAAATGCAATCATGGAGGTACACAAACAATATGATTTTAGGAGCAAAGTGAACGTAGACAATTCCAAAGATAATAACACTAACATTACTGTCAAGAAAAACGCAGAAAGTCAGCCTAAGAAGACAACATACAAACCCATCATTTTGGCTAAAAAACTAGATTTAAACAAAGAGAAAAACATCCAGCCAAATGTGGAATAGAGTACTCCTAGCACCTCAGCTAGCGATCATAACAAAACAATCCCAATTACCAGTCCAAACAAAGTTCAGCAAATTAAAACTGTTGAAAAGAACTCAATTGAAAAGACAGATGTAAATATCAACAAATGAATTTTTCCTTTCAGCCTTGAGGGAGAGATTGCCAAGATAAAAATTACCATCCCCCTACCTAAAATTGTAACCCAAGAAGTGTACAAAAACCAAGTTTTAAAAGCTTTGAACCTAGGAAGTGATACTAACACCTTAAACTTGACAGATGACAAACCTGAGTTATTGTTTGGTCTAGAAGTTGAAGGGAAATACCAAGAAGGTGTTGTCCCTCCCTTCTATGTTAGTTTGAAAATACATGAGAAAATTTTCCACAATGCCATGCTAGATTCTGGGGCTTCACACAATCTAATGCCCAAGGTAGTAATGGAAAGCTTAGGCTTAGAAATTACTAAACCATACAAATATTTGTATTCCTTTGACTCAAGAAGAGTCAAATGTTTGGGTCTAATCAAAGATTTATGTGTTAACTTAGCTCAAATCCCTGTGAATAGTCTAGTAATGGACATAGTTGTAGCTGACATTCCCCCTAAGTATGGCATGCTCTTATCAAGATCATGGGGAGCCAAACTTCAGGGAAGCCTTCAAATGGACATGTCTTATGCCACCATCCATGTTTTTAACCAAATTAGAAGAATATACAGGGAATCTCACATGAATTACATGGTGAGAAACATAGACAAACCAAACAACTCTCCAATCTATTCTATTCAATCAAGTTTAGATTCCTTTATCTTGTGCAATGAATATGAAATCACTCAACAAGATAAGGAAAACATAGACCCAACCAGTTTACTAGATCAATCAGAACTACCCTCGAATCAAATTCAAAACATTGAAAACCAACAGCAAAAGGAAAATGAAAATGAGGCAAACATACTGTGGACAATAAACTTTGATGGATCCTGTAATAAAACAAGTGCAGGGGCAGGTGTTTGGATTCAAAACACGAATCAAAGTTTTTCATATAAATTAGATTTCCCATGAACTAACAATATTGCTGAGTATGAAGCACTTCTCCTAGGCTTACAATTGCTTAAACAATTAGAATCCCAAAAGATACCAATCTTAGGAGATTCTAAACCTATCATAAGACAAATCAAAGGAGAATACTCAGCCAGAAATCCAAGGCTTAGGGAATATCAGAATGCTGCCCTTGATTTATTGAAAACCTTTGAAAAATATGAACTTATTTTAATTCCTAGAGCATTAAATCATCTAGCAAATGAACTCGCTTTTAATGCCAGCAACTGCCAAATACCTGAGATAAATGAAAAACTTAGTGTTAAGGTAAAACACATGACTATTGTGCCTGATAATGAAGATCACTGGAAATTTTTTGACTCTGACAAACACATAGATGATTTCTTAAAATCAGAAAATGATTTCGACATACCAATATTAGAAACCAGCCATAAAGAAAATTGTTTGTATATTGAACAAATACCAGAAGTTGAAATAATATATTCTACTGATATTAATCATTATGAGAATCCTTTTGAAGTAGAGACAATTGACAGCGTATACCAAGAAGACTTGGAAGTTCTACAATGCAAGAATGATAAAATTCCAAGAGGTCTCACACCTTTATAACACCTCTTTTATTTTAACGATGTAGCCAAAGAACCGAGAATGGAGCCTATGGAAAAAAATGTAGAAGAACATAACATAGGTAGTCTAGTAGAACCCAAGATGATTAAACTGTCCAACACTCTCCCAGCTGACATAAAATTGCAATATATAGAGCTGTTCAAAGAGTTTAAAGATGTTTTTGCTTGGGGATACAAAGACTTGAAATAATATGATACTAGCATCATTCAGCACAAAATCTCTCTTAAATAAAATCAAAATCCTTTTAGACAAAAGTTGAGGAGAATAAAACCTCTCTAACTACCTTTAGTTAAGGCAGAAATTGAAAAGATGCATGATGCTAGGATCATAGTACCCATTAGATATTCAGAATGGGTATCGAACTTAGTTTCTATTAGAAATAAAACAGGGGAAATCAGGCTCTGTATTGACTTCAAAAATTTAAATAGAGCCTCTTTAAAAGACAACTACCGCTTACCCAAGATGGACCATATACTTCAAAGGGTAGTTGGGTCAAAAAGGATATCCCTCTTAGATGGGTTCTCGGGTTACAACCAAGCGCTAGTGCTCCCAAGTGAACAAATCAAAACTGCTTTTACCACACCTTGGGGCACCTTTATGTATGTCAAAATGCCTTTCGGATTGATGAATGCAGGGACCACCTTCCAAAGGGCCATGGACATAGCCTTTTCTAAATATATTGGATATTTCATAATCATTTACCTTGATGACATAACCGTATTCTCAAAAACTGATGAAGAACATTTGATTCACTTGAGAAAAGTTTTTGAGAAGTGTAGGAAATTTGGCTTGTCATTGAATCCCAAGAAGACACTCTTTGGTCTCCAAGAAGGTAAAATTCTTGGCCATATAATTTCAGAGTAGGGAATAAAAATAGACCCTACAAGAATAGATGGCATATTACAAATCAGGCATCCAAGAAGCCTCAAATAATTACAATATTTCATTGGGAAGAGTAATTTTCTGAGAAGGTTTATCCCCAATCTTGCTGAGCTATTAAAAAACATTACAAACATGCTAAAGAAAGATGTAGGTGTTAATTGGACTTTACCAGCTAAACAATCATTCGAACTGATCAAACAAGCTCTTACTCAAACACCAGTCTTGATTAGTCCAGATTTTACCAAAGACTTCTATATATTTTATTTTTCATCTGAGCATACAATAGCTATAGTATTACCTCAAAAGAATGACTTGGGGCAAGAACAACTAATATCCTTATTTATTAGGGCCTTAAGAGATGCTCCTCTCAAATATAACATCATGGAGAAGCAAGCCTTAGCATTAGTGAAAGCTTTAAAGGACTTTAGAGTCTATATTTTACACTCTCACATAATTGCTTTTGTTCCACATACTATTGTCAAGGAAATTCTAAGTCAAGACCCTGATGGTAAAAGGGGAAAATGGATTGCAACTATTCTTGAGTATGACTTAGAAATCAGGCCCACCAAACTAGTTAAAGGTCAGGGATTAGTGAAACTTATGGCTGAGTCTAGCTTCCAAGCACTAGACATGAATATGGTAGATGTGTTGGAAGAAATAGAAGAATATACTGCTCCTTTCATTGAAGAAACATTTCTGAATTCTCCTTGGTATGCTGACATTATTTATGTGCTTTTATATTTGAATGCCCCCCTTCTTTGTCTAAAACTAAAGCTAGATTTTTGAAACAAAAAGCTTTGAGTTTTTGCATCTTAGATGGGGTATTATATTGGAAAAATGTTGTTGGAATTTTTCTTAAATGTTTACTTAAAGATGATGCAAGGAAAATCATGCATGAGTTGCATGATGGAGAATGTGGAGGACACCTCTATTGGAAGGCCACAACGAAAAAATTATTATATCTGGTTACTATTGGCCTACCATTTTCCCAGATACTCAAAATTTGGTCATGTCTTGCCATAAGTGTCAATTTTTTTATGGCAAAAGAAAACTTCTTCCTTTACCCTTACATCCTATCAGAGTTGAGGCACATTTTCAACAATGGGGTTTAGACTACATTAGGGAAATTCACCCATCCTCCTCAACTCAACATAAGTGGATCCTCACAGCCACTGACTTCTTTGCAAAGTGGATAGAATTTATACCCTCCAGGAATGCTAATGACTCTGTCATTATCAAGTTTCTTGAAACACATATCCTATCCAGATTTGGTTGCCCCATAAAAATCATATCAGATAATGCTGCTGCTTTTAAATCTAAGAAGATGGTTGATTTCTGTTACAAATACCACATAACCTTGGGCCATTCCACTGCTTACTATCCCTAAGGAAATGTATTAGATGAATCTTCCAACAAGAGCCTCATCAATATCATCAAAAAACAGTTGGAACAGAATTAGAAATCATGGCACAGTAAGATGGTTCATGCCTTATGGGCTTATAGGTTAACTACAAAGAAGTCCATAAATATGTCCCCCTATCAGCTGGTCTATGGCATGGAAGAATTTTTTCCCACCTCATTAGGTGTTCCAGTCATGAAACTCCTTCAAGAGGTGTAGGTTGAAGAGAATGATATGCAGAGGAGAATCAATCAAACCATCCATTTACAACAGACCAGAGAAGAAGTCTATGAAAGGATGTAGTTAGTCCAAGAAAGTGTAAAGAAACTATTTTATAAGAGGACTAAGGCAAACGATTTCCAGGTTGGAAATGTTGTTCTTAAATGGGATTCGAGGAGAGAAGAGAAGGGAAAAATTGGAAAGTTTGATAACTTGTGGAAAGGTCCCTATATTGTTCATGCTGAGAGGGGTCACAATGCATTTTTCGTGAAAGAATTTAATGGAGAAGATATGTATGGAGGTCCTGTCAATGGTAGGATGTTGAAGCAGTACTTTTGCCAGGAATCATGAGTTTCAAAGAATTTTATTTTTTCATTGTAAATATCATATTCTAAATGTTGCATTCAAAGTTATAAAAATAGAAATACAAAAATAGTAAAAGAAAGAAAAGAGGGCAGATTGTGAAAACAATAAAGGTACAGCTCCATACCAAAAAAGAGAAGCAAAATCTGAAATTGTGCAAGCTCAAATGCCACTACTGAAAGACACTTCTAATTAGCCATACAACCTAATCATTGCTAATTAGTTTTAAATTGATTGCTGATAAGTTAGTGAATTCGATTTTCCAAACAGCTCAATCTTGGCTTATCAGTAGGTAGATTAGGTTAGAAATCAAAGGTTCAAACATGCTCAAAATTCGAACCTTATTTATCAAAGAGAAAAATGACTCCACTCTGTTTCAAATTCTGAGTCAAAACAGAGGTAAAAACTGGTTCTAATTAGCTCAAAATCTGAACCAGAAAACAAGCAAAGAACAACTCAAACACAAGTAAAGACAGAGCTGAAAAAAGATGAAGGAACTGCTTGAACTTTTAGATTTTAAGCCTTCCATTTTGATTTAATTTCCTGCAAAATAATTTCTATGTGTAGCTTGTTTTTTTATGCCATAGATCAGCAACAAGTTATACTGTCCAATCCTGACTTGTATGCTTTTAAATTTATGTTTTAGAAATTAGTGAATAAAAATATGTTAGACTGTTTAATCCTAACAGATTAGTATATTAGGTAGAGAAGCATATGAACTCAACTGTCTAATCTGAGTTCATGGAGAAAGAAGAGGTAGAAATAGATTATATTTCTTGCTTTCAAAAGAATAAAATGTTGTAAGAGAGTTTGCCAATCCAAGTGCACTCTAAAGAAGAAAACATGTTAGATCAGTAGGATTGGGTAGGTAGAAAGATTGTGTTGATGAAGATCCATTATGTTTCATGGCTGCTAATATTTTTTCAGGGCAAAAGAAGACCATCCAAATGAAGAAAAGGCAGCCCAATGGATTAGACACTGATCAGCCTCCAGAGAATGCAGGTCTGAAATTCTTGGTGCCTTAAAAAAGGCACCATCCCCAAGTGGAGCCACTGTTAGACACATATAAAAATTTTCCATGTCAACTGGTGGCTAAATGATTTTGGATACCCTTCAAGAAACAATTGTATTGCAAAAATTGTTGGTGCTTAAAGTCTTCTGAAGATATTCTATCCTTTGTTTAATCGTCACTATTGTTTCCCTTTCAAATCTGAAAATATGCTATTTTCATAAGGAAAAAGATTGTTGCAAAATCCCATTTTTCCCTTCCTTCATTCAAAACTAACCTTCATTTTTTACCCCTTTATTCCCCATATAATTCCTCCATTTTTATGGTTTACCTTCTTCCCTTCGTGAAAATCCCTTTTACAAATTCTAGAACTCATTTTTAGACTTTACCGAAACCCCCAAATCCATCAAAAAACTCTGAAAAAATCATAAAAATACACCTTTTTTGTATTATAGACTTAAGCACCCTTGGGCTAAGTCCTAACCACTTTCCCTCCATATTCCTTGGTGCTAGAACCAAGCGCTAAATCCTCTAAGCACTTATCGCATCGAAAAAATCAGAGTACGCAAGTCTGCTTTTACATGTTAAAAGTTTCGATGCGATTAAGCCCTTTGTTCATTACCCCCGATCATATTTTTATTTCATATAACCCGTGGGCCCACATTCAGCACTTGAACCTTGGAATAAACCATTCCCTATGCTCATTTTTCATTGTAAATCAATAAACCCACTTTTTCCTAAGTTTGATCTAAACGCGCCTAGGAAATGTTTTTTAATGCAAAATGGTTACATTGAAAAGCTCCGCATCAAAAATCCCGATGCGATTAGGCTCCATTGTATAAACCCCCCCACCTTTCGCTTCAATCCATATAAATTTCCCCTGGGACCAAGAGTTTAAGTCCCGAAGCGTTAATCGCATTGGGGAAAATCAAATGGTTAGATTGAAAGACTGATACCAAACCTCCGATTGTGATTGGCCCTCATACATAAGCCCCGGGCCTTTTGCCTTCCATATAATCAAAGGCCCCGCAGACAGGTGCCAACCACATATATATAAACCCGCCCCCGAAGCCAAAAACCTTTGTATTATATTAAATTTTTGGGTTTTCATATGTATTAGAGGTTTTCCGCCGGTGTATAATGTGAAACAATATCATCCATTAATCCCAGACTAAATCAACGGACTACACAAAATCGCATCAGCACGTTTTCATCGGGCGCATTTTATTTCCTCCCCCGATTGACTTTCCCCGATCCATTCTCCGCCATCAATCTGATCTACAGATCGACGGCTCACAATCAACCGCATCGACACTTTTTCATCGGGTGCATTTTATTTCCTCCCCTGATTGACTTTCCTCGATCCATTCTCTGTCGTCGATCTGATCTGCAGATCAAGGGCTCACAATCAATCGCATCGTTACACCCCGAGTTTCTTCCCCTGCCGATCGCCGGGCCCCGATTGCATCTGGGCCATCCATGTGTCCAGATCAGACGGTCTAGATCGATCCTCCAACTTTGGTTATATTTTATGCACCCCTCTTCATAATGTTGTTTTTACCAATCATAGCTATTGATCTCCGTCGTTGATCTCATGGGCCGATCTCATCTGACGGCCCACGATCATCCCGAACCCTTCGCTTTATTTTTATAATTTTTTCCTCCGAAAAAAGGTTTTAACCTTATTCTTTCGCATTTTCTTCTAAAAATCCGAATAATGTGACTCTTTCACATTATTAGTCCACCGCTTATCTCGACCGTTGATCTCCTTGATCGGTCATAGATCGACGGTTCTAACTTAATTCTTCTTGCTTTCCTTTTTTAACCTCCCCGCAAATGAATCTCCACCGTTGGATGTTGCCATCCAACGGCCATGCTCTTCCCCAGAACCTCCTAAGTAGTTTTTTACCAAATATGCAGGATTTCTTAATGATTTTTGTATTTTTCAAGATTTAACGGGCTTTCAAATATTTTAAAAAGAAAATGAGAGCCGAGGGTGACGATCCTCATGACTTTCATTCATTAAAAAGAAAGCCATGCATAGGGTTCAATTTCACGTTTCATCAGTGAATCATGGGCATTGATGCCATGTGGACCTTGTACATACCTGCACATCAACAGGACATAAAGAATTAAATTAAACAAAGAGTATCAGTGTCGAAGACCCAAACACAGCAGAAAAGAAGGATTAAACATGGATTATACAGTTTAATGGATTGCGGCTAAAGTTGATTATCAAAGGCCTAATCCAGTGAATTAAACATAGTTAAAGATAAATCAAGGATATTTATCAGACACAGGATGCCTCCATTGCCTCTTCAGAGGCAAATTGATTCCTCTCAGCTACCAGATTGTCACCTGTGGCTTCAAATAATTTAAAAGAAGGCTGAGTAATGACCAGAACAGAGCATATCTACTCCATACGGCTAAATAGTTATTTCGAATCAAAGAAGCTAATATAAACTATTAGCAGAGTTATTGCAAAGGATGACACAGAGCCTTAAATTCAACATAAGCTTCCAGAAAGCTTAAATTACTTAATCCAAACCAATTAATTTAGGAAAATATCTATAAACTTCTCCCTTGAGCCCCTCAAAGGCTGAGAAGCATTAACTGTATTAATTGAAATCAGAATATCTTTTCTATGTTTTGACCTCCTCATTCCTCTATAAAAACTTGTTGAGGAGTCCATTGTAAATTTTGGTTTCTTTTTTGATCACTATTTTTAATACTAAAACTCTCTAAAATAAATTCATAGTCTATTGAAGTTGAAGAAGAAATTGAAGTCTTGGAGGCCCTGATGATGTTGTTACATGCTTGTTCTTGAGAAGGCTCTATCATTGGATCCATGAGCTTGGCTGTTGGTGAAGTATTCTGAACTGTTTAATGTTTCCGCTATTTTCATTTTGTTCCATAAATTCTTACTACAGTAGGATGAAAGTTTTAGGCTAAGAAATGACTCTTGGAAGCACCTTAGACCTGTTTATCCTTCACTATTTTATGTGTTCTTCTACTGAAGTATTTCATAGTCTTTAAACTCTCTCTTTAGTCTTCAAGCTTGTTTATTTCCTTAATATCTTGAATAGTTGGTTTCAGCATTATTTATGGTTTTCCCTGCTTGTCTGCTGCCACTTAAAGGCTATTACTGAAGTCTCCCTTTGAAGTTTCTTTGTTTACAGTATGCCAAGGAGGTTTGTTTTGATCTTGCCCCTTATCCTTGGTTGAAAAGTTGGCTTAAAGTTCATTATAGTTGTGATAATAGATGTATTTAGGTGTTCCCTCTTCTATGACCGTAATTATCAGTGAATCTTTTATTTTTTCTAAGTCATTTGAAATAAAATATTTGAGGAAATAGGGTGTTCCCCGAATCTTAGATTTCATTTTAAAAGTTGTTTTGAAATCATTATTTTCTTAAAGTGTGATTTGTAGAATTCATGGTTAGCCCTATCTATCCAATGGCTCTTTATTGTTCAAGTTGTGCTTTCAAATTCCCTTTGTTGAGAATTAAACTTCTCTTCCCAAATCATTGATGTCCATCTCACTCCAAAACCAAAGGATCCTACAGCCAAGTTATATTTGCCCTTTGATATCCCATATCCATTGATAAGTTTTTCATGATCTCTTTTTGACTCCATTGCCTAATGAAGCTGACATTTCCTCTTTCTATCTATCTTTCCTAGACCTTTTAGGTTCTACTGTGTCATTCAACCAAACAAACATACAAACACTTGCACTTAATAACTAGTCTAAAACCAAATACTCAAAGAACACAAGATAAACCTTTTCAAAAAATACTCAAAGAACACAAGATAAACCTTTTCAAAAAACAAATAATTTGAGAGATCCCTCTCTGAGAGCAGGAGGACTAGATCCTGTAACTCTAAAGACTGGTTATGATGTTTCCTTGTCTTTTGATTTTCCAAACTATCAAAACACAAGACATCAACAACTTCCTTCGTCAAGGGAAGTATATTATTGAGATTCTGCATAGATTCAGGATGATATACTGCAAGTCAATAGCCACATCTATGGTTATGAATTTGGAGTTATTTAGTTCTTTTCTTCAGATTTGGTCGATCCCATGATGTATAGATAACAAATTGTATCCTTGACATACCTAGCTACTACAAGATTGGATATATTCGTTATAGTGAACCCATTGAGTCATATTGGAGTGGGGTCCTCTGCGGTGTAATTTTTTCGGATAAATATTGTCTAAGTTTTATTGTACGATTTGTGTGCAAATAGTCAAAGGGGCTTTGGGGTGGGTCAAAGTCCTTTAATAATTATAATGGGTTTAAAGGGAAAAACCATGAGTCTCAAACCACGGCTTGAGACCACGGTATGTGGGTGTCTATGATAGTATAAATATGTAAGGATTGAGTCGAGCAGGGGGATGATATCAAATATGTTTGGATGTTGTTTAATGTTTTGATCTAAGTCTGGGTTTTTGTCTGGGTAGAAAGGCTCTTGCTGGTCTTTTATATAAAAGTGATGATGTGTTTTCCATCACTTTTAAATGCGACAATGATGTTTTTTTCTTGTAATGATAGCTGGGGTGTGATTTCCATTCAATGTAAACTTGACCACCGAGTATGTGTTATGAACTCATGGCAAGTATGGAAATGTTTGGGTCATATTTGGTCAATTTGAGCATGTCATTTGTAGGATATTGTACTACAGTTTTGTAGATGATTCAGGTGTCAGTTCATCGCTTAAGGCTCTAAAGAACAAAGTTTAAGGAGATGTAAGGGTGACCTTTCAGGACACTTGTGGTGCAAACATTGTACACAACAGCTGCAGATTATTGTTGATGCTTTTAGAGGGCCAAAAGCTCCTCAGTGGGGAGAAATGATCCAGGTGGTTGGAGAGATACACACATGACAAAGAGAGCTTATAGAAGATCAAAAATAGAAGTGTTTGGATTACTCTCGAACTAGGTTCAACTTGAATATCATGTCGTCCTAATTGCAATGGTGAAAACATTTCGTCAAACCGAGTCCGTATGGAGAAGTTAGAGGCAGTCAAAGTTTATGGGTTGACTTGGTGACTTGGTAGGTTAAAGAAGGAGAAATTTCGCAGAAATCCGGCCACCGGATTCTGGCCAACTCCGGCTGGATTCAGAGAAAATTCGTGGCCTCCTTTAAATGACTCCTATGGCCTAAAATTCTGATTTTAGAGAATGTGTTGGTTTGTTACAAAAAACATAATAATTAAAAAATGGTGGCAGGCCACCACCCCCGCCATCTTGCGTGACCACACCTAACCGCATATATATAATAATAAAAAAAATATGTTTTGGCTGGTGGGCCATGACCCCTACTGGACCCCACCACAGCTCCCCACTGAATCCCATAAACATGTATTAATATATATGTTAATATATATATATATATATATATATATATATATCCATTGTAACAAAGTCCATGGTAGTGGAGGTTAAGGGGTGGGCCGCTCGATGCGGGTACGACCCCCCAAAAATACTTTATGGTTTGGATATAAAACAAATACGCCCTTTATGGAGGGGTTGGGATTTGACCACCCGACCTCCCTCCAACAAATCACTTTTTTTACCATCACACCAAACCACCTCATGTGGTTAAGTCTGCCCTCATTTTTTTATTTAGAATCACATTTTTCCAAGTATGTCGAGGTAGAGGCAACAGACATAAGCACAGATTTCGAGGCAGAGGAGGTGAGTTTCAGCACGTAGCTTGAGATAGATTCATGTGTGATGCCAAGGGAATATTTTTATCCCAAGGAGGTAAAATTTTAGAATGTATTAAACTTTATATGCATTTTCACCAAAATTTTGCAGGAAGCACGATGGTGTGCCCCAATTTTCCTTTCGAGCAGTGGTTTTGCAGATTACCTAAGGAGGATAATCTTCAAGAATATTGAGGGAATCTTTCAGATTCTTTGGAAGCTGAAATTCGGTGGTGTCCATATGAGGTCAAATTTATACTCATTCTTCTCGAAATTTCACAAGGATATCAATGGTGAGATCAGATTCATGTTTTGAGTTGGAGATTTCTAGATTCCTTGTGGAGAAACATCTTTGAGGAATCTAGGGGGAATCTACAAGATTTACTGAGGCCCAGATTTTCACTTTGTCATAATTTAGAAAATTGACAGTCAATCCTACATCTCTCGGCAACACGAGTTCAGCGGTGAAGTCATATTTTCCATCTGAGCCTTATATTTTTTGGCTACTTTTCAAAGTGGAGTTGTAGGTGTCAGCATCCAATGTGTGAGCAGTGGTTTTTAGGATATTCGATGCCACAATATTGATGGTAGAACCATATCACAACAGTTTATCATCATTTTCTTTAGATAGCTCCAAGATGTGAGGTATATGTAGTGTGATCATGTAATTCTTTGTCTCTTTGATATGAGATGCATTGTGCTATATGGATCCCTGTTGATGTTTGATGTGGGATTTTGTTTTGTTCTTAATATAAGATGTAATATCTATCATGCATTTGTATTATGTTTGAGATCCCTTTGTTACCATGTTGGAAAGATACTCATTTTCACATGTATGTTTGCTTGAGATCCCTTTGTTGCCATGATGACGAGATACTCATAGTCATTATGTGTGAGTTATTGTCTTACTGATAGGAGTCTTTTTTGTGAATGAGAGTTCCTGTATTGGAACTTCTTGGGGAGAGATCTATCCACTCCTACGTGAGGGAATTTCCCTTGTATGATAGAGAAAATACCATCCATGTACATCATCACTTTTTCTAGCACTTAATGAAATGCCCTACACCATCTTGACACCGAGGCCTGGAGACACAGTCTCTCTAGATGAATTCCATTATTAATCTCTTATGTTGCAATGATTGTTATGTTCCTCTTCTTTACAACATGCAGATCCTCATTTATGTTCATTAACGCTTTGATTAAATTCAATTCTAACACATCATTCGAAGTGAAAGGTCTTGGTTAAAAGGGTATCAGGAATTTACGCGGATCACTGTGTGCGCGGAGACCTAAGTTTTGAGCTTTGTGCGGACTCTACTGTTGTGTGAGCAGAATATTGGATGTACTGAATTGCATGTCTCTTAATAAAGAAGGAATTTTGGCAAACCTTGATTCAAATGTGGTTGACTGTCTTGATTATCTGTTATTTAATGTAGATCTAAATATATTATGTGGTTGGGCATTTACTTCTGTGATTTATTCATTGCACCTTTGCACAAATATTAGTTGATGTTAGATGGATAGATCTGAAAAAAGTATACTTAATTATTGTGTGAAAAATATATTGAAGTATTCTTTGATAATCCACGAAAGGGTTAGATCTATTGACTGTGCATGAAAAAATCTGTTATATTATATGCACTAAGTCTGATTATGGCGACCACATCCATTGGGGGAATTTAGAGGTCTAAAATGGGCCTCCTACGAAAAATGTAGAACCAAATAAACTTTATAAGAACCAATAGGATTCAAGATGATGATGTCAACCATGGGGGATGATTCACCATTTTTGGAGTAAAAACGTAAAAAGATTCATTGGGGGAATTTTGAGGTCTAAAATGGCCCTCCTAGGGAAATTATAAAATAATAGTGGAAATAATAAAATAAGATTTGATTACATCATCAAAGTTTAGTGGGAAAAAAAGAAGAAAACTACTTTTTCAACTTGTATTTTGAACTTATCTCCCAAATTGTTTACTCAAATTTCAAGTGAGAGTACTCGTTGGATGCAAAATTTAATTCCTCATCCAATAATTACCCATGTTGCATACTTTTGATGGATATTTCTACAAGAAAAATGAGAAATACGTGAAAAACGTGATTGCAATCACATTCTTTCATGTATTTCTCATTTTTCTTGTAGCAAGGTCCATAAAAAGTATGCAACATGGGTACTCCTTTGATGTGGAAGTAAATTTTTCATTCAATGAGTACTCCTACTCGAAATTTGAGTTAAAACATTGGGAGATAAGTTGAAAATATGAGTTGAAAAAGTAGTTTTATTATTATTATTATTTTTAATCTTTTTACCCTTTTACTTAAAAAATGGTGAATTGTCCCCTATGGTTGAAATCATCATCTTGAATCCTATTGGTCATTAGAAAATATATTTTTGTTGTACATTTTTCTTATGAGGCCCATTTTAGACCTCAAAATTTCCCTAATAAAAAAATAAAAAAATAATAAACTACTTTTTCAACTGATATTTTCAACTTATCTCCTTAAGGATTTACTCAAATTTCAAGTGGGAGTACTCGTTGGATGAAAAATGTAATTCATCATGCAAGGAGTATCCAAGTTTCATACTTTCGATGGACCCCGCTACATGAAAAATAAGAAATATTTGAAAAAACATGATTGCAATCATGTTTTTCATGTATTTATTAATTTTCATGTATAAAGGTCCATAAAAAGTATGTAACATGGTTACTCCTTGGATGAGGAATCAAATTATGCATTTAATGAGTGTTTTTGCTCAAAATTTGAGTAAACCCATATGGAGATAAGTTGAAAATACAGGTTGAAAAAATATTTTTTTCTTTTTTTCCTCTAAAATTTGATGATGAAGTCTAGTACTATTTTATTATTTCCACTATTATTTTATAATTTCCTTAGGAGGTCCATTTTAGACCTCAAAATTACCCTAATTAAAAGCTTCCTCAAGGTGCAGAAACTTTCTTCCAACACCCCCCATACTGCTTCGGGTGAGACTTTGATCTGCGCAAGCAGATCACTGCCGAAAATCCCAGTAGTCAGAGGGTTTTGTTGGTTGCGCAATAACTCTGAACCTGGTTTAGGTTCCCTCAAGCCAAAAAATTATTTTGTTGCTAGGACCGAGATCATTTTGAGGGAGATTTGATGTTGTGGCATCCGACGCAGAAAAAACTCCAATATTAGCTCAATAAGAAGATACTTGAATTTGTGATCCAAGAAACATAAGCTCAAAATTGTATTCTAAATATTGGGCACAAAAGTACATCTATACAGAAGTCCACAAAATTTTCTTTGTTTCCTTTTTGACCAAGTTGCACGAGTGGTTTTCTCGACTCTCTAAGTTCCAGACCTACGTAAAGGATGACATGATCACTTAGTGGACCCCAAATTTGGTACAACAATTAGAAAAAACAAGCAAAAATATCACCCACATGGTAGATCATTGGATCGATAGCATTCTGGGAGGATTTGTGACTAAATTCACTATTGATCATTTGAATTTGAACAAAGGTTTTTCAAGGGTCCTAGAGGTATATTCCTACACTCTCTAAAGTTGTGGATTAAAATGCTATTGTGTGAAATGGGTACTAAGTGAAATCATATTGAGTGAAGAAGGTTTTGTTTTCAGTCCTCTCAAAGTTAAATATGACAGTGACAAGGAATCCAAAACTAGTAGCTCTGGTGAATCTGTGCACTCTAAAGAATAAGCATTGCAAGATTAGAATAGTCTTGGGTGGTTGGCCATAGTTCAGATCCCTTTCACTCCACTCGCAAAATCATATCACTCTAACAAGTCATCACCTCCACCTCCACCACCAGGCACTGAGATGACCACCTCCATGAATTTACCTACTTTCTGTGGTATTTGGAACAAAGACACAATCCAATTTTGGTAATTTACTGACGATGTATGGATAACGTAGAAGGTTAATAATGAATATGTTAAGAAAGCGTAGCTAGCCACTAATTTTCAAGATCATGCACTGGATTTGTACATAAGTTATGTGGCGACAAACCCTAATGCAACTATTGATAATTAGAAGGCCACATTGAAAGAAAAATTCAAGAGGTAGAAATTGTTTGCACAAGGTGTAACTGATTTGAAGGAGATTCACAAAGAATTGAACAAATCTGTATGGGACGTGGATCAAAGGTTGAAGTGCACTATCAGAGATGGGGGATTTACTATTGATGACCCCCAGCACAAATAGTGGTTTATTTCCATGTTGATACCACATCTGCGCCAACCCCTAAGTCAATGGAATATTTCCAGGCAGACTAAAGCCATAGAGATTGCAATGAAGCTAGAATCTTCACCGGTACTAGCTGCACAGATTGGGATTTAGCAGATCCAAATTTAGTCGGAGGCGATGCACTTATAAATAAAGAGTCTGCACAAGGATAAGGGAAAGGATGCATGGGTAGATGTATGGTGTATTCGTTGCAAATTTTTCGGGTATCACAAGGATCAGTGCCCTGTATTTAATGACTATCTGCAGGCTTGAGGACCAAGCTCCCTGAAAAACACAGTTAGACCAAGTGGAATTCCCAAGTTGTGGTGCAAAATTTGTCAAGATACAGGTATGCACATGATAGAATTAAGCCCGAGTACTTTTAAATATATCCGTGAGCTTAGGAAACATTTTTTCAAATTTTTCTCATCGGTGGGACATGATGAGCAACACTGTTGCAACTTTGATTTGATGATTGACCAAAATGACTTATATAGGATATGTTGGTGTCCAAGTGTGAATGATTATTCAAACCCTTTCCCACATAAATTATCAATCTAGGAGTGTTATTTATTGCAAGACTAACACGCAAAATATATGCATATGAAAATAGCACTATTCTATATCAATCGTGGATTCGATAAATTAAGCAAAGAAATAATCACAATAACAACAATAAAAGAATAATAGTAATAAATTTTAAAGCTTGCAATACATTCACAATAATAAATATCTCATTGATTACGTCTACTATCACAACAATTATGAAATATAAAAAATAGAAAATAGAAATAACAAACACATAGAAAGCATGTAGCGCCTGATTAGGAGAGATGGGCCCACTCTCCTGATCATGTGTTTCATGATTTTTGTGTGTTTGTTAATTATATTTTCTCTATTGTATAGTTCGTAATTCCTGTGATAGTATATGTAATCACTGAGATCTTTATTGTTGTGAATGTATTGCAAGAATTACAATTGATTACTGTTCTTATTTTATTGCTGTTACAATGATTATTGTTTTGCTTAATTTATCGAATCCATGATTGATGTAGAATTGTGCTATTGTTATATGCATATATTTTTCACATTAGCCTTGTAATAACTAATGCACTCGAATTGATAATTAATGTGGGAAAAGGGTTTAAAAAATCATTCACACTTGGACACCAAAATTTTGGCACCGTTTCCAGGGAGGCTAAAAAAGGTACAAGAACACGATTCATATTGACCTAAGGATCAACCTCTCTTCCTAGGGAAGGGAATGCTATCCTGAGTGTAGTTCTATTTTTCTCTTCTTCTTTTTTTTATTTACTTCTTAGGAACCCATCTCTCATCTTGGGGAGGTAAATGCTACCCTGCTCTAGGTCCCGAGTGTTGGTTGTTTTTTTTCTTTTTTTTCTATTTGTTGATTTCTTAGGGCCAAATCTCTTGTCTTGGGGAGGGAAATGCTACCCTGCTTCAAGTCATTAGCTCAAGATTTCATTGATTTTCTTTATTTCTTTTATTTTTGTTAAAAATCCAATCTCTCATCCTGGGGAGGGAATTTCTTTTTCCATACTCCAGGTCTCAAGCATAGCTATCTTTATTTAAGTATTTTTCTCCTCATCAATTGTATGAACATAGATCCGAATAAAAGGGGTAGAGGAGGACCCCCATAGAAAGGAAGAAAGGATTTGGTAAGGATCACTTATATCTAAGAACTTATCGTGAAGACTGAATCAAGAGAATCCTCATGGGCTGTTGTCAGGTAAGAACTTAGATGAAATCCGAGGGGTAGTTTGTCATGAAGCCAGTGCCATCCACAAAATTAGAGGAAACCCTTTCAATGACAGAAGAAGAAGTGAACAGGGTATCAGTATAAGAAACATCCTTGTTTATGGTAGAAGGAGAGGAAATCACAAGTAGGGCATCTGAGGAATTAAGAAATTCCAGCAGGGAAGAAGAATATCTAAAGGGGTTTGAATCACCATGAGATCAAGGAAGTGTTGTGAAACCAACTCAACCTCCTATGGTAGAATTACCTCAATAATCTGTTGTAGAACCAATCAAAATCCCATCTGAGTATTGGAGAATATTTGTGGCACCTACAACTTCCTCTATTAATTTCCCAATTGGGGACATCAGAGGTGATGCACCAATGAATCCCATCCCTTTGATAAATTTACCTGTTTTTCATGGGCTTCTCTCTGAATACCTAGATACATTCCTCTTTGAATTTGAAATTTTTTTTCAGGGGTATGACTATATTGCTGATGCTCAGAAATTGAATATATTCCCTGCTATGTTGAAGGGAAAAACCCTGCGATAGTTCATGGGTTTAGGGGGTAAAACTATCTCCTCATGAGATGACATGAAAAACATTTTTTTGTAGAAGTATCAATATTACTATAAATCCCATGATATCAAGGAAGAAATTTTTAAATTTATATAGAAAGAAGACGAGAACATGGAAGATTGTGTGGAGCGATTTAATTATATGCTACAGAGGTCAGGCCATAGTAACGTGGACAAAGATATATTGAAAATAATCCTTCTCTGGGAATTAAGGGAAGACTCTCTGGATATTTTAAACATAGTAGGAAAAGGGGATATATTGAAAGAATATTTTGATACTATCTGTGAGTTGTGCATCCAGTGTTTGCAAGGGTCTACCAAAAATATTCAAGGGATTCAATGAGAAAAAACGTCCGTTGGAGGGGTCACAAAGGCGGAAATTGGAAATCTGCTGGATAACCCGAGGACCAATATATTGAGTACACTAACTACCTAGAGGGACACATTGGAAGAAAAGCAGAAGAATATGTAATTGGATAAGACGATGGCCATATTCTGCCCCCCAATGCAGAAACAAATTCGCTGAAGGAATGTCCATTAAACACAGTTGAAGCATGTGCAATCTTCAAATAGAGTCATGCAACCAACCCATGTCCTTCCTTGTTAGGATTGAAGGCAATTTTTCAAGGAGAAAGCGAAGAGGGCATGGTGGATCATTTTTACTTCATGGGATCTAAGAAGCCATGGCAGCCACAACCATTGAATATGAATGAAGGTATGCCTCACGACCCATCTTAGTATTTAATTACTTTGAATATTGGTCCCCATTCTGTACCTTTTTCACCGGTGTGGCCCCAGTATTATCAATATCCACCTTGGAAACTATGGTTCCCTCAGAATATTTCGAACCCTTCATGGACCGAGAAATGGCACGGAACTTCTCCTCCTAGACAATTCACCCAACCTCTGCCAAAAGAAAAAATTTAGTTTCCTTCCAATATTCCTCCTAGTAATCCACCCCTTCGACCTCATCTTCCCATCCAACCCAATCCAAATCCTAACAATAAGGGAGTTCAACAAGCTGACACTTGTTGTGTGTCATTTTTATACTCATTTCCTACATTTTTCTTCCCTCATTTCTGCCTTTTTAACCTTCAACCTAGGGGCTATACTTACCTTTTTCCTTTCCTTTAACTTGAAACATCATAACTCTACCTTGTTTCATTCTTTTCCATTCTCGTTAATTATTACGATGTATTGTTCCTTTTTGTGGCTAACTTAGATGAATAGTGGGAGAAGTCCTTTGGTATTTTTCCATTATTTCAGATACTATTTTAGGCACAGGGACTTGGGACATACAAGATCACAGAACTAGTTGGAAGCATATTGTTACAACATGTTGTTACATAGCGTTGCTACTACACGCAGCATCACTTTGGCCATCACACATTTTGTTGTTACATTGTGATGCTGTTACAGACCTGCTGCTACAGTTGTGCTTCTCTTTGCACATTGCTAGATATCAGATGTTGATATGTATTTAGAAGTTGTTATGCTACAACTGTCATATTCCAATGAAAGTTGTAGGAGTTATCATGTATTCTTATTTAGAATAACAACTTCATGCAGTTTTGATTGAAATCAATTCTTTCCTATTCAGTATTTTCATTAAGGGAATATTTTGTAACTATATTTACTTTATTTCGATCAGCATGAGAATCGAGATATTCTCAAGAATGTTTCTTTCCTCATTTTGTTTCAAATGTAATTATTATATAAACACTTTGACCTTGAAGGTTAGGGGGATTAGCACGAAACAATATTTCCATTTTGAATCTGTAACTTTTTGATCACCATAATACAGAATATCGTGTTGTTGTTGTTACATGTGTTGAACATTCTAATTCCCATTTAGTTCTCAATTCTTCCTATGCCCTACTAGGAAGGACCCTCCTCTTTAGTAGGGCTTTTAGTTGTAAGGCAGTTGTATTATATTTTGTGTTTTTGCATATTCATGGAGTGCCATTGTTGTTGTGTCAGTTATAAGTAGATTTTCTTGAATTCTAGGTATTTATCATATTGATACACAAATCCAATTAGAGGTACCAACTAGTGTAGTTAGTCTGGTTTATTTTAAGTGTGGTTATATTCTTGTAGATCTTATTTATTCTTGCATGAGTGTTAATTTCAACAATTGGTTCAACAATGATTTCTCCTTGTTTTATTTCTGCTCTGGTATGATGTATCGGCACATACAATGCAACTACCACTAAAATAAAAGACATTCCTGGTTGATAATTTATGTTTACCCTCTTATTCATTTAAAAGTGATTAATATGACTCAAATTTTTGGCACCGTTGTCGGGGATGGTAGTGAGGATAAAATCAACTAGAAGTTTTTGTTTAATGATAGTGTGTTCCTAGTTAGAAATCGTTGGGCGGTAAGACGAGAGGTAAGAACCTACACATAGATCTAATGTACTTGAGCATGTTCACCATTTCTACACTAGGGCACTTAGGAGTGTGAGATTTGGGTGTTTTTTAGAGCATGTCTTCAAATATACAGTTTCTGGGCGGTAAGAAAAGAGGTAAGAACCTATGCATTGCTCTAACATACTTGGGTGGGCTCACCACTGTATAAATGAGGCACTTACAGTGAGGATTGATACACATAGGGTCCGTGTGTGCTCGTAAGACACCAAAGAAACCAAAACAGCCCCAGTCTAATTAACCACATGAAAGATGGGTCGTAAAAATGAAAAGAAGAGTACAGGTTTGGGAAGGAAGAAATTATTTGGGTATCTAATTTCAAAAGAAGAGAAAGAAGAATCCACTTCATACAAAAACAATAGTTAGACATGACCACATAAAGTTGTTACTATGTCAAGGTTGGAGGCATCTACACCCTCTGTGTCTGGACCTCATCACTCTTTAAACAACATATTCACTCCTGAAATTAAGACCCTAGATTAGAAGCAGCAGTGGGATGTCATTGATCAAAACTTAAGAATTTAAGGACAAGGGGAGACCAATGAGGGGAAGCCAAGGCCTAAATCAAAACAAAGTTTAATTGATTGTAATTATCTCGATTTGGGTAGCGCAGTAAAATAGCTGGTCCTATAACAACGTAATATTTCACCCATTAGGAAATCCCCTGTACATTCAGAGGTCAGTTCATCTCATTAGGAGGGATCAGTTATGGGGGATGAAAACACTAATGGTACTATTATTGATTTTGAATTCCTGATACTGGCAACGAGGGAGGAAGCTCCTATAAAGAATATTCCATTATCATCTCTTCTGTCCTTCCATGAGATGGATGTTGAAGATCTTGATACCTTTATGTTTGAATTTGATGTCTTATGTAGGAGTTACGACTACATTTTGGAATCTCAGAAGCTGAAAATGTTTCCTGCTACTTTGAAAGGTGCAACATTGAGATGGTTCATGGGACTGAGTGCTGGATTGATCCAGACCTGGAGTGAAATGAAGGAGAAATTCTTCTCTAAGTATCAGGATTACTGTCAAACCAGGGATTTGGAGGAAGAAATCTTCAGGATTACACAGAAGGATGAGGAAAGCTTGGAAGATTATATGGACGATTCCACTAGAATCTACAAAGTTCTAAGTTTGGTGACTTAGCCCGAAATATTATGAAAACAATATTTCTAAGAGGTATGAAAGATGACTGTCTGGAGCACTTGAATCTACTAGGAAAAGGAGAAATATCACAAGAATCGTTTGAATAAATAATGAAGCTCTCTCTGTGGATTTTGTGAGGATCAACCAAAGGGATGACTTTAGTTCGGGACCCTTAAGTCTGGATACAGAAGTCTAAAAGTGGAGGAGTGACTAGAGCAGAGATCGCGAATCTATTCAAGGATTTTAAAACTGATCTCCTTAGTACTCTATCATCCTAGATTACGACAACACAAGTTAATACATCACAAGGAGAAGTTGAAGTGGCTTTGGCAATACTTTTTCCTTGGTGTAGAAAGAAACAACTATAAAGAGAATGCGAACTGGACAACATTAGCTTTTGCAATATTTGTGAGCTAGAACATTCCATTGGTCGGTGCCCAGAACTACCAAGACTGAAAGCACTACTTAAGGAATCAAGAGAGGAGGTCCAATCTTCCTACTTCATCATACCAAGAAGACCATGGCAGTCGCAACCTACATGTATCCCCCCAGATTGTTCCTCTTTTAAATATTGGAATAATGTTTATAATGGTCAGAAATTCCCATGGCCATATCCTACTCCTCCTTCAATGTAATTTCCTTTACCTAGAAACCAGTGGCCTTCCTCTCGACCATTGCAATATCCTCCATCTCAACTTTATCCTTGGATTCAGGATTGGAGAGGTAACGACCAAGGTCCAGCTCCCTTTGCACTACCAATGCAACAATAGTTAGAACTTTCTCCTCTCCAAAATCTTGCACCTTCTTTCGAACCAAAATTACCTGTGCAACCTAACCCCAATCCAAATAATAAGGTAGTCCCAAACATAGAGGTCCCGAATACTTTCAAGATTTACGTTATCACTCCTGTTCGACTCAATGAGGTTTAGCTTTGATCGGGAAAATTAATTAGACCTGACCATTCCCCTATGATTTCCGAAGAGGAATGTGAGTCACCTAGAAGGCGTTTAGGCAATTTTGAAGTGATTTTTACACCTGTAAAAACCGACACAACACATACTGTCACACCTATAGCAAGCAAATCAAGAAGGACTGTCGCTCCCGCAACAGCCAACCTGGGTAGGTGCACTAGTGACAAATGACTCAGCTGTTAGGGATAAGGATCCTTCGTATCCTCAATGATTAAATGAAACTGGGACGACCTCACAAACTGAGTATGAGCTTCTCAAGGAATTACATAATTTTTATGTATGGATCTCACTATTAAAATCGCTCAAGGAAGTCCCCATTTACGCTAAAAAAGTGAGAGATCTATGTGTCAAAAATCCTGGAAGGAAGCCGAAAAACCTTGCTACTATCCATGTTATGGGGAAATTGTCCAAACTAATTATTGATTAGAATCTATTAACTAAATATAATGACATAGGGAATCCTACAGTTACTGTATATATTTATGACCAGCCCATAACCAATAATTTAATAGATTTAGGGGCCGCCATTAATGTGATGAAGAAGGATATTTTTATCTTCATAGGACTCCACGGGCCTAGACCTACAACCACAGTGCTTGAATTAACATATAGGTCCCATGTTAAACCTGAAGGGGTGTTAGAAGATGTGGTGATTACTGTAGCTTCTTGTAGATATCTAGTTTATTTTCTCATTTTGAAAACCAAATCTAACCTCGGGGGGCATCCTTTTATTTTGAGGAGACCATGGCTAGCCACCATATACACATTTATCGGACATAGATCTGGATCTATGATGATCTTGAATGGGAAAGAAACCAATAATATTAACCTTTACCCCCCAGTAAAACCCCATATGGATTTGAATAGTCCTCAGTGGGATGAGTTTGAACCTAAATCTAATTTTTCCCTACCTCTCCTCACACTTGAAAAAGCACAATATTTTAAAGATGAAATAGAGGATGACATCATTAATTGATTTATTAGCAACTCACTCTCTTTTTCTTCTATTAGAGATCCAGGGGAAGATGATCAGGTAGAAGATGTAAATATTGAACATACGGGAACCACTCTGCACACTGACAACAATCCAGTTGAAATTGAGCCAGTAAAATACTTAAAAATTAATCCTAACTTGACTGCTGAACCTAACAGACTACTGATAGAGTTGTTACAGAAGTATAAAAAGGAATTTGCATGGGATTACACTGACATGAAAGGAATCCATCCTAGCCTGTGCACTCACCACATTTACCTTAAAGATGGCTGCAAATTAGTTAGACAACTGCAGTTATGAAAGAATCCTACACCTAAGTGGGTAGTGAAAGAGGAATTATAGAAACTTCTTAATGCCTATTTTATCGATCCTATCTCTAACAGTCAGTGGGTGTCTTTGCTTGTCATTATTTCAAAAAACAACGACAAGTGGAGAGTGTGTGTAGATTATATAAAACTCAATAAGGCCACCTAGAAGGACCATTTTCCCTTAACATTTATAGACTAGGTCTTGGATATTATTTCTAGGAAAATGACTTTTCATTCCTGGATGGGTTTAGTGGCTATAACCAAATACAGATTTCTTTGGAAGATTGAGATAAGACAAAATTTACTTGTCGATGGGGTACTTTTACATACAGAGTCCTTCCTTTTGGCCTCTGTAATTCGCCAACAACCTTTCAAAGGGAAATATTAGGTATCTTTTCGGATTTGTTGAAGGGCTGCCTTGAAATCTTCATGCATGATTTTACACCTTACGGTGATTATTTTGAAATAACATTAGTCAATTTGAAAAATATGCTGGAATGCTGTGTACAAACTAATGTTTCTTTGAGTACCGAAAAATGCTACATGATGATGACCGAGGGGATTGTGCTGGGATATTTCATCTTGGTAGATGGAATCAAGGTAGGCCTCACAAAAATTGAGGTAATCATGAATATTCTAACTCTTAGAAATAAAAGAGATTTACGTAGCTTTTTGGGACACACGAGGTACTATAGAATATTTATAGAAAATTTTCAAAGACTTCATCTCCTTTGTTTTATTTTCTTATGAAAGATGTGGAATTTGTGTGGACAGGGAAGTGTGAGCAGGCCTTTTTGAAGCTGAAGAACTGTGTAATAGCAACACCTGTTTTGCGAGGAGAAAATTGGAATCTACCATTCCATATTGCTATAGATGCATCCCACATGGCTGCAGGTACTTTTTTGGGCCAGCTAGAAGAAAATAAGCCTTACTATATCTATTAAATCATAGAGAATTAAATCACAACCAAGCTCAATTACACAGTGATCGAGAAAGAATTCCTAACAGTAGTGCATGCTATTAATAAGTTTCAACATTACATCACCAGGTATCAAGTATTTTTACAAACTGATCACTCTTCCATTCAATTTTTAATGAATAAGCCAATTACTAATGGTAGTGTCACACGATGGTTATTGCTGTTATAGGAATTTGATATCACTATCTTAGATAAACTTAGAAAGGATAATGTAGCTGTTGAGTTTCTTTCTAGGTTAACTATAGGTGATAACTGCACTCCTACTGAGGATTGTTTCCATGATGAGTATATTTTTTCCATATCTATTCACTCACCATGGTATGTAGCTATAACTAACTATCTTGTTGCAGGTAAATTCCCACACTATTTATCTTCCAGAGACAAAAGAAATATCATACAATAGAATGCCACTTACTCCTAGATAGAGGGTAATATCTATCACACTCGACTGGACTTTTAGATTTGACGATGTGTTAGAGAAGATGAGATTATTGATATCTTGAATGCTTGTCATGAGGAGCTCTGTGGGGGTCACTTCGCATACAAGAGGACAAGGTACAAGGTACTCTCAACAGGTTACTATCGGCCAACTATATTATGGGATGCCAACAAGTTTGTGAAAGGATATGATAGCTGCCAAAGGATGGGCCAGCCACTGCAATCAAACAAGATGTTGTTATAGCCTCAATTGGTGTTAGAACCCTTTGAGAAGTGGGCCTTGGATTTTGTTCAACTAATTAATCCTTCATCACAACAGAGGTCATAAATATTGGTCTGTGTTGGGGTCTTATGATTTGGCTGATTGGTAAACCAAATGACAAGGCAACATATAAACCAAGCTTTAGAGCTCTAGGACCTAGCCATCCTAGTCACAGAGAGGGATCTCTCAATATACTTGTGGGATGTAGCTTTGTGCTTTTAAGGGTTGATTTTAGGCTAGTTGTGAAATTCAAATTTGTTTGGTTGTTTGTTGGACAGAGATGATTTAGGTAGCATAAATAGAGTGTGAAAATCTACGATCCATTGGGAAATGGAGTCATATGGAAGTATAAATAGTTCAGATTGATGAATTTGGGTAACCAAAGGGAAAATCTAACTTGGTCAATGGATCTGTGAAATCATATAGATTAGATGAGATGAACATCAAGGATTTGGAAGGAAAAGTAGAGCTTTAAGGGTTGTTTAAGGCTCCTTAATTATGTATACCTTTCAAAAAAGGGACTTGCAACACTTATATAACATAAATAAATACTCAATAGTCAGGGCTAACCATGAATTCTACCAACATACTTTACGCAGATAACATATACAAGACATACTTTTAAGGAAGAAAAAGAAGGAGAGGAAAACTTTGTATCTTCTAATTGTTTCACTTAAAGGAATTAGAAAGGATATAAGAAACACAACTAATTGCATTCATAAAATGGGGAACACCCAAGTATCTAAGACTGCAATTATAAGACCTTCAAATACAACTATCTTAGTAAGAAACAGAGGGTAAGATCAGAACAAATCCTCTCTGCCAAGCTGCAGACAATAGCGTTTGAAGGATGATTTCAGGAGTAGTTTTCAAGAGACAGCAAGTAGACAGGGCAGACCATATTTCAACCTTGATAGAAATGCTTTAAACTATTCCGAAATAAACAAACTTAAGGATTCAAAGTAGTCAAACTAATAAATAAAAACTTCAGTAGGTGAAAACATAAAGGCAGTGAAGAGTAAATAGGCCTAAGGTGCTTCTAGGAGACATTTCTTAGCCTAAGCTTTTTACTCTACTGCAAGCGAAGAAAAATTGAACAAAGTGAACAACAGGAAATAAAATTAACAAATAGAGAGTAATTCGCCAAGACTAGGCTCAGGGATCCAATGGTCCGGCCTCCTTCATCAAAATAAAAGCAAAGACATCCACACTTCTTCAAAACACCAATTCTTCTTCAAAACAATGGTCTATCTATTAATTCAGAATTCATCAAATGCCAACCTTTTACAATGAGAGTTCGAACATGATTTATAGGTGAATGGGAAGGAGAGGTGACAGAGATGGCCTCAATGGTTAATTAAAATAGAGAAGAAATGCATCCGAATTCCCATTCTGTGCCATAAATATTACATTAAATTTCTTTCCCATTCTAGTAATTCTCGTAAACTTTGAGGCTTTATTGACATACTGGCAATAACTCCAAAGAGTGTCTTTGTAGAGAATTCTTCTGGCTACTGTAGTCCTGTCTTTTCTTCTGGTACAAGTAAAATGGACAGTATGGGTTTTGAGACCACCCATACCTTCACAATAACTGCCTTAACAGTTTTAAAGAGGTTCTGTCATCACAATAAATGTCAAGGTGTCTTTTAGTCCTGGGAAGAGTAAATAGCTTCACAGACGTGTCAGTCAAAGCTCTCCTCTGTTGATTTTTCTGTCTTTGTCCTTTAACACTTATTTATATTTGACTGTGTTTTTATCTTTAACATTCGGGTTAAGGTTTGATTTCCTAATGTATGCTTTAACCTCTGACTTTCACTGATCTTCTTGTCTTCCTTTGTGTACAGGTGGCCACGCTGGAGGGTTTACTGTGTAACCAATGCCCATGAAATTTTATTAAAATTTGAAATTCAACCCCTCAACCCCCTGCCACTGTTTCATTGGCTGTGGGAGACGTTTAACGCCATTAGCCACTGTAAAAACTTGCAAAAAAACAAACTGGTTATAAAATCCTATGGATGTGGATTCACTGCTTCATGAGGCTCTAGCGAAGGTTGAGGAGAAATTGCAGAGAATGTGTATGTAGTGGAGAAAGGTTTCATGGTGCAACACCATGAAAACCATGGTTCAAAATGAGTTTTGCGCGAAGATTTGGAAAGGCGGTATTGGAAAACCAGCTGCAGTTTTCACGTGGGGTGAAGGCGGTAAGCGGTTTCGGGTGGGGGGAACACAATACACATAAATGGCTGACACGTATGCAAGGGAAAATCACCTATTTCACGTTCAAGGTGCACTGAGGGGAAGGAGGAGAAACATGGATGCGAAATGGGATCTGGGGGGAAAATAAATCAATGGTGGAGATTATACGAAAACCCAATGAAAGGCCCCATTGTGATCGGGTGGGACCAGCGGGGATATACGGAAATTGAAGAAAATACACATAGTGGGGGCATTTATAAAGTTATTTTATGTGTTGATAGTGTCCGTGGGCGAATGGAGGAGAATCAATGCGGGCCATCGAATCTGAAGGATGGACGGTAGAGATTAATTTCGGCGGATTGGCGATCGGAGGAGCAGAGGGTTCGTGGATAATGCTTTTGGAACTTGCAATGGCTGATGCCGATGGGAGGGGGAAATTGTGATGGGAAGAGGACCATAGGATCAGGATATAGATCGACGGCTAGGATTCGCTCAGAACTTCACCCATCAGCAGTGAAGAGGGTCAGGGGGCATGGGAAAAATAATTTCCGATCAGCGATGAGCGATGAGGCAGGGAAGTGCCGATGCGATGAGGGGTAGCACTGACCATTCGATTGGGATCGGGATCGACGGTGGAGATCGAATCGGGGGATCTCATTGGCAGAGAAAATGAAGGCGGAAGGGAAGAATGATGAAGCCCGATGCAATGGGGAATAACCATTGGATCCTAGGGGAAATGGATGGCTGAGATGGATTCGAGGGATCACATCAGTGGAGAAGAAGGGAAAGGGATGCAGGACTGGTGGAAAGTTGATTTGTAGTGGGGCGATTTTCCGATGACCGTAGGATCTACGAGATCAACGGTGGAGATTGATTTGGAGTGGAAACCATCATGCAGAAGAAAAATGAATATACAAAGGAAACATGGGGGCAGAAAGACCTCTGATAGAGAAAAAGGTGCTAAAGGCCTATAACCGACGGTCGCAGGTCCATGGTTATATGGAGGAAGGGGCCGAGAGCTAAGTCTGTGGGGACTTAGACCTGTTTAATGAAAAAAGTTGGTTTTTAGGCCAAAAAGGGATTTTTTTGAGCTTTTTCATGTTCTGATAGAAAGGAGAAGAAGGTTTTAAGCTTTGTAAAAGGGATTCACAAGGCTTTGAGGGGAATGTTTTAGGAAATGGAGGATAAGATAACAGGAAAAATGGGCTCTTTAAGGGGGAATAAGAGCACTTGTGGTGGAGGAGAAAATGAAAAAAATGAGGAGTTTGGATCAGTTTTCCTTTGAACCAGCATGGTTATTTTGAAACTTTCCTTGTGGAAATAGCAGTGAAGATGATTTTTAGGATAAAAGACACCAAGAACGCTTCAAGAACTAGCAGGTTTCCATGAATATTGCTTCTTGAAGGCTTAATAACATATTTAGCCATCATTGCATATAACATAAATTATAGATGGCTAACAGTGGCTCCACTTGGGGAGGACAACTTGCCCTTTAGGTGTCCAGAACCTCAGTTGATGAATCTTTGGCTTTTAGCAGACTAGTGCCTTATCCATTGGGCATAATTTCTTTGTTTTCTTACTGATTTTCTTTGTATTTTTAAAATTCTTCAATGATATGCAGCATGAAAAAACTTTAAGACAACATCTCTACCTACCCACACTATTTGTCCTAGCATTTTTTCTTCTCTTGAGTGCATTGGGACTGGCATCTCTTTTTCTTCTTTTTTTGAAAACATTAAGATAAAGCTATCTAATGCTACCCTTATTTCTTCCAAGAGTCCAGATTAAATAGTTGGACCCTAAAGCTTCTCTACCTAATATACTATCAGCCAAGATTAAACAGTCTTACTAATCTGCATTTTCTACATTCTAAAACAGAAATTTAAACATAGACAAACTAGGATTAGACTGTCTGATTTGTTGTGGTGTCTATGGCATAAGAGACCAGATGTACATAGACTTTTATTTTCAGAAAATTAAAACAAAACTGGGAAGACTTGAGATATGAAAATAGTAAGCATCCTTCCCTTCCTTTTCAGCTCTGATTTTGATCTTTTGAGTTGTCCTCTTCTTCTTCTCCTGGTTCAGGTTTTAGCAAATTAGAACCAGCCTTTCCTTCTTTCTTTGGCTCAAGTTTTTATCATGTTAGAGCCATATTTTTCTTTCTTATTCTTTTGATTCTTTGGTTCAGATTTTGAGCATGTTTGAACCATTTTTATTCTATCCTAATCTATTCTACTGATAAACCAATATTAAACAGTTTGGCAAATCTCCTTCACTAACCTATCAATAGTAAATTGAAATCTATCTTGTCATGATTAGGCTGTATGACTAAATAGCAGTGCTCCTTCAACTAGAGGAATTTAGGCTTGCACACTTTCAGATTTTTCTCTTTTGGTATGGGGCTATACCTTTCTTATTTTCATCTGCCCTCTTTTCTCTTTTTCTATTTTTTTTGTAGTTTTTCATTTTTCTCATGCAATGGTATGTACAATGGATGAGAAACTATGAAACTAAGACTCTTGATATAAATAGTGTTTGAGCATCCTACCATTGACAGGACTGCCAAACACCTCTTCCCCATTTAGCTCCTGCAGAAAAAATGCATTGTGGTCCTTTATGGAATGAATAATGTAGGGCCCCTTTCACATATTTTCGAATTTACCATGTTTCCCTTTCTCTTCCCTTCTCAAATCCCATTTTAGAACTACATTTCCAACTTGGAAGTCATTTTCTTTGGTCCTTTTATCAAATAATTTATTGATTCCTTCTTGGACTACTTGTGTCTGTTTATATACTTCCTCTCTTGTCTATTGCAAATGATTGGTCTGATTGATCCTCCTTTGCATATAATTTTCTTCAGCTTGGACTTATTGAAGGAGTTTCATGATAGGGACTCCTAGAGATGTTGGGAAGAATGCATCCAGGCCATAAAAAAATTAATAGGGAGACATGCTGATGGAATTTTTAGTGGTCAATATATCAACTCATAAGGCATGGACAAGCTTACTACGCCAAGATTTCTGATTCTGTTCCAACAATTTTTTGATGATATTAATGAGGCTCTTGTTGGAGGACTCAACTAGGTCATTTCCTTGGGGGTAGTAGGTAGTATAGTGACCTAATGTGATCAAATATTTATGGTAGAAGTCTACCGTCCTCTTGGACTTGAAGGCAGCAGCATTGTTTGTGATTATTTTCCTGGGGCAACCAAATTTGGATAGTATGTTGGTTTCAGGGAATTTGATGATGACAGAGTCAGTGGAATTCCTAGTGGGTATGGCCTCTATCCATTTGGTAAAATAATCAGTGACCGTGAGGATGCATTTATGTTGGGCTGAGGATGATGGGTTGATTTCCCCAATGAAGTCCAAACCGCTTTGTTGAAAGGGAGCCTCAATACTAATAGGCTACAAAGGTAGTGTTAAAATTTTTCTCCTACCCTCAAAGATCTAGCACTTGTGACAAGACATAACTAGCTTATGGGTATCTGGGAAGAGGGTGGGCCAATAGTATCCAGACCTAAGGATATTTTTTGCTGTGGCTTTCCAGTTAAGGTGCCCTCCACATTCTCCTTCATGTAGCTCATGCATGCTTTTTCCTGCATCAATATTAAGTAAACATTTAAGTAAAATACCCACAACGTTATTCCAATACAAAGCTCCACCTAATATACAATAACTTAAAGCCTTCTGTTTGACAAATCTAGCTCTTGTTTTTGATAATGAAGGAGGAGCATTCAGATAAAGCAATACATATATGATATCAGCATACCAAGGAGATTTCATGAATGATTATTTGATGAATGGTGTTGTATATTCTTCTATTTCTTCCAAAGCATCAACCATGTTCATATCTAAAGCTTGGAATTTTGACTCAGCCATTAGTTTTACTAGTCCCTGCCCTTTGGTGAGTTTGGTGGGCCTGATTTCTAAGTCATATGCTAGAATAGTGGCAATCCATTTTCCCCTTTTCCCATCAGGGTCTTGACTTAGAATGTCTTTGACTATGGTGTGTGGCACAAAGGCAATGATATGTGAGTGTAAAATATACACTCTAAAGTCTTTTAATGCTTTTACCAGTGCTAAGGCCTGCTCTCCATGATATTATATTTGAGTGGAGCTTCTCTCAAAGCCTTAATAAAGAAAGATATTGGTTGTTCCTGCTCCATGATATTATTTTGCAATAATACTGCAGCTATGATATTTTCATATGCAAAAGAGAAGATATAGAAATCTTTGGTGAAATCAGAACTAATGAGAACTAGTGTTTGAGTGAGGGCTTGTTTTACTAGTTCAAATGATTGTTTAGCCTTCATTGTCCATTTAACATCCACTTCTTTCCTAAGCATATTAGTGATGTTTCTTAATAGCTTAGTAAGGTTGGGGATGAACCTCCTTAAAAAAATTATCTTACCAATCAAATATTGCAATTCTTTGAGGTTTCTTGGGTGGATGATATTCAATATGCCTTCAATCCTTTTTGGATCCACCTTCATCCCTTCTTCAGAAATTATGTGACCAAGAATATTTCCTTCTTGGAGGCCAAAGAGTGTCTTTTTGGGATTCAAGGATAAGCCAAAACTTCTGCATTTCTCGAAAACCTTTCTTAAATGGATCAAATTTTCTTCATCAGTTTTGGAGAAGACAGTAATATCATCAAGGTAAATAATTATAAAATAGCCTATTTATTCTGAGAAGGCTATGTCCATGGCACTCTAGAAAGTGGCCCTTGCATTCATCAAACAAAATGGCATTTTGGCATACATAAATGTCCCCCAAGGTGTAGTAAAAGCAGTTTTATGTTGATCACTTGGGAGGAAGAGAACCTGATTGTAACCCATCCAATAATGATATTATTTTAGACCCAACCAACTTTTGGAGTATGTGATCCATCTTTGACAGGGGATAATTATCCTTTGGGGAGGCTCTATTTAGATTCCTAAAGTCGATACACAACCTAATTTCCCCTGTCTTCTTCCTAACAGATACTAGGTTGGAAAACCATTTTGAGTATCTGAGAGGAACTATGATCCCAGCATCGTACATTTTCCTAATCGCTTTCTCTACTGAAGGTAATAAAACGAGGTTTATCCTTCTTAGTTTTTTTTTGAAAGGTTTCTGATTTTCATTAAGAGGGATTTTATGTTGGATGATGCTAGTATCGTAATATTTGAGGTCTTTATAGTCCCATGCAAACACATCCACAAATTCTTTGAAAAGTGCTATGTACTGTTGTTTGAAATGAGCTGGGAGGGTGCTAGATAGCTTTATCATTTTGGGTTCAGTGGGGCTACCTATGTTATGTCCCTCAACGTTAGTTTCTCTAGGCTCTGTCTTTAGTTCTTTGCCCACGTCATTGAAATCAAATAGCTGTTCTAATGGTGCAAGGCCCTTTGGTATAGTATCACCTTTACATTGTAAAACTTCAAGGTCATTTTGTTCCGCGTTGTCAGATAACTCTACTTTAAAAAGGTGCTCAAACTAATTTATATCAACAGAAAGGGAGGGCTCCATTTCAGGGGTTTGTTCCTCATTGCAGCAATTGTTTTCATGGCTGGGACTTGGGGTTGTTGTGGAAAATTCATTTCTTCATTGCAAGAAATAATTCATGTGTTTATCATTTTCAAACACTTGCCAATAATCTTCATTGTCAGGCACTGGTGGTCTGTTTTTCACCTTTATATTGAATTGTTCATTTATCTGTGGTGTTTGGAAATTGCTGGCAGCAAAGGAAAGTTCATTGACTAGATGGTTTTGAGCTCTTAGTATGAAAATGAGTTCATGTTTTTCAAAGGTTTTAAGGAGATCAAGGGCAGCGTTCCTATATTCTCTAAGTCTAGGGTTTTTGGTTGAATATTCCCCTTTGATTTGCCTGATGATTAACTCAGAATCCCCTTGGACTGATATCCTCTTAACTTCTAAGTCTTTGAGTAAATGCAAGTTGAGGATGAGGGATTCATATTCTGCAATGTTATTTGTGCATGGGAAATCTAGTTTATAGGAGTATCCCTTGCTTGTGTTGTGTATCCATACGCCAGCCCCTAAACTGGCCTGGCTACAAGAACCATCAAAACTCATCTTCAAGAGTGTTTCTATCTCGTTCTCCTTTTCTTTTTACTGCCCAAGGCTGCTGAGATTTGGGGCATTTCCTATTTGAGTGAAAGGCAAATTTAAATGTTCTGGTGCACTAACTTCTTGCTTATTTTCCCTTTCTTGTTGGGCGATTTCATCTTCGTTGAATAAGATAAAGGAATCTAAGTCTGAATGTGTGGAATAGATAGGCGAATTGTCAGGTTTGTCTTTGCTTCTCACCATGTATTTCATGAGGGATTCCCTATATAATCTTCTGGTTTGACTGAACACTGGTATGGTGGCATAGGACATATCCATTTGAAGGCTGCCCTACACTTTGGCTCCCCATGATCTAGAAAAAAGCATGCCACATTTTGGGGGAATGTTAGCTACCTCTGTATCCATCACTAGGCTTTTAGCAGGAATTTGTGACAAGTTAACACATAGATATTTGATTAAGCCCAAGCATTTGACCCTTTTTAAATCAAAATAGTATAAGTATTTATATGGTCTAGTAATTTCTAAGCCTAGGCTTCCCATTACTGCTTTGGGCATAAGGTTATGTGATGCTCCCGAGTATAGCATGGCATTGTGTAGGATCTTCTCATGTATGTTTAGACTGACATAAAAGGGAGGGACAACCCCTTCTTGGTATTTTCCGTAAATTCTAGGACCAAACAACAGCTCTGGTTTGTCATCTGTCAGGTTTAGAGTATCAGTATCGATGTTTATATTTAGAGCTTTCAAGACTTGATTCTTGTACACGTTCTGAGTTACCAACTGAGCTAGAGGCATGCTAATTTTAATCTTGGCAATCTCACCTTCTAGGTTGAAAGGAAGTGTTGTTTTTGGCATATTCACATCTGTTTTTTCGCTTATGTTTCTTTCAATAGTTTTGGTTGGTTGAGTTTTATCAGGACTGTTGATTGGGACTGTTTTGATAGGGCCACTAGCAGAAGTACTAGGGCAGCTCTTCTCAACACTTGGTTGGATATTTTTGTCTCTGCTTAAAATAGTTTTCTTGGACAGGGTGTTGATATTATTAGCTGATTTTTTAGACTGATTTTCCGAGGTTTTTTCAACAATAGTGCTATTGTTCTTGTCTTTAGCAATTTTTGTGTTCTTTTTGCTCCTGAGATCATATTGTCTGTGAACTTCCATAATTTCGTTTTCGAACCCCACCTATAATCTTCTGACTTATCTTGATTGTGTTTTTTTTGTTCTGATGAGAAAAATCCATGTTCTTCCTCAATGAGGAAGATATCATCTCCGTCATCAGATCCTATCAAGTTCACATGATTTTCTTCCAGCCTATCAGTTTCCCCTTCATCCTCTTGTTCTACATAGTTTTGTTGAAAGGGAAGCCTAATTTGTTGGTCATTGTATTTATGCTTATCTTGATTGGAATTTCTGCTAGAGTTCTAGTTCTGATTTTGAGATTGGTTCCTATTCTGAGCGTTTTTTTGGACAACCAACCTTTCCATCATTCTTTCCAAGCTATCCAAGTTCTTGGCTAAATGGTCTAATTTTGACTTAGATGTGGAAGGTGCAGTGTATTCCCTATATGTTACTTTCATTTCAGCCCTCATCTTAGCTCTCTTTTCAATTAGATTTTCTTCCACACTAAGAGATCCTTTCTGCATGTCTTCTAGAGTTAAGGGATCCCTTTCTCTTAGCTGATAGGCCATTTCAGGATCAAATCCTTTAGGGAATTTGGCCAAAGCTGAGCCTTGTGGAGGCTTCAATTCTGGGGGTAGTGTGTTATACACACTATTAAATCTAGTGCAATAATCTTGAACACTTTCCCCAATGTTTCTCTTGAGGTTGTTGTAATCTGAAAGTATTTTGGGAGGGTTCTTCCTAGTTTCCCATTTGTTTGTGAACGTCTAATGTAAAGTAGGGAGATCATGTATGTTATGGGGAGTTAGGCCTTTGAACCATTTTTTGGCTTCTCCTACCAAACTCTGAGCAAAAATTCTCATTTTGATGGTCTCATCATCTATTTCCATATAATCAAAGGCATCGTTCATCTTGTCTATGTGCTGTTGAGTAGTGGTGGGTTCATTTCCAGTGAAATGGGGAATTTTGGACTGGTATTCATTGGGTAAAGGAACCAAAGGTTGGGGAAACACTAAGGGAGCATACCATCCTGCCATGGCTGGAAAAAATGGGGGATTTACAAGAGGTGGATTTACAAGAGGGAAAGTGGGTTGAGTTGGAGTGCTTTGAATAGTGTGTGTGTGAACCAGAGTGGAAGAAATAGTTGGGCCAGACAACTGATGATGAGAAGATTGGTTATGGAAGGAGCTGAAATGATGAATAAGCTAAGAATCTGGAAGAGTAGAAGGCGAAGCTTCTCTGCTAAGGCTCTGTTGCAAATCTGTGGGTTCAAGGTCAGCCTGATTTAAATCACTCTGAGACTTGCTTCTAAATATGTTTCTGGTGTGAGGTAAGTCGAAGTGAGGATCTTTCAAGACTGTGAGATCTTCCGAGATAGACCTTTTTCTTGGGACGGTCCTATTAGTAGTTGGTTTTCCATATTTATAAGTTCGCCACAAAATTCCTTCTAGATTATCAACTATGGTGGGAGGATTAGGATCTGGATGGGATCTAGTATTGACCCTCTGTGATGCCATATTTCAGTTTCCAAAATTTAGAGAGGTTGAGGCTCTTAGGACTGTTTTCCTCTCCCAGTGATTTATATAGGCCTACTAGAGTTGGTGGAGTTGCCAGGTGGAAATTTTTAGTCCTTTTGAGAGTAAAATTTTTATGGTCCACCACCAGTGTTTATTATGAAACCAATCTGAAATATTTTTGGGGTTTTCTGAGTTTCTGTGATTTTTTGAGGGACTACAGAGTCTATAAGATCTTGTTGGACTATTATGTACTCAGAAGTACCATCGTGATCACCAAAATGTTGGGGTCCTGTTATTTGGTTGATTGGTAAACCAAATGACAAGGCAACATATAAACCAAGCTTTAGAGCTCTAGGACCTAGCCATCCTAGTCTCAGAGAAATATCTCTCAATATACTTGTGGGATATAGCTTTGTGCTTTTAAAGGTTGATTTTAGGCTAGTTGTGAAGTGAAAATTTGTTTGGTTGTTGGTTGGAAATAGATGATTTAGGCAGCATAAATAGAGTGTGAAAATATACGAGCCATTGGGAAATGGAGTCATATGGAAGTCTAAACAGTTCAAATTGATGAATTTGGGGAACCAAAGGGCAAATCTAACTTGGTCAATGGTTCTGTGAAATCATATGGATGAGATGAGATGAACATCAAGGATTTGGAAGGAAAAGTAGAGCTTTAAGGGTTGTTTAAGGCTCCTTAATTATGTATAACTTTCAACAAAGGGACTTGCAACACTTATATAACATAAAGAAATACTCAATAGTCAGAGCTAACCATGAATTATACCAACATAATTTACGCAGATAACATATACAAGACATAATTTTAAGCAAGACAAAGAAGGAGAGGAACACTCTATATCTTCTAATTGTTTCACTTAAAGGAATTAGAAAACATATAAGAAACACAATTAATTGCATTCATAAAAGGGGGAACACCCAAGAATATAAGACTGCAATTATAAGACCTTTAAATATGACTATCTCAGCAAGAAAAAAAGGGTAAGATCAGAACAAATCCTCTCTGCCAAGCTGCAGACAATGGCGTTTGAAGGATGATTTTAGGAGTATTTTTCAAGAGGTAGCAAGTAGACAGGGCAGACCATATTTCAACCTTGATAGAAATGATTTAAACTATTATGAAATAAAAAAACTTAAGGATTCAAAGCGGTCAAACTACTAAATAAAACCTTCACCAGGTGAAAACATAAAGGAAGTGAAGAGTAAACAGGCCTAAGGTGCTTCTAGGAGACATTTCTTAGCCTAAGATTTTTACTCTACTGCAAGCGAAGAAAAATGGAACAAAGTGAAGAACAGGAAATAAAATTAACAAATAGAGATTACTTCACCAAGACCAGGCTCAGGGATCCAATGGTCTAGCCTCCTTCATCAACAGAAAAGTAAAGACATCCACACTTCTTCAAAACACCAATTCTTCTTCAAAACAGTGGTCTATCTATTACTTCAGAATTCATCAAATGCCAAAATTTTACAATGAGAGTTCGAGCATGATTTATAGGTGAATGGGAAGGAGAGGTGACAGAGATGGCCTCAATGGTTAATTAAAACAGAGAAGAAATTCATCCGAATTCCCATTCCGTGCCATAAATATTACATTAACTTTCTTGCCCATTCTAGTAATTCTCATAAACTTTGAGGCTTTATTGACAGACTAGTGGTAACTCCAAAGAGTGTCTTTGTAGAGAAGTCTTCTGGCTACTGCAGTCCTATCTTTTCTTTTGGTATGAGTAAAATGGGCAGTATGGGATTTGAGACCACCCATACCTTTATAGTAACTGCGTTAACAGTTTTAAAGAGGTTTTGTCAACACAATAACTGTCAAGGTGTATTTTAGTCCTAGGAAGATTGAATAGCTTCACGGATGTGGCAGTTGAAGCTATCCTCTACTGATTTGTCTGTCTTTGTCCTTTAACACTGATTTAGCTTTGACTGTGTTTTTATCTTTAACATGTGGGTAAAGCTTTGATTTCTTCATTTATGCTTTAACCTTTGAATTTCACTGATCTTATTATCTTCCTTTGTGTACAGGTGGCTGCGCTGGAGGGTTTATTGTGTAACCAATGCCCATAAAATTTTATTAAACTTTGAAATTCAACCCCTCAGCCCCCTGCCACCGTTTCCTTGGCTGTGGGAGACTTTTAACGCCATTAGCCACCATAAAAACCTGCAAAACAAAAAAACTGGTTAAGGCTCTAGCGGAGGTGGAGGAGCTATTGTAGAGAATGTGTATGCAATGTAGAGGTGGAGGACCATTGGATCTCGTGGAAAATAGATCAACGGTGGAGATTATATGGAAACCCAATGAAAGGCCCCATTGTGGTCGGGTGGGACCAGCGGGGATATATGAAAATTGAAGAAAATACATATAGTGGGGGCATTTATAAAATTATTTTATCTACTGATAGTGTCCACGGGCGAACGAAGGAGAATCGATGCAGGCCATCGGATCTGAAGGATGGACGGCGGAGATTAATTTCGGTGGATCGATGATCGGAGGAGCAGAGGGTCTGGGGATAAGGCTTTTGAAACTTGCGATGGTCGATGCCAATGGGAGGGGGCAACTGCGATGGGCAGAGGACCGTAGGTTCAGGAAAGAGATCGACGGCTAGGATTTGCTTGGAACTTCTCACATCGGTGGTGAAGAGGGTCAGGGGGCATGGGAAAAGGAATTGCCGATGAGAGATGAGCGATGTGGTGGGGAAGTGTCGATGCGATGAGGGGTAGCGCAGACTGTCCGATTGGGATCGGGATCAATGGTGGAGATCGAATTAGGGGATCGCATCGACGGAGAAAATGAAGGTGGAAGGGAAGAAGGATGAATCCTGATGCAATGGAAAATAGCCTTCAGATCCTAGGGGAAATGGATGGCTGAGATAGATTCGGGGGATCGCGTCGGCGGAGAATAAGGGAAAGGGATGCAGGATCGGTGAAAAGTTGATTTGCGATGGGGTGATTTTCCAATGACCGTAGGATCTGCGAGATCAATGGTGGAGATTTATTTGGAGGGAAAACAATCACGCGGAAGAAAAATGAATATAGAAAGGAAACAAGGGGGTTGAAAGACCTCTGATAGCGAAAAAGGGGCTAAAGGCCTATAGCCGACATTTGTGGGTCCACAGTTATATGGAGGAAGGGGCTGAGAGCTAAGCCCGCGGGGGCTTAGACCTGTTTAATGAAAAAAGTTGGTTTTTAGGCCAAAAAGGGATTTTTTTGAGCTTTTTCATGTTCCGATAGAAAGGAGAAGGAGGTTTCAAACTTTGTAAAAGGGATTAACAAGGTTTTGAGGGGAATTTTTTAGGAAATGGAGGATAGGATAACAGGAAAAATGGGCTCTTTAAGGGGGAAGAAGAGCACTTGTGGTGGAGGATAAAATGAAAGAAATGAGGAGTTTGGATCAATTTTCCTTTGAACCAACAGGGTTATTTTGAAACTTTCCTTGTGGAAACAACAGTGAATATTATTTGTAGGATAAAAGACACCAAGAAGGCTTCAAGAACTTGCAGTTTTCCATGAAGATTGCTTTTTGAAGGCTTAAGAACATATTTAGCCGTCATTGGGTATAACATAAATTATAGATGGCTAACATTCTGTACAGATTACGTCACAAAATGGGTTGAAGTGAAGGCACTAACTAGAGCTACAAAGAAGACTATTTCATACTTAAAATTTGAAGATATTTTTGTTCACTTCGGGATACCTAGAGAGATAGCGATAGATGGGGGGCCCCAATTCACATCTCATCTGATTCACAAGCTAGTTAAGAATTATGGAATTCATCACAGGATCACTTCACCTTATCATCCACAAGAAAACCGCAAAGTTAAGAGTACCAAAAAAGTTGTTGAGGGAATTTTGACAAAGATAGTAGCTCGCCATCGGAGAAATTGGGCTGAAAAAATTCCAGAAGTATTGTGGGCTTACATAACAACATGTAGGAATACTATGGGATTCTCACCTTATGAATTGGTGTATGGTAAGAATCCTTTATTCCCCATATAGTTTGAAATAAAAACACAAAGAATAGAATTACAGGTAAATCTAGATTTGAGCACAACACAAAGACAAAGGTTGAATCGTCTCAATGAGTTGGAGGAGAAATGACTGGCTGCCATTAAACAGATAGATACCATTCAGTATTAAAGAGCTAGATGGCATGACGAGTTCATTAAAACGAGTAAATTTCAGAAAGGAGATTAGGCTCTATTATACAATTCAAGATTCAAGGATTTCAAAGGCAAGCTTTGCACCAGAGGGCTAATTCCTTACAAAGTAGATCTAGTCTTTGACAATGGGATTGTAAAATTGGTTACCATTGATAGTGCTAAGACACCATTACTGGTTAATGGGAACCATCTGAGGTTATATCATCAACTTTCTTCGAAGGAATCATTTATTAACATTGTCACGGACTCTGATCTTCATGTCACAGATGCAAGGGGGCATTCCCCTGTGTTGCCTAAACTTTGATTTTCCAATAAGTGTAACAGCTGAAAACCACTTTTTTGTTGGCTGTTACACTTGTTAAAAAAAAAAGTAATTATAAAACAAAAAGAAATATGAAAATAAGAATCCAACTGTGAAAAACTCTATCGTGGCGTAGTTAGACAACCTGGTAGCAGTTGAAAACCATTTTTGTGGAGGCTGTTACAATCATTTTTTTTTCATAACATCATCCTTTTTCCTGCATATTTCACATGATGGTGATGCACATTTTTTTTTCAGTCTTTTATTTCTCTTAACAATAAAAGTTTTATGAAGGATAATGCACTGGCTATCTTGGCTGTTACAAATGTAACAACTGAAAACTGTCAACAACGTTTTTGAAATTTGGTCGTCGTCCTGACAGAAAACAATTATTATGATAGCTTGAAGGTGACTACCATGACCGATGGAGCAATCATGCCATCACATCAATCTCTTCCTTCATGTCTTTTCAGGTATGTCACAAAAAATGTAATATTATCATCCACTAATAATTGATGATTATGGAAAATTAATGACAGTCATTTTGATAGCCGTGGACTATCGTCATCGTTAAAGTTGAGCGGGGGGATGAGTATTTTCATAAGAATGAACAATCCATTAGCCCTTTAAAGTCGCCATTAATCCCATGATTACCGAATTTAACACCATGGCAACCAATCATGATTGGATCTTGTCAAAAAGGGTATTTTTACTTTAAGTACGAAGTTCTCCATAATTGGGAATTATTGAGTGCACACCATTAATTTAAAACCCTTTTCACCTCTCAACCATCGTGACATTCCATCATCTCCATCAGCTAGAAGTTCTTATACTATTGGGAAAAATACTGAGAGAGGGGGGTGAATTAGTATTTAGAGCTGACTGACAAATTTTTAGTTCTCCTTTCTCTTAAAACCATATGTTACATTACTGCATCCAACTTGTATGTCCAGAGATCTTATCGTGTATTTACTTAGATTATTGCATAATTTATTCATCAGATAAGTAGCAAGCATGAATAGAAATAGCTGTACAAACCATAAAACATAAGAAACACATATGAACACTAGGATTTAAGGTGGAAACCCAATTCAGGAGAAAACCACCGCTGCTGAAGTCTCTGTCTTCAATATTTTAGTACAAAGAAAACATATTACAATTTCTGTGCTGGCGTAGACTTATACCAGCACGCAGGCACCCACCCGCAGAAGGCTACAACCTTCTCTCATTTACCAGCCTCTCCTAGAAGGGACCTACAACCCCCTGATCATAACATCAGCTTCTATATATAGAAGGCTTCAACCGTCTGATCCACTGCAGACCACCTTTCATCAATTTTCACACTGGTTCAAATAGTTTCAATGCAACCCTTTATTCAATTATCAACAAACATATTTGCCCAATTATTCATAGTGCGACCATTGTAACATATTCATCAGAAGTAATCCAGACTTCATAGAATATATGCATTCAAAATCCCATGTATCCTTCTCTGTATGTTAATCTTCAGAAACCCCAACTGTCATATGCACTTTCAATGTAGATGGCTCGCATATATATATATATATATATATATATATATATATATATATATATATATATATATATATATATATATATATATATATATATATATATATATATATATATACGTGCTATTCTTGTATAGACCTGTAATAATAATATGTTTGCAGAGTAGACCAGATCTACAAAAAATTACCCGGATTCATATGTGTTCTTTTAGCAGACATGCGCCAGTTCTTCATGACTTCGTCCGTCGTTTAAGACCAAAGGTTCATTCAGATTTTACCGTTAAGAACAGAATTCGCGCATCCAGATATTCATTTAGATATCTCAAAAGGTGATTCCTTTTATCAACCTTCTCACTACCCCTTCTTCATAATTCTCATTACTTATATAGTTTTCGCCCTTATTAAAAACCATGGGTCAAAACTATTTTAACCGCTAATGGTAATATTTACAATATTTCCATTAGTTTGGCCCCTCGGGGTTTTTATACTTTTATTATTTTTTTAATAAATTGTTTATCAATTTCAAAGAAATTGACAAAAAAGAAAAATATCTAATGCTTTCAAATAGATTAATATTTCAACAAAACTTTGACCCCTGGCCCACATATGCGCCCCTCCGTACCAAACTAAACTTCGCACAGGTCCATTGCCCGATCACCGTTGGATCGTGAGCCTCCAAGATCGATGGATATCGCTTGGGAAACTTTCACGAGCAATAACACGCGATGGTAGGTCATACTCGTGTTATTCTTCTCACATCTTGATTAAACTCTGGGCAAGTCCGACGCATGATCACCGTCCAATTGCCCCCTTTCATATCGACGGTGCAAAAGCAATTTCGCTGGCCGTCTTGGGTCGATTGGTAATGTATGATGGACGATCGTTATCATGCGCTTGGTGGTTTTGTAGGGACGCGTGTCAACACTTGTATGGAATTTCTCCCCATCCAGGAAATACCGCGTATCATTGAAAGGTGGTGCGGAAAAACCCACGGTTTCGCTCCACACCGTCGTCACTGTTCTTCTCGGTCATGGTTCCACCTTAGCACATGGTTCCATCAGCATTATTATTTGAACGATTTAAAGCCCCACTTCAATGTTTCTTTATATATTTGGTTTATTCATACTCTAGGTTCTATTACACAGTCAACACCGAGACTCGTAGACTAACCAATACCACCGCATCTTTAGACCTTCCATACTAACACAGAGGCAAAGGCGTATAACTGCCAGCATTCAGGGTTTAATTTAATCAAAAACCAGTCACCGAGGTTCATATCATATATTCAATGAATATATATATAAATCCACTATCGATCGTATTAACATTTGTTCCTCGAACAACTTACAGAACCAGAGCACCATTAATCCCATCCATTATGCAGATTCACTTTACTGTGCCGTGACTGAAGTACATACAATAGTTATATAAATTAACACAGGGCGGAGTACATAACTGTAGAGTAAAAAATTCTCACACATGCATAGGGACAGAGTATCACCAAAACTCAATCATACATAGGATTTCCTTTATCATCCAACAGGATACATACATATTCCATCTTCAATTCTGCTATAATCTCTTTGTCCCTGTTTCCTTGACTGATACTACAGCTCTGTAGCTCAAACTGTAGATTCATTCTTTCTATTTTGCTCTGCTACATTTAGATGACAATTCCTTTGCCATATCCTTTGCCATCAATGACAATATTTCCAACAATCTCCCCCTTTGGCATTGATGGCAATATTATTCCACTGATTGTCTTATAGAAACCTTTTGTTGCTTTTCCTCCCCCTTTGACATCAATGGAAAAGGATTGACATTACCATGCTCCCCCTGAGATCATGCTGCATCTGCATAATATAGCAAGATGACTTATGAAGGCCAACAAAACATCATTTTCATATGACCAATGCTCCCCCTTAGCCTGTGCATTCATATATTCCCAACAACACTTCAAAACCAATTTAATCTTCTGTATTTAAGTAGATCTAATCCTCTGCATGGAAGAGACTAATCCTAGCTTCTATCTGAGATATTCGAATTCTTCCCTGGGTAGAGTTTTGGTAAATATGTCAGCAACTTGTTCTTTGGAAGAAACATACTCCAATTTCACCTTTTGTTCTAGCACTTGTTCATGTAAGAAGTGATATTTGATGGGAATGTGCTTGGTCTTGGAATGCATAACAAGATTCTTTGAGATAATGATGGCACTTGTATTATCACACATAATGGAGATAGGAGGTGAACATTTAATTTGAAAGTCTTGTAGAGTTTGCATTATCCAGAGAAGTTGAGTGCAACATGATGTTGTAGCCACATATTTTGCTTCTGCTGTAGATAAGGCAATGGAGCTTTGCTTCTTGCTAAACCAAGATACCAACCTGGGCCCCATATAGAATGCACCACCACTAGTGATTTTTCGATCATCAATACTTCCAGCCCAATCTTCATCAGTGTATGCATGAAGAGTAAGATCAACATTCTTTGGATACCGTAGTCCAAAATCTTGAGTTCCTTGTAAATATTTGAATATTCTTTTTACAGCCTGAAGGTGAGACTCTCTTGGATTGGCTTGAAATCGTCCAACAATCCCAAATGCATGCATAATGTCTGGTCTTGTCCCAGAGAGATAAAGTAGACTTCCTATCATAGATCTGTATTCTGGTTGATTCACTGTGGGAGAACCATCACTAGAACTGAGATTACATCTGGTTATCATTGGTGTATTTACAGGTTTGCAATCTTCCATGCCATACTTATTTAGGATTTGTTTAAGGTATTTTGCTTGTGACAAGAATATGCCATCTGTTGCTTGTTGCACTTGTAAGCCAAGAAATAATGTGAGTTCCCCAAGCAAAGACATTTCAAATTCTTGCTGCATATTGGAAGAAAATTTCTGACTGATAGACTCTTTATTACTTCCAAAGATGATATCATCAACATATACAACCACAATCAATAGTTTATCATTTTCAGTTTTTGTGTATAAGTTGCTATCAGCAGACCCTTTTGAAAATCCTTGTTGATGAAGATATTTGTCAAGACAATATTACCATGCCCTTCGAGCTTGTTTGAGACCATATAGAGCCTTTTTAAGTCTACAAACAAGTTTTTGATCATTTCCCAATATGAATCCTTCTGGTTGTTCTATATAGACTTCTTCTTCTAGATCACCATTGAGAAAAGCAGATTTAACATCCATTTGATAGACTTTGATTTGTTGGAAGCTTGAAAAGGAAAGAAACATTCTTATGGCTTCAAGTCTAGTTACAGGAGAAAAAGTTTCTTCAAAGTCTATACCTTCTTGTTGAGCATACCCCTTGCAAACAAGTCTAGCTTTATTTCTTATAACATCCCCATTCTCATTTAACTTGTTTTTGAATATCCATTTGGTTCCAATGACATTTTTGTCCCGAGGTCTTGGTACTAATTCCCAAGTGTGATTCTTTTCAATTTGATCAAGCTCTTCATTCATGGCTTGAATCCAGCATTCATCTTTGCTGGCTTGACTGACACTGTGAGGTTCAACAGTGGATAGAAATTCCAGATTGCTAGAGGATCCCACAAGAGTCCTTCTTGTTTGTACACCCGATCCCTTTTCTCCCAAAATTTGAGATTCTGGAGGGTTTTTTTGAACATATCTGGATGGAGCCTTTTCAGAAAAATCATCTTCGGGTTCTTCACTAGGTTCACTATTTGTATCATAAATATTTGATGTAAAATCACTACAAGAAAAAAACACATTGGTGAGGGGCGAAAATGGTGACCATAAGCTCATTGGTGAGGGTCAAAAGAGTCTTCGTCACCAAAAATTGAACGTCACCAAAGGTGGCGTCGCCGAAAGTATAGGTGTTGTGGTGAAATTCAAGGTCCGTCACCAATAATGATTTATAGTGACGAATATTGACCATCACCATTTCATATGAGCAATGGTGATGGACAATAGCCTCCGTCACCAAAAAACTGAACGTCACCAAAGGTGGCGTCGCCGAAAGTATAGGTGTTGTGGTGACATTCAAGGTTCGTCACCAATAATGATTTATAGTGATGGATAGTGACTGTCACCATTTCATATGAGCAATGGTGATGGACAATAGCCTCTGTCACCAAAAAAATGAACGTCACCAAAGGTGGCGTCGCTGAAAGTATGTGTTGTGGTGACATTCAAGGTCCGTCACGAATATTGTTTATAATGACGGATAGTGACCATCACCATTTCATATGAATAGCAACGATTTTTCGTGATGGACCTTTCATGGCCGTCACTATTGGTGCATATATATGGTGATGTTCATTGACCGTCACCATAAACTCATTAGTGAAATCAAGGTCCATCACGAATAATGGCTATAATGACAAATAGTGACCCTCACCATTTCATATCAACAACAATGATTTATGGTGACAAACCTTTAATGGTCGTCACTATTGATGTGTATATATGGTGGCGTTCGTTGACCGTCACCATTTCATATTTTGGTGAGGGTCGAAAAATGTCACCATAAGCTCATTGGTGATGGTCAAAATAGCATCCGTCACCAAAAAATGATCTTCGTCGTTCCCTATATATGAATATCAGGGCACGATGGAATCGAACCACCAACCTCCTGCTTGTAAAGCAGGTGCTCTTCCACTGAGCTAGCACCCTTTAAAGAATTAGACTTTAAACTAGCAATTGCCCCTAAAGGTGCAAAGATACACAAAGGAATAAGAACCAGGAAAACTGAAAGAATTCAGTGTCCTTGCTCCTGTTTTTATTCTACGACACTCTACAAAGTATGATCTTGATCTATGACGTATTTGTTTAGAGTGGTTCTAATTTAATAGTAAATATTATTTTCAGATAAAATAAATGAATAATTGAGAGGCCTTACAGGCTAATTTTTAATCCTTACACCAAAATCTCTTAATATTCAAGTCTATGGAACAACTTGTTCAAAGTTCAAACTGAAGTAGATTTTAAATGGAAAGCCTAAAACAAGTGAAGTAGTTTACAAGTTAACATTTTGGATATAACTTCTATTCAATTTATATGACAAGTTATGCCATAACCTTGAAACTAGTTTCTTAGCTAAAAGGATTTCTTAAGTCAAAAATGACAAAGAAAGATAGTCATGGCAAGCAAAATTCTCTTGTTTTTTCTAATGAAGGTGCATGTAACTTGATAAAGGTTGTATGAGAGTATCAAACCATAAACAGTTTCACTAAAACATGGAAATGACAAAGTCTTGTTAAGCAACAAAAGTTTAGTTGAATATATGAAAAGCATCGAGCTAAATTATATAATTAAACTAAAAGTAACTGTAAAAAAATTAAATTGCCATCATATACCATCTGGTTTGGTTAGTTCTTTAGAAAGAGAAAGTGCAATTGCATGATCCAGCTCCTCATCTTGATTATGTAATGGACCATCCTGAACAAAAATGTCCACATACAACAATCAATGTTATTGTATTGGTAAGACTTTTGATATAATCTATCAAAGCATGTACTATGTAGGAGAATAACTGGAAAGCACAACTAAAAATTTGAATCACAACATAACAATATAAAACAACATGCAACAGGAAAATAACAACTCCACAATTTGAGAAATATGCAACATATAACTGCTACTAAAATATAGTCGATAAAATTAAACTAAACTCACCTGAAGAGACTTTTTCGCAGAAATATTTGAGGCTTTGGTCTTCCCGGGCTCTGCAAAATGCAAAGGCGCCACTACAAATAAACTATACTTTCAATTTATATTATTTTTAAAATATTCATAGAGATTTCTTCCAGTGGCTAGATGTAGGTATTCACATTGTAGTGGTAACAATATCGACCCCTGAAAGTTAATATGTTTAACGGATTATCCAAGATTTTCAAAATAAATAAAAACAACTTAACAAGAAGGAGATATGAATTGTTTGCCATGTGTTGACCTGTTGACCAGAAAATCAGTGGGGCTTTCACTTGTGTTAGGATTAAACTGTTTGTTGATCTCAAAATCAATTTCAATTCCTTTCGATCCAGTTCCGATTCCCTCTGTTCGAAATCCCTTCGGTTGTGAATGTGTTAAAATTTTAGGAATAAATCATTATATCTACCTCAAATCAATTTCAATTCCCTCTGGTCTAATTCCCTTAGGGATAATGATCATATTAACATTGTATCATGGAAAATTCCATATACTTTAATACCTTCCAATTCCCTTGTTGTAAATGTGTTAAACTCTTCATGAGCATATATATATATATATAGATCAACACTGTATCACGGAAAAACCTATTTACCCTGATACCATCTTAAGAATGAGGGACAATAAATGTGTTAAATGTCCTAGTATTTCTTACTTTGTATTCAAGTACAGGGTCTGTAATAGTTTACGTTAGAATTACATGCTTTCTTTTTATGTAGAGAGTTTTTGAATTTCTTGTCATTTGTGTTTAAAAGAGGGTTTCAATGTTTGATTTTCTTTCTGTAGGGAATGTGCTAATATGACTGCAGGATTCTATAAGAATGGAAAAGAGGGTGATTTGAAGGCTGTGTATAATAAGTACTCAAGTTCACAAAAAAATTTATTTTTGAAATTTTTATTTCATTTTAAAATAGTTGGAATTTAAAATTTAAACTTTAAATTCATCTAGTAAAGCATAGGATGATAAGGGAACAGAAAGAGAAGGATACCATCATTACTATGTCATTGCTCTGAGACAATTATGTTAGTGTAACTTCCTTTTTAAATTTCACCTCCTATTAAAAAATATATAAAAACTAAAATTTCCATATATTTTACTTAATTATTATTTTCCACATTCCCCACTTCTAGCGTTACTTTGCACCTCTCGGTGCAAATGCTTTTTTCTCTAAAAATGATTTCACCAGCCATTAACACGAAAAAAATCACCATGTTAAATATGAATTAAACACCCAAACAAATACCTATAACTAGGGCCCTCATTTTCAGTAATTCAAATAGAAAATGCATCTCTAGTGTTTTATCTGTTCTTCCGTTACCAGAAAGACACAACCAGGATCTTGGGATGTCAAGGGTTCTATTGTAATTGTTTGATTATGATGAATAATTTTTTTTTTCGATTTGCTAAAGAGATGTGTACTTGGATACAAGTCCTTTTAAGTTTTAATAGGTAAATAGGTATGTATTTGGATACAAGATATTTTAACAGGTATGCTTTCACCACAGCTCTATTGGTGGGCTGTCCTTCTCAAGGATCCTCGGTGTTGCTACAAATCTATCTGGAGTGTCTGGCAAGCAATCAGAACAGGCTTTGTCCTCTTCCCGTGAAGAAAGAGATGTGTCAGAATGTTTGAAAATTTTCCTAAAGAAAAGGTAACTAAACCTTATAGATTCTAAATTTCTAAGATTAGCTCATTTGATTGCTTGTCGAAAGAAATGAATGTAAAAAGCAAGATGTAGGAGCTAGATCTCAATGCTCATGCACTTTCCCTGCTTGCATGGGTAGGTAGGGAAGAGGCTATCTTGATGCAATGATGGCTTACCATGTATTTCTTGATGGGATGAAAATAGCCGGAAAGATAGACAATTTTGAGTTGCCACGATTTTTATATGTAAGTATGTCATTGCGGTGAGAAAGTGCTTTAAAATTCTTAATTGTCTGGTATACATGATTATGTCATTAGGAAAATGTAAATAGGCTTTGAATCTGCTAAAAATTGTATATATAATAATGCTATTTTATGATAAAAAATGATTTCATCATTACAGGAATTTACCTTGACTTCATCTCTAGGAACAATATCAAGAAGATAATCAAGAACATCACCCCTACTTATAGCTCCTGCAATATCATTTCTATGCAAAGTGCGTCTTTTGTTCTCTTCTATATGTAACCATGAACGTAATGTAAGCTCGAAAATGAAAAGCTCGCATGCCTTTGAGAATAGGACAGGGGCTTCAACACTTATCATCTACTCATGCACAGTGTATTATGAGCGAAAAACATAACACCAAATACTTGATTAAAAAGGAATACTTCAAAAGAGAAAAAAGACCTACAATCATCCCACCTTCACATCTTCATCAGATTTCATTATTTTCTTAATTTTGGCAAGAGGAAGTTGATGCTTCTTAAACTCTTTCAGCGACAAAATACATCTCATAAGCCATATTCCTTTAGCTTATAAATTTGTCAAATACTAACATATTTCTAAGCCCTTAATAACCCTCGTTACACAATGCTTGTACAAATATGAAATTTGTTGATATTTAGTTACTTACCTGAGATAGAAGGATTGGTTATACCTTATCTGACCATGGAAATGAGTGTTTTCAGGAAAAGGTGGAAAATTCCTACCCATTATGCTCTTCGTTAAAAGGGCAGAAAAAGGTCTTGACCTTGGGTAAGATCTTGACTGAATGAAAGGTCAACCAACTAAGGTCCTGGTCAACCCTTCTCTCCCAAATTGATCACACCTCCTATTCAGGACCTTACCTGAATGAGAAGGGTTCACCTACCTTTCGGCCAGGGCCAACCTACTGGAATAAGCTAATCGTAGCAAGGAAGCCTTGTTTTCTGTATTTTTCTCCTTAAAAATATGACTGCCACTATTCATGAAGTTTTGAAATTACAAGTTTCGATTGCTGAAATTGCAGTGTGAAGATGTTCCAATGAAAATGGGGACTGAGAAATCCATCAGACTATCATAATGTGTGAAATTGCATATTTTGATTGTCAAAAACATGTTTTTTTATCACTGGATTCCGCCAAGTTATAGAATAAGAGGGTTGTTTGCTACACAATTAAATGGCTCCTCAACCCACCCAGTAGGGCCTCCTTCAAGGTGTAATGCATATAATTATGTATGAGAGAAGACGATACCAGTTGGTACATACATGCAGGAAGAAAAATCTATTGAAATGGAAAGGTCATGCGAAACAGAAGAAAAAAGGAAAGTAAACAAAATCACCTGCAACTTGTTCCATCTGTTGCATCTGTTATTGCCAAAACATCTGCAGCTGTTGTTTCTGGATCTGCATGTAATGGAGATGAGCTACATTAATCCCTGTATCTAGAATTTTCAAATACGAATTAATGAGATCCCTCAGGCCTACATCCCTGTTTAGGAGCATCCAAGAACAACAGCAAAAACAACCTCCCAAATAAAAAATATCGTTCCCCTCTTCTAAGTACCATCAAAATTTGCAAATCCTAACGAGTGCAATCAAAACACTAAACCCAACCAGATTGATAAACACTAATAGTAAATACGCACAAGTTGAAAAGAACACGTTACAAGCAAGATCAAATACAGTCTCTAAAACTTGTTGCCGATGATGTTGCAGAGGCATCTGTGGCTGTTGTTGCTGGAAGAGCGAATTATGCATCAAGCTTGATGGTCCATGAGAAACAGGTTGTGTTGGTGAGCTTTGAAGATGTGGGTACTTGCCTTCCATTGAAATGAAATGATAGAAATCACAACCCTAAAACCTCTTTAGAGATGCAGTTAACCTCAACACCCCTTCCTCGAGATGAATGAGACCGATTTTGGGCAGCAACACAGTAATTTATACCCAATGAAAATGGAATATGTGCATACGTAGGTGCCTGAAATTTTTATAGAAGGATGGATGTTAGCGTCAATCAAAGAAAAAAGGAGATCCCAGCTACTACAGATGATCACCTTAAATTTAGTAAACAACATTCATAATTTATGGATTTCTCCTGGATTTTGCAAAATTGATAACTATTGTTTTTCATGAGCTAGAAAGGAATATTTTTGTATTTTGCAGGTGAGAATGCATATAGATATGTAAGAAATATCATGCATGCAGCAGATAAATAAACCAAGATATTCCCTTACTGTAGCATGAGAATCTTATTCTTTATCAAACAAGGTCCTGTAAGGATTCTGCTCTGCTTTCAATCTAATAATAACTCAGGATTTCAATCTTGCTATCTGTAGTAAAATATAAACAATATAAATGACTGTTTATGATAACCCACCTACAGAGCTTCATACATACAGAAAGCGTATAGCAAATAACAGTGCTTTGTATCCCACATCGATAGATCCATCTCAGATCGATAGATCCAGAATCTTAAATATTTTTATAAAAATGAATCTAGTTTCTCAAAAATATTAAAGAAGCTTAAAGAAGCTCAAACCACATAATAGAATAAAAAACCAGTGATTCAGATGCAATAAAATAGTACTTTGCCAATACTTTAGCAGAAATGGTGCAACACTAACATAACTTCAAAAATTATTGAACTCTAACGCGGAGCTACAAGAAAATATCTTTATTCAAATCAAAATAAGGCAACAAAAATTAGAGAACCTTTGAGAAAACGATTAAAAAGTACATGCATTTCCAGTCAGAATTTGCAGTGCTCCTCGGGTTTTCACGTTTGCAAATAGCAAAGTTGGATACCTAAATTATCCGAACAAAAATATGCAGTTAGGAAGATTCACATATTGCTGGTCCCCTGTGTGAATCGAATGGGAAATTGTACCAAGATGAGATTTTAGTAAGAGGAGATTTAAAGGTGTGATTCCACATTTGTAGCTGAAACCATTGGCGTCTGATTGATCGTGTTAAGCCCAATCTTTTTATTATTGTTGATGATCATGGGCTCTTTCCAAAAACCAACACACAATGCATCATCTGATCAAGGAATTTTATTTTCCCATGTGTGCCATTCACATTGATTTGGATCATATTGGGGGAAATTCTACTAACATCAATATTCTCAAGGGTTTGGATGCATTCTAAACCATTCTGATGAAAGCTAAGAAAATCATGAATAGATCCCCCAATCCTGCAACTTGACTATTGGACTTAGTAGAATACCTGAAGAATGCAGTTTCAAAAACCGCAAATTGTTGATATTGAAATTGCACCAGGAAGAAATTGCAATATATCCCCTAATAATACATCTTGACTATTGAATTTAGTAGAATCCATGAAGAATGCAACTTCGAAAACCACAGATTGTTGAGACTGAAATTGCACCCGGAAGAAATTGCATTAGATCCCCCAATCCTGCATATTAACTATTGAACTCAGTAGAATTCTTGAAAAATGCAACTTCAAAAACTTCAGATTGTTGAGACGGAACTGGCACCCGTAAGAAATTGCAGTAAGGCAGTTGTAAGAACAAGACCCACAACAAAAACCCTAATCACTAAGCCAGTGGGAGATAACAAAAACACATGTTTTGGGTGGGAAAAATGTTATTTTAACTGGAGGTCTAAAATTTAAAACAAAAATGAATACTCCTGCCCATGGTTCAAAATTGAACCAGTCACAGCCAGTAAAAAGGGCTCTAACACGTCTCAGAAGTGCAATGAAAATATTACACATCCGAAAAAATTCAAATTTTTATTTCTGCTTGTTTAAAAAAAAAATCAGATAATATAATAAAATGTCATGTGAAGGGCTATTGGCTCTTGGATAAATTTTCCAGATATATCTCGAGGTTGGCCACTAACCCTTGGTTTCCTTGTTCATTCGAGGTACAATGGACGCAAATAACACTTCAACCATCAATCTTCCAGTGATAAATTTGAAGAAATATTAATGATATTACACATCAAGAGTATCAAGCTTATTGATTCTTCTATGAATAAAATAAATAAATTTATGTACAGGACGAGTGGTAAGTCAAATTAAAACCGTGAGATGTTCGGTTGCTGCAGCTTCTATAAACTTCATTAAATTTTGTGTAACCGTAATATTGTTCTTAAACCGTAATAACCGTACTATTTTGCTAAGTGTATATCAGAATTCCATTTTCATTTCCTTGACAACGCTTGTCAATTTGGGTTTTAAAAATTTTAGCTGTCGATGATGTTGTAGTGGTGTGGTTAAACCTTAAGCCCAACACTTAAATGGTTGTGGTGTGGTCAAGCATTAAAGGCTAGAAATAGATGGTCCTTTTCAAATATTGTCGATGATATGGGTGCTTTTCTGCAAAAATGGTTGAACTTCAATCTTGTTCATAAGAATTATTCCTAATTACCATGGCTTAAGAATAGATTCCAAGAACATACTCCACAAGCTATGCCCAATGGTTTATATGGTCTAGATAAATCTTGTGCAGTGAAAATGATGAGAATGATGAGAAAGCATATGATGCAAACATACATAATTGTGCAGCTGAAATATTGTGTATATCCTCCTAGGCCATTTAACCACAAGTAATGTGACTTGATAACTTTTGATCTTCATAATGCCACTTTTTACTACAATTAGAAGATTATCTTGTACCCATCCTAGGGATCGGCCTCCTCAATGGAGTCTTTGAAGAAAAACTTGTGAGAAGCTTTGGTTCACTTCTACCCTCTTATAGGGAGACTGTGTTTGGACGACAATGGCATTTAATTTGAAGGTACATTTCAATGATGTTAGAGTAATGGACTTCATCCAAGAGTCAATTTGAAGGTACATTTCAATGATATTGGAGTAATGGACTTCATCCAAGAGTCTTCAGAGATTATCAAGCTTGCAACTTTGATGGATTGTGAATAATGCAACAACTTGTTACTTAAGTTTTTTTCTCCCGATGGTTGGGGTTTAGGTGAGATGCATAGATGAATATCCAAATTTTAGAGTTACCAAGTATGGTTTTTGGTATTTTAATATCATTTATGTTTTTTAATAAATCACGTTCATCAAACCTGAACAATAGGCCACATGGGTGGGTTTAGTTGGTCCATTCGCTTAGGATTACTATGAGGATTGAGTCATTGAGGTTTACTACGAGGATTTATTCTAATGCATTGTGGGTTTAGTTGGTTTGAGATTTATTTTGAAGATTGATTCTAGGTCACAGTGGGTTTAGTTGATCTGATATTTATTATGAGGATTGATTCTAAGGCAGGTTGGGTTTAATTGGTCTGAGATTTATTTTGAGAATTGATTCTAGGGCAGAGTGGGTTTAGTTGAAAAGGCCTGAGGGTTAATTCTAGGTTGTTTTATTGGTTGTCTTGATAAATATTTTTATATAAGTATTGTCTACTTTGTTGAATATTTCTATATAAGTATAATATTATAATATAATGTTTTGAAGTATTTTTAAGTAAGTATTTCTGCTAGAATAAGTTAATGATATGGCTTTTAAATTTTAGTTAATTATATGGTGCATATATATATATATATATATATATATATATATATATATATATAATGTTTTTAAGAATTTTCCTTTATGAAAAAAGGCTTTTAAACTTTTTTGTATATATATATGAATGGTAATGTTTATAAATATTTATTATTATTATTATTATGTAAGAGTGAATTATTGATGCCTCTTTTATAAAAAATGTTTTTATATATTCATATATATATATATATATATAAAGTATATAATAATAAAATTTATGAAATTAAAAAAAAAATATTCTTTTAAATATTTAGATATAAATAAAAACTAAATGATTTTGAAATTTATGAAATTTAAAATAAATATTTTATTTTTAAATATTTAAATGTAAATTGAAATTATGTTAAAGATTTAGATTATCAATATAAGTGTTCAATACATTTAATGCACTATTTAGATCTAATATATTATCACACTGTTTAAAGAATAAACAAGTCATTCACGGGGAAATAGGATATTCATATAGGATGGGTCTTTGCAATATAATTCTGATTATATATGGGGAAATTAAGTTTTCACTATCAGTGGCTAACATAAGATTGATATGTTGTTTCCTAAAGGTTGGTGTTCTCACAAAAAAACACACAAATTGACATGCAAGAACATGGTTGGATCTGCTTGCCAAATCTCCCATTGATTGTGCCAATACACACATTGAAGGACAATGAATATCTAAATTTTCTTTCCAAAGTATGTCTGAATATTTTTGGTAAAAAGTGATTTTATGCTTGTCCCATTAGTTTTAATGCCATAATCATCCAAATTTGCTTTCCCAAAGTATGTCTGAATCTATTTGGTAAAAAATCATTGTATGGTTGCCCCATTCATTTTAATACATAATAATTATGTATACATAGTACTAACATTGCCAAAAAAAATCGTTTCATCCTACAAAGTTTAAACTACAATAACCTTTTTTGGATGGCATTGAAATAAGGTATATATACACACTTTTCTAGGTATTGCTTTGTGAAGGTTAATTATAGACCATTTATGGCCAAGTTTGTTTGGGGCCCTCCTTTCTAGAGTACAAAGGAATGTTTATTCCAAACTATTTGTCCATTTTGTATTTCAAATTCCAAATGTAAAAACATGCTTTCAAAATCTAGTTGGTGACCATTATTTTCGATTTTTGAGGTTAGACAACAAGAGGCTCGGGAGGTCAAAATTGGTTGGGTACTTGTGAATTTTCACTAGTCTTTATAACAATAAAGGAGACCTTTTGAACTTACCCTTTTATTTTTTGGACATACAAGATAAAAACTTATCATCGCTCAGTGTTGACATTAATTACTAGTTGTTATTGGTTAAAAAATGTCAACAATCATCACCTTTATTGAAAGAAAATCATACCATGTGGAATATCTAGAATGGACAACTCATGGGTTATCATCACCCTTATTCAAGGAAAACCATACCACTTGGAATTACTCACTAATAGGATACATGCTTTAGCTCCTACAAGATTACTCACTAATAGTCCATGATAATACATGCTTTCGCTCCTACAAGATGTCTCTTGGTATTGTACCGTTAACCTAATTCCTTACTCCTTACCCTCCAAAAAGACAAAACCTTAGCCAAGAAATAGTTTAGATAAGCTTTTAATCTTACCTACTTTGTTAATTTTATGTAATTTTAATTTTAAATTCAAGTTCCATTGATTCCAATGTAGAAAGTAAATAAATTTGAGGATGATAATGTCAAATTTTCACCAATTAGAATAACTAGAAGTAATTGGAAATGTTACAACCTCCTCTCATAAACTAATTCAAAAATAATTTTTTTGATCTCCTCCATGACCAAATATAACTTCACACATATGTCCTTTGATCATTTAGTGATCAATAGGATAAACAACGCAAGTCAATGATAATCCAAAATTTCCTACTTCCATGTGGTTAATTGTTTTTCTTGATTGGATCAAAATAACTTCATTCCTTCACCTTTCCCATTAGATGAGTTATGTATATGAAGACATAGAAGAGGACTATTATTTCAAGTAGTTATATATCCTTATCATATATCCCTTTGGCTAATTATTTTCAACATTTGGAAAGCATTTTACAACCTTGGTTTCAAAGTATAGTTTATCCAAATCAATGTTTAGATTTAAATAGTTTAGTTTCATTATACATCACCATTTAGAACTCTCTACATGTCACTTGTGAGTTTAGCAAATGAAAAAATAAAACCCTACATCCTAGTGGATGGGAGATTGAAACTCTGACAATCCATATAGAATTCAATATAAAAAATATATATGGGAATAAAGGGAATTGAGTTCATCTCTCTTTTTTTTACATTTTGTTGGGATGAAATTCTATGATAAGTAAATAAATGAGCTTTTGATTTTATGATTTTATAAATGACAATTTTATTTTTCTGAATTTTTTTAAATATTTGGATTCATTTGTAATTTTATTTTGTGATAGGATACAATTTCTTTTGTTAAAATATGATAATAGTTTATGTCTAGCCAAGGAAATCCTCATACTTCTCCATTTTAGGGCCACAAAATTTGAGAAAGTTTTCAATGAAAGAATTGAGAGATGGAATAGTGCTCTCATTGCAAGAATGTTTAAGCCAAATAAAGAAGTTAGCAAAGCTCAAATTGATTGGGCCAATTTGAGATACAACACTACTTGTCATCTACGAATTTAATTTATTTTATATAAATAACTTCGATTGAAAATGAAAAGTAAAAAATGCATAATGTTGTCAATCGAAATGTTTTTTTTTTTCAAGCTTTTCATTGTTGAAGGGTGACATGAACATGTGCCCTTCTAATTGAAATTAGAACCAACCCTTCAAATTTGATCACTGCGAGTCCCGCCCTCCATTGTTCCAAACATCATTTTTAATATTATGCCTTCAAATATCATTTTAATGTCATACCCATTGTTTTTTTATGGATGTTCAACGCACTCCATGATTCTTTGTAATGACAACAATTGATTTAAAAGGAAGCTTCAAAAATCACTTCAATTTCATTATAATAAATTTATTTTAAAAACATTGATGGTGAGCCCACAAAATGAGTGGTTCGAAAGGCATGTACCTTAAAAATTTTATGTGATTTATCCAGAAGAGTTTTTAAAGAAATTAAATAATTAATTATTAAAATAAAATTGAGAGAAAATAGTAAATTTAGGAGAGGTTTTTGCAACCCATGGTTTTGCTCATGGTATTCCACCTTGCCAACAAGGGGGAATTAACCCGATCATATGTCCCAACTAGACCTTCTCTCGTTTGGAATGGCTAATCCCAACGGGCTTTAAGGATTATTATAAGGGTGAGGGGAATAATTAGTTAGTGGTTAAGGGATTAAGGATTAGGGGCTTAGGGCTTAGGGGAATAGGGGCTTAGGGGTTAGAGGTATATGGTTTAGAGGTTAGGGGAATAATGAGATAGTGGTTAAGGGGTTAGGGATTGGGGGCTTAGGGGTTAAGGGGTCAGGGATTGAGGGCTTAGGGTTTAGGGGATTTAGGAGCACTTATGGGTTAGGGGAATAATGAGTTAGTTGTTAAATGGGTTAGGGGTTAAGGGAATATTATTCATTTAGAGGTTAAGGGGTTAATATTATGCATTTAGAGGTTTATGGTTTAGGGGGTTAAATGGGTTAGGGGTTAAGGGGTTATAGGTTTAGGGTTTAGGGGGTTAAATGGTTAGGGGTTTAGGGGGTTAGGGGATTTAGCAGTTAATGATTTTAGGGGTTAGAAGTTAGGGGCTAATGGGGTTAGGTTTTAGGGGGTTAGATGGGTTAGGGGTCGAGAATTAGTGTTTAAGGGGTTAGGGTTAAGGGTTTAAAGTTTTAGGGTTTAAGGGGTTAGGGGTTAAGGGTTTATAGGTTTAGGGTTTAGGGGGTTAAATGGGTTAGGGGTTTACTAGGGGTTTAGGAGGTTAAGGGTTTAGGGGTTAGGGGTTAAGGTTTTAGAGGTTTATAGTTTAGGGGTTAAATGGGTTAGGGGTTTGGAGGTTTAGGGGTTTAAATGGGTTAGGGGTTGGGAATTAGTGTTTAAGGGGTTAGGGGTTAAGATGATAGTTTTATTGGTCTCTGTTTGTGCACAATAGTTGCTTATTATTTGCGTCTCAATGTAACAATTTTGTAAGTATTGTTGCTTGTTTCCATGTCTTATTTATTTATTAATTTATAGTATTTGTTAGCCATTACTTTACATTTATTGATGAAAATGTCTATTGTAATCAAACCAAATGTATGTTCAATCTCCAGTTTCAAACTTAGCCACAGTGTTGTCACACAATTTAAGTCTGGAGAATGGCCATCTGAAGAAGTCTTAATAACCATACTGCACCTCATGACTACTCCAGAAAATCTTAAGTTCGAGTGTCCCACATTCATGAGAAATTTGGCTCTTATACTCTTGCTCCACCTGACTGTGTCTTGGAAATACCCTTGTTTATTGAAAACACATCCTAATATTGTCGACCTTGTCCCTTAACAGACCAAGGAAACATTTGTGATTGAGAGGAATGGAAAGCACTACAAAGTTGAAGAGAGTACAAAAGACTAAGATGGTTTAAAGGATAATCTTGAAGAATGTAGTAGTGTTGAAACAACTAAAATTTGTCCCAAACAAATAGTTGATAATGCGAAACCTTCTTCTGTACTAGTCAAGCAAGACTACATTCATGTGAGAGCAAGAAGAGGCCAAGCGACTGATAGGCATAGCCTGGAAGATAGGGTGTGGTTCCCTCTTTTTGATGAAATATTTGATCTACATTTTTTCTATCGAAGATTAACTATTTTAACCTTGCCAACAAGGTGGAATTAACCCAATCGTAGGTCCCAATATGTCATGATATATATTAACTCTAGATATATATGAGAATGAATAATAAAGACATAGATTGATAGAGGTGGCGAGACAAGGGGAGTCACAAGGGAGAGATGGAGATAAATTGAAGGAGAGTGGAGAGAAGGAATGGAGAGAGACAGAGAGAGGGAGAGGAGTGAGAGAGGTAGAGAAGGGTAAGAGAGGGAGATGGTGACACAAAGATGGAAGGGGGCAGATTAAAGAAGGATAGAGGGAGGGATATAGTGAGAGGATTGGAGGGTCGAGAGAGAGAGACGGGGGAAGAGAGAGCGAGGTAGGAGAGAAAGGGAGAGAGAAGAAGTAAAATGGATTAAAACAACAAATATATTAGGCCCACTCTACACAAATCTACAATCTGAGAATTTAGGATAAAAAGAGCAGGCTCCAACAACAATTACATAGAAGTCTTTATTACTCAAATAGAAGAATGTCACAGCAAGTTGTCATCTCACAAAAGCTCCTACTACAACCTACAAGATAACAATACTCACTCTTATTATCTATTTCTACAAATGTCTAACTATTGTGCCCATCCTTTTCATTTATAAGTTAAGAGAGGGTGTTGTTAGAAAGCAGGTTAATGATAGCGTTAGTGGTGCATCTCCGTTGAGCATGAGCAACTCCCACATAACTTTTCCTTGTATGCAAGTCTTTTCTTTTAGAGTAGTGCATTATCATAGTAGATATAACTCCTCTCCTAAAGGTGCCTCATTCCATAAGTGTGCACTCATGAATGCACCTGAGATGATGGTGTTAATCTCCTCAACTAGTGTGCCATAATTGGTGGGTGTGACCCAACAACTAATTCGTCTATCCTCGAAGGTGTCGTTATAATATTCTAGCTGTATTTAAGAATCTTCTGACTGGTGTACAACAATATAGCTCTGCAATCCTAGTGCTGCTCAACTTCTCAAGGCTGAGGTGAGACCAACTAGGTAATCTAACACTCTTGAGAAAAAACAAATTCCAATAACCCAAGATTCTCCCCCAACTTGTCAAACTTCCCCTTTGTTAGGAGCTTTGTCAAACTATTAACCATATGCAACTTTTTCAGAATGTGGTCCAACACTACTAACTCCCTAATGAACTTGGAATCTTAGGAAATTGTATTGAATATCAATGTGTTTGAAATGGTCATGACACATTGGATTTTCATAGAGCTTGATGTAACTTTGATTCTCACAAAAGACAATATTGGGCTTCAACAACTGATTGGTTGACTCTACAATCAAGTTGCAAATCTAGATAGCTTCATAATAAGTATATGAAACTTCCATATACTTTGCTTCAATGGAACTGAATGCAATTGTTGCTTTCTTCTTGTTGATTTAATAAAAATGATTTATAAAATGATAATAATGATGTTTAAAATGAGCCTTATGATGGTCTATTTATAAACATTGATTGTTCACGAGGTGTAGGGGTATGTTTATAACATCACTTCCCTTGAAAGCTTTGTCTTGAAAGCACAATAATTAGAATTTTATTTAGTTAAGCACGTTTTTGTGGTGGAATGAAGTTTATCATATATCTATTTATACTTTATAGAGGTTTGACTTTGTTTGTCCTTTGGGTGTTGGTGAGGTTTCTTTGTATTTTTTGCATCATAGTCTAAATTATTTTGACCTGATTGTTTAACATGAAAGCTTTATGCTTATTGGCAATATATTTGAAATACCCGCATGATCAAGAAACTATTATGGTTAATTAAATTAGTAATTAGGTACTACAGAAAGAGGATGATGTTGAGAGGGCTTTTCTGGGTGACTCTGGGAGCAACCCGGAGGTGGCCAGACAAAGCTCTTCTAAGTTACAAATCTGAAGAGAAAAAACTACTGATGTATATGTGGTTGCTCAACCTGGGCTGTATGGAAAATCTTGGCAGAGAGTGTTTACCTTTCCATGTCTTCATGAAAGTAGGTTGTTTGGTCACAGAATAACATCACTACATGTAGGTGATGGTTCTATAGTAATTTCTCAGCCTTATATTCAGAATGGCTAACAGAGAGGATCAGGTTTGAACAGGATATAATTTAACGAATTTGGAGATTTAGAGTTGAAGAAAAAATTGTGGTGATGTTTGGATGGGTGCTAATTTGTAGGGTTTTCCATTTTTATAATTTTCTTTGTTGTGCTTTCTACCATGCTACCTAGTTGCTTTCCTATTTCCCTAGAATTTTAAATTTTTCGATGTCTATCTCTCTATTGTTTCTTGCCCCATTTGAAATGTCATCCTTATTTGGTAGGTGTTTTGGTAGGTATTTTCTTCAATATAGTGTGAAATATTTTTCAGAAATTAACTTGTAACTTAAATCAAGTAGGATAATTAAATCAAGATACTGCAATAGGGTTTCTTAGATTAAGAAATTTTCACATTCCCTAGGTCTAGCCCCATTAGGTCACCTAGGGCAACAATTTCCCAAGAATATAGCTAGAGGAAAACTTCTATCTCCTAGAGGCAGCTGCGTTGCTGGGTGCCCTCACTCTCCTCAGAACTTGGGCCAATTCCGACAGTGGAATCTCCGGATACCTCAAGCCCTAGCTCTAGGATCAAGTTTTGCCTAGGTGTTCCCAAGGATAGAACCTAGTAGGATCAATTTGACCTATCGAAGTAAAAAAACTTTTCTGATCCTTTCCCATCACATTTTCCAAGATAGGAACATCATTGGTTGCTAAATTCCATGCCCGAACCTGGGCTGGGTCCACTTGGCCTTGTGTGGTCCCATTTGGTGTCAAAGGCCTTTCATCAAGGACCATTTGGGAATCCAAGTTCCCAAAGGATTTTAGGGATTGAGAACTTCCTTCATAAGTCTTTTTCTTCTCCCTCAACCCTTCAATCCCCTCCTCTCCTCCCTAGAAGATAATTCCCTTGCTTAAAAGGAAAGCAAGTCCCACTCTTTATTTTATCTTAGGGAAAGGGTTTCGAGGGTCACTTCACACTAATTTTATTTATAAAGGTTTATTTAGATATTTGTCTAAAACTCTATGGAAAGTCCACCAAAATCAACTCCTCTGCATGTCAATCCATTCTTCATATGGCACATTTCTTCTGCATGCTCAATCTTCTGCTCAGGTTCCACCCTCCTTTGGATTTTTTGTCTCCACACATACTGAATCTACAAACCATCTTCCAGATCTGTGGTCTTTATTGCAGAAATAAACCTTGCTCTAAGGGTCACAACCCATCTTCTTCTACGCAAATTTGTCACAGTCTTAAGGTCATACCTTATGAACTAAACATGCTAAAAAATTGTCCTAACTAGGGCATTATACTTATGTACTTCTAATTGTTGTAGAACAAACCCTATCCACACATAGAAAAAACACGACACTTGCCTCCATAAGAGACTCGACCTAGCTCATATGGATCCATAGATTATGGGCATTTCTTTGACTAAATCTTGACATGAACTTCAGATCTCAATGTTGACCCTCAAACTAGGGATAACTAAGTCAATATTACGCCTACGTCGACTTCTGTTATGGCTCTAAATTACAGTGCAAGCCCTCCTCCATTTATGTTGGTCTTTATCACAGACCTTGCAGCCTACTAACCACCACAAGGCAAGATGGTATCAACCCTCTCTTCTATTTCATGTAGAAAATCTAACCAATGGGATTCAATATGATCTTGTAATCATGTACTAAAACAAGATACTAAATCCTTCCTACAATTTGTGGAAACAAAACACAATCACACAATCACATATAAGTAAGAGAAACAAGTTATCAATCGCACAACACAAGATGTATCTGGGGAAGCAACTGCTCAAAACCCTCTATCTCTATTTTGTATTAAGTCAAGGAATCATGAAACAACACAATGCTTAATCTCTCTTGAGATTCACCAGCACTCTGCCAATTGTCTCATGCTGAACTAGGAAAAATCGGTCTAGTACTTAGCCAATTCTCAGCCTTCCTTCAGCCTTCCTTGCACAGACAATTCCTATGGAATTATCTCCATATTAATTAGGAAAATCAACCTTCCTTGATTGCGCAATCCATCATGGAATTCCAATGACTTTATAATTGTACATGGGAAATTTTCTATAAATACAATTGATAGTTATGTTCCTCTAAACTGTGTTACAATAAGGATCAAGGGTCTTTTTATTATTTAAAATAAGATAAAACCCTAAACAATAAAAACCCTATCCTGAGGAGATGTAACACCAAGAGTTTATGGGCCCCGTTGTGGTTATTTGGGCAGCCAACTTCCCGGGGTCATAACTTGGTCATATGCTCTTTGTTTAATGCACATGATACCTCGTTAGAAAGATCTCTCTGAGGACTACAACTACTAATATGATTTCTATGAAATTTCCAAACCTTTCATGCCCAAAAAACATCGTTTGGGGCCTAAAAACGGCTTCAACAATTCAAGACCCGAAAAACTGACAAAAATAGTAAATTGTGCTATAATTAGGGAAACTAAAAAACTAAAAGAGATAATGGCGAGGGCCCAAGTGGAATAGGTGGGTGGCCACCAATATCCACCTTGATCGCCTTAAATCAAATTTCTTGAGCTAACTCAATCATCATGACTTAGTTAATTGACACAAGTTGTTATGAGATAAAATTACAATTTATTTAAGGGAAAAATAAATTAGACACCTCACATTCCTCACTCCTGGTACATCAAAATTCCTCACCAATGTGAGTGCATTTTTTTTTGTCCTTTCTGTTAGCCCCTATGAATTTCTTCACAGGCAAGCAAGGGGCTAGATTGTTTTGTGAGCCTTCAAGGAATGCATTTCCCTTGAAAACACATCATCCTTGAAGCCTTTTTATGTTCCCTGCCTTTGACTGTTGCCCTCTGCTGTTATAGAGTCTATGAGCCTCACTGATTTCTAAAAATTGTACCCCAAAAGACCTTCATTTTCCCCTTGTACCTCTACAAAATGTCCCATTTTTCCCCCTTTTTTTTCTCCTTTGTCAGAGTTCTCTTTTTTCCCTCTAAGTCCCCCTTTACCCTCAAAATCATACCCAAAATCCCCTTTGAATCCTGCCCTTGCCCTTTGTTTGGCTAAATTTCCCCTTTTCTCTCTTATCGTTACCCTTTATAGACCTTAAAAGTCATTAAAAATGGGCCAAAACCCATTTTCAAAATTATAATAGGGCCTAGCCCCTTTTCCGCTAGCCCAAACCACTTCCCCACATACGCCCGACACCCAAAGGCCAAGCGCTTAAGCCTTGGGCGCTAATCGCATTGGAAGATCGGAGCGGAGCGTTAAAACTCCTTTATAACATCGAAAAACTTCGATGCAATTGGTTTATTCAACAAGTCCCACAACGCTTTTTATACCGTTGATCTATCTTGAAGATCCGACGGCGGAGCGCTAATCTCACTCCCTGCCCAAATCGCAATCGGAACTTTGATATGTGTCACCCCTGTTCCCCCCCCGGTTGCGATTGCCTGACTAAATCCCCGCCGTTGTTTCCCCTTGTTGATCCTACGACCTGGTGCTAATCGCTCCATCGCAATTGCATCTCCTCTTCCATGCCCCCCGATTGTGATTGTCCCGATCCAATCCCAACTGTCCATTTAATCCATGATCCTACGACCATCGCACTTCCCGCCCATCGCAATCAGAACTTTTGTGATGTGTCGCACTTGTTTCCCTCCGATTGTGATTACTCGACTAAATCACAACCATCCATTCATTCTGAGATCAAGGGCCCAGATCTCATCGCATCGCACCCGTTGCTCTTTCCCTTTGCCCTCCGAACAGATATCCACCGCCGATCCCCTTCTAGATCCAACGGTCATCGCTTTCCCTTTCCAATTGCATCGCACATTCCAATCGCATCGAAAATTATAAAATGTGCTTTCCTCTCGTCCATTGTGATTCTGATTCTCCTACTTAATCTTGATTGTTCGTTGGATCCAATGATTTGACGGCTCAGATCTAATCACCCTCCACCACGCTGGATCCCACCGCATACGATCGCGATTCATTGCATTTTCATCACATTCCTTTGTATTTCCGTCATAACCAAAGTTTTGTGTTTTACATTAAAGTTCTTTGTTTCATAGTTATTCCACCCGCTGTTCATATATCATTCCGTTGTTCGATCTCCGCCGTTGATTTTCATCTCCAAACCATAATTGAATGGTCCATAAGCATGTTTTGGTCAAACCCTATGTGTTCTCTTTTTACACCATATCAAAGCATTTTTCACCGTTGTTTCATATTAAACCACCATTTCACCACTGCTGCGCTACCACTCTGCCCGTCCCCCGTAACCACCCACCTCCTCCGTGCACAGATTCCTTCACACAGTTGTGGGCTTTTGCAGGGTACAGGAGGTGAAATGCCGCCATGATTACACAGTGATGATACAGTAGTGAGTTTCACTGACAGAGGTATAAATGAAGTGGCAGAGAGTTCTGGGCATGCAAACGAAGATCTTTGAGCCTTAAACCAAGTTTTTCCAGGCAAGCTACCAGGTCAAAGACGTCATAGACCACTAGAGGATATGGATGTGCAGAAATTAATATATAGCAGGTTTTCTACATCAGCAAAGTGTTTTTCTCCTGGAAAGTATGGGTTGCCCATACTGCTTTTACTCTATGCCGTGCTCCAGGGAATATTTCTGCCTTAACCGCAGTCCAAAGCCATCAGAACATTTGTTATGCGGTATGGCGGACTTCTCCACCATTTACTCACCCTTTGCTCATTCACCACAGGTACTACAGGGCACTCCAAGCCAATGTACATTAGGGTCATATCAGATTAGTTGGAAGCCTGAAGAGGATCTTCCGTTCACCAAAAGAATGCCAGAGATCAATGCACAGGAGTTAAAACAGAATGGGTTTCAAGCCTTATTTCTTTTCTGAGTTTAATGCTTAATTTAGTATTGCACCTACCTCCTCTGCTCTCTTTTAGCTATAAAACTCATGAGAAAATTATTGTAAAGGTTTTTGATGAGATATCAGAGAATTACAAGCTGTTTCTTTGAGATATAGTTCTGTGTAAAGTTGTAAGATAGGCTGAGGAAGATGTATTCAGGTTGAATGTTCAAGCTGTGGGAAATGTTGTACATGACTGGTGTTGTTTTTTTTTAATATGACAAGCACATTTATTTGGATCCTGATCTAAAGTAGCTGGTGATGTTTTTCTATCTTTGTGTTTTATTTCATTTCATTACACTTCTTCTGGCTTGTATCAGAAATATGGCATAGGATTTTCCCTTGTTAGGCACCCTATGTTTCTGCTCTCCTTGTCTTAATTTTTTCTACTAAATGTGTTGTCTAAGGATTGATTTCAATTAATTTAACCAGTGTAGTGGTCTGATATATTGCTAGCTCATGTATGAATTAATGGAATCTGTCTTTAGATGTTCTTGTTTAGATTTAATTAAATGAGTTGAGAACACTGGGGGGTTTAGAACTTTGTCTCTGCCTCACTAGGATCTTTCCATTTCAATCAAAGCTTTCCAATTTCCCTCAAGTTGCCTCTGATTATGTCCAAGCAGATCTAGATTTAAATGACCTCTGACCTAACCTATAGACAGAATTGGATGGTTTTCCTTCCTTTCACTTTCAATCCTTAATGTTCCATGCCACCCTATCACCTTAGGATCCAATGCTTTAGATGACTAGCCCAACTGAAAGCTTGCACATTGAACAGCAAGTAAACCCTTTCCTGACTCCATTTCCCAATGGCCATGATGTTCTTTGAGTTATCTAACTTTTCCTAAAATCCTCTTTGCCCATCTTGTCTTATATTGGACCCTTTTTTCCTGATTCCCAACAACCAAACTCAAAATCAAACAAACAAACATCCTGCCCATAACTAGCCTAAAATATTAACCTTTGAGCCTCAAAGACATACACCTTTGAAAATCATAGAGAGATCCCTCTCTAGACCTAGGAGGGCTAGATCCTAAGGTCTGAAAGTGGTTTGATGTTGTCTCATATTTCGGTATTGCCAACCTTTCCAAAACATGGGAACCCCAACACTTTCTAGTCGCCAATTTCAGTATTTCTTGTTGCAAATTTCAACACTCCCTCTCAACAAGAAAGGAATTCAATCTATCCCCATATGGCACCTTTGGAATGTTCTGCATGCTACACTTATCTAGTGTTGTTTGCACCTACAAATCCTGAAACTGAATAGCCTCTGAAAAACTGAATTAGTATAATGCATCTGTCATCAGAGTCTTCTGACTGCTGCTAGCTACTGCACCTGTTTAGTATTGGATTCCATGCACTGCTGCTGACATCTGCATCCATGCCCTTTGAACTATTTCTAACTCTATTTGTGCTCCAGTATTTGACATCTGTCACTATGATTTTTGTCTTGCTGACATCTAACTACATCACTCTAACTGATCCTTCCTACTACTCCTCTACTATGGGCTCCTCGTAGCCAGGTTCGATCCATGAGACAAGCCATCTCAATGGACCTTGCCCAAATTTCTTATCTTGGGATTATGTCTACACATAACCCCACCTTACACCTTGAGGTATGGCTACTCCCTCTTCCCATCTGGCTCGAAATTTCCCCCTCGTGGAGGTCTCTTCTTGAGTGGACACTTCCACTCGGTCTCCTCTCTGTTTCTCAAATTGTGGTAGCTACTCCATAACCTTCTAAGACTGCTACTCATGAGGATGCATGTTGAGAGGTAATTTATGCTCCCTCTAAACCACCAAGTCTCTAACTTCTGCCTTTCTCCTCAAAGCTTTGCTTGCATCTGGTACCTCAAGAGCATATAGGTTCTTGACTCGCGCATAGTGTAATTGTCTCGAAGTTACAAAACGTTTCTAAAAAAGATTTGATTTTAAATCAATGATATATCCCTCATCTGAGCTCCAATTTGACCGATTTTTTTTTTCCCCATTTGGGTAGATTTTTGCAAGGAATCGAAATATTCTATTTGTTTTCGAAAATTTTACACCAAAATATTCAAAGATTCTCTAAAAACTCGCTGCCAAAAAAATTCCTGCTCTGATACCATGTAGAAAATCTAACCAACAAGATTCAATCTAATCTTGTAATCTACTAAAACAAGATACTAAATCCTTCCTAAAATTTACGAAAAAAAAACACGATCACGCAATCATATATAAGGAAGAGAAATAAATTATCAATCACACAACAACATGATGTATTTGGGGAAAGAAACTAACCAAAACCCCTCTATCTCTATTATGTTTTAAGTCAAGGAATCATGAAACAATACAATGCTTAATCTCTCATGAGATTCTCCAGCACTCTGTTAATTGTCTCTCATTGATATAGGCAAACTTGGTCTAGTACTCATCCAATTCTCATCCTTACTTCAGCTTGCTTTGCTCATGCAATTCCTAGGGAATTAAATCCTTATTAATTAGGAAAATCAGTCTTCCTTGATTGTGCAATCCATCATGGCATCCCAATGAATTTATAATTGCACATGGGAAACTTTCTCTGAATAAAACTGATATTTATGTTCCCTTTAACCACTGTCTCAACTGGGTATTCCTCGAAACTGACATGCATGCAACTATTAATAGTGAATTATTAGTTGATTGATCACTCATTGTGAATTAAATCTAATTTAATTCACTGGACCTCTCACTAGCTCATCACTCAGTTAGAACTAGTTAAACTGATTTTAACTCATTTAATTGAGTTAATTACACTTGCACCACACTAATGGATCAACTTCAACTGGACCCCAAAAATATTAGAATCCCTCTAGATGCCTCATATTAGACCCTCAACTCGAATTTCTTGAGCTAACTCAGTCATCATGAATTAATTAACTGACACAAGTTGTTATGAGATGAAATCACAATTTATTATCCAATTTATTTAAGGGAAAAATAAATTAGACGCCCCACAATCCTCACTCTTGGTGCATCAAAATTCCTCACCAGTGTGGGTGCATTTTTTTTTGTCCTTTCTGGTTTCCAATCTCACTATTTCTTGTTGCAAATTTCAACATTTCAGAATTTGATGCGGCCTTCACAGAAAGACACCATTGAAATCATATGCCAAGATTCTCATGAGAAACCTCTCTTAAGCTTGATCTACCAGAAGAGAACCAACAATATGCCATCCTACTTCCTAGCACAAACCGACCATTAAGGTATGCAACATTATTCTGAACACTCACATGATGATCTTGCTCTTGGACGATGATCATGACCTCCCTTTAGAAACCCTTACTCGGCCCTTATACTCGAACTACTTTAGGACTACATCTCTCTTCACCCCCTTGATGTGCCAGATAGTGGGAATACATGTCAAACATGCTACGATGTGCCAAGTGATAAGGCATGCCAAGATATGCAAGGGTGTTAATGCGTGTCAGGGACTTTCAAGACAACAAAAGGGAGAAAAAATTCAAACTACAAGGAAATGAACACATAAGAGGGTTAATAAGTCATCAATTTACCTTTTCCAAGAGAGGCATGCTAGGCACACTAACACTAGGTGGAAATAGGTGCCAAGTGCAAAGTCTTAGTGCATTCCAGGTGCCAAGTATTCCTTTGTTTCTTCTCATCTACTTTCCAACAATTGATCATCAAAAATAAATTTAATACTAAACCATGCTAAATAATACCAAGGCATCTCAATGTATTCCATACATGCTAAGACTTTCCAAGTGCCAACACGTGCCAAGTGCCAATATGTGTCAGGGACTAGTGTTATGCATGTTATGAAGTGGAAGGGAATGTTGAAGAGTGCTAAGGTGTGCTAGAGAGTGATAATGCATGTTGATGAGTGTTAATGAGTACTAGGAAAAAAAATTAAGGGAGCACTAGGTAAAGATTCATGGAAGTTAATGAATATGAGGAACGTGTACTGCCAGAGACTAGCGCTAATGGTCAGTGTTAGTTGTCATGCCAAGGAGGGAGTGACAAGGTATGCTAAGCATTGGTAAGGCATGCTAGGGAATATCAAGGCATGCTAAGAATTCCCAAAGTGTGCTTGGGAGTTCCAGGGTGTGCTAATTATATAATCATGTGCCAATTAATAGTGCCAAGATATGTCAATACATGCTAGGTGCTAAGGATCTGGCGCAGGGTGCTAGGGTATATCAATATGTGCCAAGGCAACAAAAGGAAGAACCAATAAGAGGGTTAATAAGTCAGGAATTTATCTTTTTGAAAAGGGGCATGCTAGGCACACTAATAATAGGTCCCAATACATGCCAAGTGACATTGTGTGCAAAGTGCTAATGTATGTCAATGCACTCAACCAAGGTGTTCAAGGGCATGCTAGGGAATATATGCAGCATGCCAACACATGCTAGGAGAGTTCCATGTTGTGCTAGCGCATGCCACCATGTGCTTGGGCGTCAATGTCATCACAAGATGTTCTAGGTACAAAGATGTTCCAAGACATGTGGGGTGCTAAGAAATGTTAGTGTGTGCCAAAGCATTAATTTAAGGTGTGACCAGATTGTTGAGGATTGTCAGGTCTTTCTCATTAATAGAATTGTCAGAGCTCGATTATGTATTAAATAATATATTTCCTACACACAATAGTGGAACTTTATCTAAATGGAATTTGCTAGATAATAAACTTAATAGATATGAATGATGTGTTGACTCATGGGAAATCTCTATTCGACTAGTCATTACTTGAGGGAAATGATATAATGTACACACTTATTACTTCTTAAAAAATTTACTTACCCTAACCACTATTGCCTTGGACATATTATAAAAAATGATCCACAATAATGGTATTAAATCGTTATACTTTCACAAAAAATATATTAACAGGCAAATAGCGTCATCAAAAACTCATTGGAATGATCAATGATGACGGACATTTTTTGATCGTCACCAACAGTAACAAAAAGAGCATTGGTGAGGGTCATTAAAATTTCATCACTAGAAGTGTCACCAAAGAGAGAATTAGCGATGTGCCTTTAATGACCCTCACAAAAATTGAAATGTCTTTGGTGACGGACCATAAAGGACCATCACTATATACACTTACAGTGATGGTTTTTAGTGATCAATGATGACGGACATTTTTTGACCGTCACCAAAAGTAACAAAAAGAGCATTGGTGAGGGTCATTAAAAGTTTGTTACTAGAAGTATCACCAAAGAGAGAATTAGTGATGGGCCTTTAACGACCCTCACCAAAAGTGTCATTGAAAATGTCTTTGGTGATGGACCATAAAGGACCATCACTATATACACTTGCAGTGACGGTTTTTTAATGACCGTCACCATATGTGACATTGGTGACGGACCTTAAAGGTCCGTCACAAGCATGACCCTCACCAATGTGATTTTTTCTTGTAGTGAAAGATATGTGTCATCATCATCTTCGTCTATTGTTTTCTTTTCTTCTTTTGGAGCTGTATGAGACTCATCAATAACAACATCAATACATTCAACAATCTTCCAAAGTTTTTTATTGTAACATTTATATGCCCTACTCCTAGAGGAGTAACCAAGAAATATTCCTTCATCTACTATGGGTTCAAACTTGCCAAGTTTTTCATCATTATTCTTGATAAAGCATTTGCTCCCAAAAATTCTAAAATGCTTTATAGTCGGAGGATTACCATACCAGAGTTCATATGGAGTTTTATCACTATTTACATGAACATGTGCTTTGTTGAGAATGTTGACTGCTATGTGTGCTGCTTCTCCCCAAAATGTGTCAGGTGTTCCGGAATCATCAAGCATAGCTCTAGCCATTTTTTGAATTGTTCTGTTCATCCTCTCTGCAACGCCATTCTGTTGTGGAGTGCCTACTACATAAAATTGTCTTTTTATGCCATGTTGTTCACAAAATTCAAGGAATTCATTGGATATATATTCTCCTCCTCTATCAGATCTGAGACACTTGATTTTTAGATCTAACTCATTCTCAACTAGTGCTTTGAAGATCTGAAATTTCTAAAATGCTTCATCTTTGTGTTTAAGAAGCCCAATCCAACACATTCTAGAGAAATCATAAATGAACAAGATATAGTATTCTTCACCACGTGGTGAATTTTTCCTCATAGGTCCACATATGTCGGTATGAATGAGTTCAAGAGGCTTGCTTGATGATCCTTCCTTCGCATTAAATTGTACTCTGGTTTTCTTGCCGAATTGGCAAGATTTGCATATGATATTTTCAGGTAGAGTAATATTGGGAAGATCACGAACAACTTTAAGTCTGCTTGATTTGTTGATTTGAGAGAAGCTCAAATGCCCCAAACTTCTATGCCATAGCCAATTTTCTAAACATTTACTCAAATAACATTGTTCTTTGCAGTTCTTCAATATATATAGGTTGTTTGGAGTTATTTTCCCTTTGATAATTGCTTTACCTGTATCAAGATCACATACCACACATTCTTTTGAACTAAAGACAACTTTAGTTCCTTGATGACACATTTGACTTACACTTAACAAGTTATGCTTTAATCCATCCACATACATGACTTCATTAGCTTTCACTTTTTCTTTTAGAAATACAGACCCTTTTCCCTTAATGACCGCAGGAGTATCATTTCCAAATGTAACATTCTTTTCCTTTTCTAGAGCACTATAAGTAAGAAGTTTGTCTTTATCACCTATCATGTGTCTTTAGCATCCACTATCAATGTACCATTGGTTTTCTTCATCTTCTGCAAATAACGCTATGCCACAATTTTCCACCTGTAATTGCTTTTTTTTTCCAAACTTTGGAGCTTGAAGGAACGTGTTCTTTTGGCTGAACTTTGCTCCTGCATTTTGATTCTTCATGGCCAAAGTTATTGCAATAAGCACATTCAACTTCATTTTGAAGAGGATAAAATTTGTTATAAGTATTATTCATTGTTTCCATATCAATCCTTTTCTTTCTTGCTTCTCTTGTCATGATGGTTTTATATGAAACACATTGAACAACTTTATGACCAAAATTGTGACATGAGAAACATTTTCCATTGAAGAAGAAATTTCTGCGATCATAAAATCTTCTATATGAATTTATTTGTTGATTGGTGTTTCTTTGAAAGCCATTCCTGTTAGTGTTCTTTGAATTGAGATGATCATGTTTTACCTGTAAAGATTCTTTATTCCCTTGTTGAGTGGCAGCATGTTGTAAACCAGCTGTAACTGCTTTTAGATAATTTGGTGCTGAAGCCTGGGAAGATTCTCCAATAAAACCAAGACCTGTCTTTATAAGAGGGGAACATTGTACCGTGATAATCTCATCTAACATTTCAGATCCTTTAGCAAATCTAATATTCAGAGTTTTTACTTTCTCAAGTTCTTTTCTTAGGCTTACTACTTCACACTCTAATTTCTCATTGTGTTTTTCCTTTTCTTCAAGCTGAATTTTCAGAGTCTCTATGGTTATTTTACTCTCTTCTAAGAAAATTTTGAGTTTATTGTTTTCATCAAGAAAATCACTGTCTTCTAGAGCATCCACAAAAGTATCCTTTTCTTCTCTAGAATCTTTTTCAAATGCCATGAGAAGTCTAATATCTTGTTCACATTCTTCCTCACTATCAGATAACCCATCACTATCTTCATGAGTATAGTAACTCTTTTTAGTGCTAAAACGATTCTTATTCCTTCTTGCAACTTCCTTCCCCTTTTTATGCGTTTCTTTATAAGGAGACTTAGCTGCATAATGTCCAACTCTTCCACAATGAAAACATTTGAAAGGAAGCTTACCTCTGAACCGTCTTGTCCCAAGTTGAAGTTTCTTTGCAAATTTTATCTCTTCTTCTTCTAAGATATATCCTGATCCTTCTGTTTTTTGTACTTCCTTCCCTTTTGTAGAAGTTCTAAAGACTTCTTCTTTGACTTTAGATGGTCCTCCTCTTCTCATTTCATATGCAGTTAGTATGCCATGAAGTTGCACCACAGTAAGATTTTGAAGATCCTGCTTTTCTTCAACAGCAGAAACTTTTGACTCAAATTTTGTTGTTATTGATCTTAAGAATTTCTCAACCAAAGTAGATTCGGTTATTGTTTCTCCCAAATTTCTCATACGATTTACAATATCATCAAGAAGTAAAAAGAAATTGGCAATGCTCTCCTCATTATCCATTTTTAGATTTTCATATTGAATTATGAGAGTTTGTAGTTTAGCACATTTTACCTTTGCATCACCTTCATAACTTAGAATGATATTGTCCCATATTGCCTTTGTTGTATTCAGCTGCATGAATTTGACAAATTCTAATTCAATTAGACTTCCCAATAGAGAATTGACCGCCTTTGCATTTGTTTCATAATTATTTCTTTCCGTTGGATCTGTTGGTACTACAGCTGGATATTGATATCCTCCTTCAACAATTTCCCATACATCTGCTCCTAGAGATTGAAGATAAGATCTCATCCTTGTTTTCCAGAAGATTAAATTCTTTCTGTTGAAGAGTGGAGGTCTGATAGATGCTGTTCCATCTTGATTTCTCATCTTGCTTGATCTTCCTTCTAGCGGTTAAGCCTTTTCAGAAGGACCTTCTCTGATTCCAATTGTTGGGAAAAATACTGAGAGGGGGGGGGGGTGAATCATTATTTAGAGCTGACTGACAAATTTTTAGTTCTCCTTTCTCTTAAAACCATATGTTACATTACTGCATCCAACTTGTATGTCCAGAGATCTTATCATGTCTTTACTTAGATTATTGCATCATTTATTCATCAGATAAGTAGCAATCATGAATAGAAATAATTGTACAAACCATAAAACATAAGCAACACATATGAACACCAGGATTTAAGGTGGAAACCCAATTCGGGAGAAAACCACCACTTCTGAAGTCTTTGTCTTCAATATTTTAGTACAAAGAAAACATATTACAATTTATGTGCTGGCACAGACTTATACCAGCACGCAGGCACCCACCTGCAGAAGGCTACAACCTTCTCTCATTTACCAGCCTCTCCTGGAAGGGAGCTACAACCCCCTGATCATAACATCAGCTTCTATATACAGAAGGCTTCAACCGTCTGATCCACTGCAGACCACCTTTCATCAATTTTCACACTGGTTCAAACAGTTTCAATGCAACCCTTTATTCAATTATCAACAAACATATTTTCCCAATTCTTCATAGTGCGACCACTGTAACCTATACATCAGAAGTAATCCAGACTTCAGAGAATATATGCATTCAACATCTCGTATATCCTTCTGTGTATGTTAATCTTCAGAAACCCTAACTGTCATATGCACTTTCAATGTAGATGGCTCGCATATATATATATATATATATATATATATATATATATATATTCGTGTTGTTCTTATATAGACCTGTAATAATAATATGTTTGCAGAGTAGACCAGATCTACAAAATCTTACCCGGATTCATATGTGTTCTTTTAGCAGACATGCACCAGTTCTTCATGACTTCGTCCGTCGTTTAAGACCAAAGGTTCATTCAGATTTTACCGTTAAGAACAGAATTCACGCATCCAGATATTCCTTCAGATATCTCCAAAGGTGATTCCTTTTATCAACCTTCTCACTACCCCTTCTTCATAATTCTCATTACTTATATAGTTTTCGCCCTTATTAAAAACCACGGGTCAAAACTATTTTAACCGCTAATGGTAATCTTTACAATATTTCCATTAGTTTGGCCCCTCGGGGTTTTTATATTTTTATTATTTTTTTAATAAATTTTTTATCAATTTCGAAGAAATTGAAAAACAAAAACAATATCCAATGCTTTCAAATAGATTAATATTTCAACAAAACTTTGACCCCTGGCCCACATATGCACCCCTCCGTACCAAACTAAACTTCACGCAGGTCCATTGCTCGATCACCGTTGGATCGTGAGCCTCCATGATCGACGGATATCGCTTGGGAAACTTGCGTGATAAATAACGCACGATGGAACGTCATACTCATGTTATTCTTCGCGCATCTTGATTAAACTTCGAACAAGTCTGACGCATGATCACCGTCCGATTGCCCCCTTTCAGATCGACGACGCAAAATCAATTTCACTGGCCATCCTGGGTGGATTGTTAACGTGCGATGGACGATCTTTATCATGCACTTGGCGGTTTTGCAGGGACCGGTGTCAACACCTATATGGAATCGCTCCCCATCTAGGAATACCTTGTATCGTTGAAAGGTGGTGCGTAAAAACCCACGGTTTTTCTCCACACCGTCGTCACTGTTCGTCTCGGTTATGGTTCCGCCATAGCACATGGTTCTGTCAACCTAATTATTCAAATGATTTAAAACCCCACTTCAATGTTTCTTTATATATTTGGTTTATTCATACTCCAGGTTGTATTACATAGTCAATGCCGAGACTCGTAGACTAACCAATAACACTATATCTTCAGACCTTCCATACTAACACAGAGGCAGAGGCGTATAAATGCGAGAATTCAGGGGTTAATTTAATCAAAAACCAATCACCAAGGTTCATATCATATATTCAACGAATATATATATAACTCCACTGTCGATCGTATTAACATTTGTTCCTCGAACAACTTACAGAACTAGAGCACCATTAATCCCATCCATTATGCAGATTCACTTTACTGTGCTGTGACTGAAGTACATACAATAGTTATATAAATTAACATAGGGACGAAGTACATAACTGTAGAGTCACACATTCTCGCACATGCACAGGGACAGAGTATCACCAAAACTCAATCATACACAGGATTTCCTTTATCATCCAATAGGATACATACATATTCCATCTTCAATTCTGCTATAACCTCTTTGTCCCTGTTTCCTTGACTGATACTGCAGCTCTATAGCTCAAACTGTAGATGCATTCTTTATGTTCTTCTCTACTACATTTAGATAAAAATTCCTTTTCCATATCCTTTTCCATCAATGAAAATATTTCCAACATATACCCTTGCTCGAAAACTCTCAACCCCGAGATTACAAAGAAGGTTTCTATAATATAATGAGTAGCGTGTTGATACCATGGCTAACTGAGCTAAAGGAAGTAATTAGCGAGATAACAAAAAAATATGGACGGATCTGTAGTGAGCTACGAACCAGATTCTATTGAGGAATTCCAGAATTTCCTGGAGGTGTATCAGATATTCAGAGATGTCGGGTGGCTCAAGTATTTTCAAAAATTGAAAGGTTGAGATGAATCAATTGCGATGGAGTTTTCCAGAATCTTGAAAAACTATCATACCAAAGTCAGGGGTTTGCAGATTGAAGTAACAGAGGAGGTCGTTTCCCGAGTGACATCACTGTCAGGTGAAGGCAGAAGGTGGTTCAATAGAAAGGTCAATGATCCTTCTCTTGAAGAGGATTTCCTTGAAGGAGAGGAGAATCAAACAGAACCTGGGGAGGCTACTCCACAAGAATCCGCTGAAGATAATACTACTCCACAAGAACCAATAGTTAAAGCAGAGCCTCCTACGATAATCGATCTAGAAGATGAAACATGAAAACCTGTAGAAGTCACTGTTGTTACAGAGGAACCAACAATGGATACATAGGCTGAACAAGGCAACAATAAAAGGACTTCTACAAAAGAACCCACATATCACGTTGTTGTTACACAAGAACCAACAGCTGAGGTGGAGCAATCCCACCTCAAAGAGGCTATCACGCCCATATTTGATATTGCATGTATTAGAACATCGGGCTTTGATGAGGGATGGAGATCCAAGAAGACTTTGTTGATCTCTGAATTGAATAAGTGGAAGCAGGAGGTGCTATCCCTTCAAGAGGGAGTGGTATCACCGGATGTACATCAAAGGAAAATAAGTACCCTGTAGGAAAAATGGGCATAGAAAGAATTGAAGAGGAGCTGGGGGGAATGGAGACGAAGAGAAGCTGCAAATAAACAAGAGGAACAATTGATGCTATTAAAACAATAGGTTCAGGATTTGAATAATGATAAGTAGAAGCTTCATGATCTTGCCCTCAACTTGTTGGGGTGCAGGCGACCTTCCCCGTACTACCCTATTTTTCTTTGGCAACACTATTATTTATTTCAGTTGAAGGCTATCATGGAAGACAAGCCTTATGTGGGTACTTCTACCAACACATTTCTTGATGTTTTTCAGGCCATCGATTTTGATGAACAGAGCTTGTTGTGCAAGTTGTTTTTGAATAACATTATTTGTGAGCATGCTAGCGTGCAGATGGTGGAAATTATATCCTCATATATGTGAGACCTGTAGTTAAGCATCTTCATTTCATTCATGAGAAGTCAGATAGAGTGGCATCTGGCTAAAAAATCAATGGAGACTAACGAAAATAAGAAAATGCTATGGATTAGAGCAAAACCAAGAAGGGTCGTTGAACTGAGGCATGAATTTAACAAATTTTTGAGTACTCTAGGTCTAAGGGGACAAGCTGCTACCTACAAAAGAAGAATCATGGAGTTTTTCCTCAATAATTTTGCACATATGAAGAGTTGAGCACTAACAGGGTGCCTCAAATGCACCGAAGCATGTAGTGTCGAGTTATAATAAAGGGATCTATTTGTATTCCAAAATTTTGTAGTTGCTGTTACACGTATATAAGAATACACCCGATTGGTAAAATACCGTGGAACCTTTTGGATTAGATTGAAATTTATATTTCCTTTGATATGGTTTCCAGTGGAATAATACCACGACCACTACACACTAAGAAGTCACGAAGAATATGTAATGTTCCCAAAATTTTAGCTTCCAATCTAAATGGAACATTAGAGTTAGCAGCAGCTGTAGCCGGTAAATAAATCGGTAGAAAATCCCATAAGTCTCCTAAGGAGGTGTTGTGACCAGCAACAACCCCCCTTTTATTTAATATTAGTAATAATACTAAATAAATGGGGACCCTTAGTTAAAAAATCCAAAAAAATCAATTAGGATTTGTTTTCTTTTTCAAATAAAACTTTCTATCATAAACTTATAGAAATCCCTTAGAAATAACATTAAGAAACACTTAATTTTATGATAGATTACAATAAAATTGCTCTTTAAACAAAATAGCGCATCCATAGCAAAATGGGATATATATTTTATAAAACTGAAAATACGATTTTGCGCTTTTGTGATAATGTGATCCCAAAATCTTATACAATAAATGTATTGGTCGCAGATCGCATAGCGCAGAAAACAAAAGTGATTAATGAATACCTTTTGCGCTATTTTCAATTTTGCGCTTTTGCGAGATTTGCGATGTGCGCTTCTGCGCTATTGTACAATTTCCACTTTTGCGCTATTTTACATAACTGCGATGGCTTCATTTTGTGATATTGCGATATTGCGTAGCAAATCACAGATCGCAATGTCACAGATTCATGTAGGCGCGTTGTGCAAAGGCAATCTTCCCATATATCAAATCTGTTATGCACTTTAATGATTAAATTAAAGGATTGAATTGACAATTAATGGTAAATGAGATTGTGTTTGGATTGAAAGTCGTTTCACGATTAAAATATTATATTTCATCCGCTTTCACATTTAAAAAAGTCTCATCACCTTTCTTATGCCACTACTCTCATTTACTCGTAAAACGCAGGCACGAAAGAGCAAACATCTATACAAAGCTTTCACCAAACACTATGGGTAAGAGGGAGAAGAGCTCGAATTCTGAAAACAGAGAAATGGCTTCGCTGTATGTAGACACCGCTTGTAATAAGGATGTCGGTATATCCACTTGGGAAGGAATGTATAATCTATTAGAAGAAGAAAACCCTATGGTGATGAAAGTTGTAGCTACAGCAGGTTCCAGTAATACGTCTGAGGCAACCCTTAGAGAACTAGCTTGCTCATTTCTGCATAAAATAGCAGCAAGGCCAAGGATTCTCCCATATACAGACATGGTGAGATGGGTGCTGGATAGCACCGATATTTCAGACAGGCAATTTAGGACTCCATCTGAAGGGCTAATCGGGTCATTCACCACAGAAGATCTCAGATTAATGTATAAGTTGCCAGAACCTCAGGTGACTTACAACAAGCAATATATGGAAGAATTTTCCAGAGAACATGCAAATTTGGCAGAATGCTCAAAGGAGTGGACCAAAAGAAGTGAAACATTGAAGAAAAACAAACAAGGTATGTACAACACGGGTTCACTTACCTCTCCTTATTGTTTCACTGCTGCTATGTTATGCAAGCTTTTTGGAAAGCCAGACATAAATATGATCTTACCTGAATGGCTTCCTTTGTTGAATGCGGCCATTAATTCTACAATTGTAGACTGGGCCAAAATTCTATCTGATAATTTGACCACTGCTATTTTTCACTACCGGTCTAAGCGAAATGTTTCTCAGCGGGTTTATCCGCCTTTTTATTTATCTGCTTATGTCATGGACGCCATCTGTTATGTCTCTAAATTCCCTGTGATGGGCTGGCAATGGACTATCCACGATCCTTTGCCCATTCATGTGTACCATAAAGAACTATGGGAGTCTAAGTTTGTCCCCCATTTTTACCAAATTTGTCATGGAATAATGCTGCCATTGTACAGAACATTGCATAATAAGGATGCCCCAAGGTTATCCCCAGAAACAAAGGTTGACATTCTCCCCATCGTGAGATGGTTTGGAGAAGAATTGTTCACTTATATTAGGGTTTTTGTAAGTTATGCTTTCCCCCATGTTTTACCGCTATATGTTCCAGATAGACTTGTAGCTCGGGAAATTGCTTATCAGACCTTTGGCCAAGGAGGTATAACAAAAGATTTAAAAGAGAAGAAAAAAGGCATTTGGCCACAATTTCCCGTAAAATGTGGAACATTTTCACTGTTCGATATTGGTCATGCATTCCAAGAGATAGGCAACATTACATGCCTACAGCTGTTCAAATTCTCGAGAAGGTTATTCGACCCAGATGATATTGTTAAGAATTTTACCAATGCAATCAGAGTAAGGGAATTTTCCGGGGAACAGGATCTTTTTGATGATATGTTCCAAGCAAGAAATTCATTTAAAGAAGTTTTGAATTCAGCTTAAACGCAGTTATCTCCAGAGGATTTCCAGGAATTCAAACTTTACAGAGAAAGAAGACTGACTCCTATTCCTTTGGAAAATCTATGCTTAGAGCCCGCAAGAGAGCAAACTCCTAGTGTTAGTCTTAATGGCAGTTCAAGTACAGATAAATCTAAATCAAAATCTGACAGAGAGACTTCTGAGCATTCCAATAAGTCCAAAGAAAAGGAAGATAAAATGGAAGAATCCATGAAAGATTCTGCACAATCAAAAGAACTTACTCAACAACAAATTTTGACTTCTCAACAGACAAATCCTCCTCCAACCAATGTACATCAACAGCCAGTCATCATTGAATTAGACAAAGAATGGGAAACCTTCAACCAATTGATTAATGTAGAAGGACAAAATGTACAGACCCCTGTCCAGACAACCAAAGTTTTGAACACAGGAACAAGCAACACAGTCACAGTAACAGAGCACATACCAATCACACCCTCCTCTGAAATTGTACTTAATGTGGAGGACATTCCTCCTCTAGATGTATTCTACAGCCCAAAATACAAAGCAGTAGTGAAGAGACAGAGGAAAAAGAGAAAGTTAGAAAGTGCAATTGCTATTGAAGCAAAACAAGTAGATGTTTTGTGGAAGGATCCTGCCACAGAACCTACTCATAATCTCACTAAGTTATCTCAAATGACAGGAGCTTATGCTTCTGCAACAATCGACAAAGCATTTGAAATACAACTTTTGTTGAATGAGAAAGAAGAACAGGTAAAAGTTCTGCAACAACAATTGCAACAGGTACAGGCCAATAAGGAAGCACAATTGAAACTTGAAGAGTTACAACAACAACTTCAAGAAATGCAAATAGGACATCAAAAAAGCTTGGCTGATAAAGAAAAACAAGTACAGACTATCCAAGATCAGCACAAAGATGATCCCAAGCTTCCAGAATTCATTTCAGAAACTATCTCTTTAAACAATCAACTACTGCAACAAGAAGAAGTTTTATGCCAAAAAATCTTACAATGGAATTCTTTTTGCCAAGAGAGCGATAAAATCACAAATCATGTCATAGATTTACGAAATGATTATGATTTGATTAATGAAAAGATCAATGATTATCTGGTATGGCAAAAAACAGAAGAAGGCAGAAAAGTTGGTGCACCCATTATTAATGAAAACCATAAAGAAATAATGTTCAATAACTGGGATGGACAAATTAGAAGGGAAGAGAAGGCAGCAGAAGAGGCGGCTATAGCGGCAAACACTCTTACTAATTTTGTAAATGATAATTCACACAAAGCTAATTTGATTTCAGAAACTGTTCCAGGATATCTCCCACAGGCACATCAACTGCAAACGGAATGGAGGCAAAAAGCAGAAGAAAGAGCAAAATCAATGCAGGGGCTGACAAGATTAAATTGGGACTCTTACTGGACATACTTAGTGAAGCCACACAATCAGCACGGTGCGCTTGATTGTATCATCAATTCTACAGAGAAGATTGCGCCTACACTTGCCGACTCTGTCTTTTCAGGACAGTTGAATTCTGAAGTCGGTCAACCACATCTTCTCAAAACTATGCTAGATGCCTGCAAGTTTAAAGATCAAGTTCATAGATAGTTAGATTTAGTTTTAATTTTATTGTATTTTAGCCTAGGAAAAGGACGGTCATTGAACCGAATCCTTAATTTTTGTAATAAGACTATTTTTAGATTTAGCTAAGTAGTATTTAAACCCTTCTCATGCATTTAGAGAAAGGTCCTGGATCTTAATATTTTTTGACTTGGAGATTGCATTTCTGTACTCCATTGTCTTATAAATTTTTAAAAGGAATCACATCTGGTGATTTTCATGTGGAATTATCTTTGAAGTGTTGCATTTTTGTACCTTGGAATTTGATTTTGCATCAGAGTTACTGGATTAGAATATCACATTGCATTTGAAAGTCTTCGAGATGAATGAGGTATTTCTATCCTTTCACTGTTGATTTCTTTTGTCTTATGATATTCGCTTTAAAATTTCTATCATTTATATATTTTTTTTTCACAACGCTTCTTTTTATATATCATTTCTGAGTATAATTGAAACGTTATCTTTCATAAGTATATATAGATGGTATACAATGATGAATGCAATATGCTAATACAACTCTGTTTAATTTCTTAAACAGAGTTATCTTTATTTTTTTCTGCATATTTCAATTTAAATAATAATACATTTTCATGGTTATTGATTAAATTGGAACAATCTTAAATTGTATTCACGTATAATTACCCGGGTTAGTGTTAGAATTTCTTTACCAGTATTTAGTTTAAATTAGATAGTTTTATTTCAGTTAATTTAGTCTCATTTCCACCCATCCAAACCAATCCATTTGGTTATAAGGAAACTGGTCCTTTAAATCCAGTCGGAGCCACCATACCAAACGGAAAAGGAGCTGTCTTAAGGTCCCGACCGGGTAGTTTTCCCCGATGTTTGAAGCAGCGATTTTCTAGGCTTCAACATTTTTGGCGCTAGAAGGAGGGCATGAGCTATGAATGGCAAGTAAATCTTTATCCACAAGCCATTCTGAGAGAAAAACACCCTCATTAACTTCTTCAATTTCTTCTGAAATTCAAAATCCTAGAGAAGAAATTGCAGAAAATATTCAGACACCCACTACCAAAATCTCAAAACATTCAGACAATCAACATCCTGAGTCTCCCAAAGTTCAAGATTTAATTCATAAATTGAAAGGATTCTCATTATCTCTAGAAGAGTCTGAAATATCTGAAGGTAGTGTAGCTTCAAAATTTGTTTCTTCGAAACCTCTTACTAGGCTTCAAAGTGAAAAACTTGGCATTTCTCTGAAATAATTCCCTTTACCTAGTAGAGTCAAGACAAGAAAGACTCAATCAGAATCAGTAAGTGATATAATTTCAACATATAATATTCAAATATCTGTTTCCGAATCCCTTCTCAACAAAGTACAGTTGTTTCCACATCATCTCCTCAATCATCATCTCCACAAATATCATCTGCTCGATCATCATCAATCTCAACATCATCTATTCCAACAACTTCTATTCAAACACCACCAGTTTCTACTACTCCTCCAATAGTCGTTCCAATAATGGCACAGAGACCATGGTCTACTCCAGGGGCAGTCAACATGGCTGCACCTTTACATGATTTACCAGACAATCCTGGAAAATGGCTTCCAAAGTTTAGCCCAGATCTTAACATTCAAGCTGAAGAACATATCAATAACTTTATGCTGGCTATAAATTTGAATGGAGTCACACATGAAGATGTTGTAGTTAGACTATTCCCTTATACTCTTCAGGGAGTAGCAGGATCATGGTACTTTTCATTACCATTAGGATCCATAACAAGTTGGGATATTTTTGCAAATCATTTTTTAACCAAATTTGGAGATGATCGACCAATTGCAACTTTACTCAATTACCTCTCAAATTTGAAGTTAGAACCCAAGGAACCCATTAAAGAATTCAACGCTAGATTCAACAAACTCTTGAAAAAAATTCACACAGATTCACAGCCCAGTGAACAAGTCAGAATTGAATGGTACATAACTGCCTTACCCTCAAACATAACAATTTTCGTAGACAGAGCTGCAAAGTATACATTAGCTGAGAATATTAAAGAAGCTATTGCAGTGGAAAAACGAATTACTTCTCTGGAAAAGAAAAATGCTATCGAGGAAAGGAAATCAAAGAAATTTAGCTTCAAAGATGATTTAAAGAAAAAGGCCAAAGATCCATACGACATGAAAGGTTTATAGAAAGTTCTTAAAACCATGTCAAATGAAATGGTTGAAATTAAAAAAAAAGTGGCTGAAACTTCTACCAAGAAACCATTCCGAAATTTTAGAAGAAACCAAGTTGAATCTAAACCTCCTAATGCAATCTATAATGCAGAATCAGAGGAAGAGGAAGAATAAGAAGATACATCTCTAGTATCAGATGAAGAAAATGAAAATGAAGAAATAGCTGAATTGAATGGAATGTGGGATTTTATTCTCCTTAATTCTGATAGTGAAGAAGCTATGCCTGTAAGTACTAGGAGTAAATATACAGTGGAACCAGTGCAAACAGTTCCTAAAAAGAAAATTACAACTCCAAGTACCAAAGACAAATCTCCTGTAAAGAAAACTTCTCCATTACCTACTCAGAATCAGCCATCCTATTCTAATCCTCCTACATCAACAGCAAAGACTTTAGTAGTGTCAGATCCTATGGAATACAGCATTGTCGAGGACATGAAAAATATCAAAGCTAACATTTGCTTACATGAACTCAGCAAACTAAAACACCAACAAAAGTTGTTATTGAAAGAATTAAACGCTACACCAATTGCTCCTTTACCAAGCGGTGTAGTTGCAAAAGCAGCGAGAGGAACCGGTAAGCCACTAGATAAGATAGATGCTACTGATACTGTGCTCATTAGGGAAAATTCAAATTCTCAAACTCCTCCTTTTATTTTGACTTATGAGATGTACAATAAAAATCTGCACAATTGTTTGATTGATTCTAGAGCTTCCTCCAATATAATGCCTACTTCTGTCTGTGCTAAATTGAATATTGAACCACATAAATCAGCAGTTCATATCGTTCAATTGGATCGCTTTAAAGTTCAAGTTGTAGGAGAAATTGATTCAGTTACTATCAGATTAGCCTCTAATCCTAGGATTGTCCAAAGAATTTATATTTTGATTGCTGATATTCCTGAATTCTATGGATTAATCTTGAGCAGGGACTGGTCTGCGAAACTTAATGGTTATATCTCAACTGATTATTCGCATATGTGGCTTCCCTACAAAGGGAAACCAAATCAAATTAAAATTGAACGAGAAAAACATATGACGCACACTGTCACTGAATTCGAACAACCTAATGAGCCTATGGCATTCAACAACAATATTCTTGGAGATTATTCTGCTGAATCATTTCTTGGAAACTTCGAAGCTCCTCAATCACCTTTTTCTGTAAATACTTTTGTTTCTCAAATAGAAAATTTTTCACAATCTGATTCTTCCAGAATTGTAAATATTTCTGATGTAATTGTAGATAAGCCAATAGACAAATCTTTATTTTGGTCATTATATTTTGATGGATCAAAGTCTAGTGATGGAGCTGGATGCATCTTAATTGATCCAGATGGAGAAAAAACCATGTTATCATGTAGGTTAGAATTTGAGTGTACTAACAATACCGCAGAATATGAAGCCTTGGTCCAAGGACTTTATAAAGCTATAGGGTTAGATGTTAAATACTTGAAAGTCTTTGGTGATTCCGAAATTGTCATAAAACAAGTTAGGAATACTATTCATTACCTTTCAGGACATCTTAAACACTATCAAAACCTAGTACAAGATCTTACCACTCATTTTTTAGCATTCAATATTTCTCCCATTCCTAGGAATCAAAATACATCAGCTGACTTGTTAGCTAATGTTGCATCTAAACTCCTTCCTGCTGAAGATTGCAGTCCTGATAGGTTTTCTGTAGAATTGATTTTTCGTCCATCTGTCCCAGATAATGTTACAAATTGGAGAGTATTATATCATGATCAAGATATTTTAAATTTCATGACTTCAGAGAAATCATATGATGAGCAAATTATTGACGAAGATGATCATGATTTACAAATTGCTTCAAAAGGTAATGAAAACCCCATTCCAAAATCTGTTGTTAAATTAGAGGATTTATATGACATTAAAGACAGATTCAAAAAAGTCACTAATGCCAAAATGCAAAGTTCTACTTTGAAGTTTGAATTAGTGAATCTTGGTTCTGATTCCAAACCTCAAAACGTTAATTTAGGACTCAATTTAACACCATAGGAAAGGAATGCGTTCATTAAAATGCTGAACAAATATAAAAACATTTTTTCTTGGAATTATGATGATCTAAAAACGTATGATACTTCGATTATTCAACATACAATTCCAATGCTTCCTGATATTAAACCTGTTCAACAGAAGTTAAGAAAGATCCATCCAAATCTCGAAAGTCAAATCAAATCAGAACTTAATAAACTTTTAAAAGCCAAAATCATTTTTTCAGTTAGGCACTCCTTCCAATATGGTACCTGTAAGGAAGAAGAATGGTGATATAAGAATCTGTATTGATTTCAGAAATTTAAATAAGGCACGTTTAAAAGACAATTTCCCATTGCCAACTATGGAACAGATACTTCAAAAGGTAGCTGGTTCTGAACTTATGTCCTTTCTCGATGGATTTTTGGGCTATAATCAAGTTTTAGTTCATCCAGATGACAAATTGAAAACAACTTTCAGAACAAAATGGGGAACTTATGCTTATCAGAAAATGCCTTTTGGTCTAATAAATGCAGGAGCAACTTTTCAAAGAGCCATGGACATAGCATTTAAAGGTCTGATCAATAAATCAATTGTTGTTTATCTTGATGACATAACAGTATTTTCAAAAAAGAGAGCCAACCATCTACATGATTTAAAACAAATATTTGAAAGATGTAGAAGGTTTGGTATTTCCTTAAATCCAAAGAAATATTTCTTTGCTTTAGATGAAGGAAAAATCTTAGGATTTGTTGTGTCAAAAAATGGTATATATATTGATCCAGATAGAGTGAAAGAAATTTATGATATTTCTTTACCTCATAACAGAAAATCCACGCAATCATTTCTTGGACAGATCAATTTTGTTAAAAGATTTATTCCTGATTTTTCTTTTATTGTTTTACCTATGCAAAATATGATCAAGAAGAATTCAATATTCAAATGGACGCATAAAGAAAAAGAAGCTTTTGAGGCAAGCAAACAAGCAATCATTAATGCACTAGCATTGAATACCCCAGATTTTTCTAAATATTTTACTTTGTATACTTTGGCCACTGAAACATCCTATGCAACCGTTTTAACACAACTCAATGATCAAGAAATCGAAGCACCAATTTCTTTCTTTAGTTCAAATCTGCAAGGAGATGAGCTTAATTATTCCGATGTTGAAAAACAAGCCTTTGCTGTATTTAAATCAATCAAACATTTTAGACCTTTTCTCTTGAAAACACATACAAAAATCAGTGTCCCATTCTCTGCAGTGAGGCAATTATTAATTCAAAAATAAGTAGGAGAAAAGAGAGCTAATTGGGTAACAACCTTACAAGAATATGATATTGATATTAAACCAGCTAAGATTGTTAGAGGACAAGGTTTTTGCAGATTATTGGCAGGAGCTCATAATATACCAGAAAATCAAGATTCAAATCAAGATATTCAACTAAGTCAAATAAATGTTACAGATTCTGAATCTCAGTATGCTGATCTTATCTATTACTTGAAAAATGGGTATGCTCCTTCTAATCTCAGCTATAAGAGTAAACGCGCTTTAAGGTTAAAGGCTATTAAATATGAGATCATTGATAATGTGTTATTTAGAAAAAAATATGATTCAATTTTATTAAGATGTTTGGAAAAGACTGAAGCTGAAAAGGTTTTGCAGGAATTGCATGATGGACCAGCAGGAGGTCATTTTGGAGGTGATACCACGGCTCACAAAATAATTCGCGCTGGTTATTACTGGCCTACCCTTTTTAAAGATACACATGATTACGTAAGGAAGTGCCAAATTTGTCAAACTGCAAGTGGAAGACAAAGGAAACCAGCTTTTCCTTTGCAACCAGTGACTATTGAGCAACCATTCAAACAATGGGGACTTGACATTATTGGTGAGATAGTACCTCATTCTTCCAAACAGCACAAGTACATCCTTACTGCAACTGATTACTTTACAAAATGGGTAGAGGAAATCCCGTTGAAGGTAGCCAATTCTGATGCAATTATTGATTTCATAGATCAATTCATCATAACCAAGTTTGGTGTACCTAACGCTCTAGTCTTTGATAATGCATCTTACTTTTCTAGAAATAGTTTAATAGAATTTGCAGTCAAAAGAGGTTTTAAATTAAAATATTCAGCAAATTATTATCCACAAGGTAATGGTTTGGTTGAATCCACTAACAAAAACCTTATCAAAATCATTAAAAGGACCGTTGATCAAAATCAAAAGAATTGGCACAAATCTTTAATCTTTGCATTATGGGTTGATCGTATCACTGAAAAAGCTTCAATAGGGACTTCACCTTTCAATCTGGTTTATGGAAAAGAAGCTGTGATACCATCAAATTTAACTCTTCCATCATTAGCCTTAGTGCAATTTATTGAAGAAAATCCTTCTTCATCCATTCAATTGAGATATGATCAAATCCTTAAACTAGAAGAAGATAAGGACAAAGCAAAAATTACTCATGAAAAACATCAACAACTTGTAAAATCTTCTTTTGATGCAAGTTCTACCGGCTCAAAAATTTTGTCAATTGGTGATCTTGTTCTGAAATGGGATAAAGCACACGAAGAAAAGGGTAAACATACCAAATTTCAGAAAATGTGTCTTGGACCATTTCAGATCGTTGAGAAGATAAGCTCAAATACATTCATACTCCAAGATCTAACAGGTAAGAGAAAATCTCTTCCTGTAAATGGGCTTATCTTGAAGAAATTCTTTTCATAAGGAGGTAACCCCTTCTTAACTGTACATATTCCTTTCTGCAGAATTTTGATTGTTTTTGTTTTTGCAAATAAAGATTGTTAATGAGTCTCTGATTGACTATTTGCTATTTAAGAAAATTTCTTCAGAAGAATATTATAAATATTTATTTTGTGTAAATAAGAATTTTTAAAGTAATAATCACATTTTTTGAATAGTTTAAAATAAGATGTGAAACTTTGAAAGATTATTTCAATCATTTGCATGATCTTTTGAAAACTTGAGAAGAATGTAAATCATCATAAGTTTATTAAGCAGAGAAATATTATCTATCAAAGTAAAGATTTTTTCAAAGTTTTGGAACTCAAAAAACTCTGAAAATTGTCATCCATTGATTCTTAAGGATAAAACTATTTCACCCCATCCATTTAAGTTGTGATTTTTTAGAATGTAATTCTAAGAAATTATGCGAAAATTTTAAGAGATAAGAGGTCTCATTACGAGCCGACTTACCATGTTCATAAGGAGTAATAAAACTGACATTACCAATACTGCATACCAAAACAGGGTAATGGCTTATAAATATAAGACAAGGGGTCTCATCACGAGCCAGCTTGTTCAGTTTAATTATAACTAGTGAATGGCATTGTTATTTAACTGGCTACCAAACCAGAACAATGGCTCTTAAAATAAAAAATAAGTAAAAGACAAAAACATGAGATAATAGGTCTTATGAATTTATCTTTTAAAAAGTCATAATTTTAGTTGGATGGGACAATGAATGGTTAATGGTTTAAAGGTAACCCTGTCGAGACTATGAACGTTTGCTGGCAGCAGAGGCAACACCTATGGCAATAGAGTATATTATAAAACCGAAACTTGGAGAAATCCACTTACTTCATTATTAACACTAATCAAAGCTTGAGATAACCCAAAATATTTTTATTCTTAAGGAATTAGAAAGAAATTATGAAATGATTTTTATTTCTTTTTCATAGTTACATTTTATTTGAATTATCCTAAGATAGTTTTCATTATCTTTAAAAATATTTACTTACTAAAGATATAGTGTTCATTTTATTTTTTCAGAGATAACTGTTTCTTTCAGTGAATCGCCAATTGTTGTGACCAGCAACAACCCCCCTTTTATTTAATATTAGTAATAATACTAAATAAATGGGGACCCTTAGTTAAAAAATCCAAAAAAATTAATTAGGATTTGTTTTATTTTTCAAATAAAACTTTCTATCATAAAATTATAGAAATCCCTTAGAAAGAACATTAAGAAACACTTAAGTTTATGATAGATTACAATAAAATTGCTCTTTAAACAAAATAGCACATCCATAGCAAAATGGGATATATCTTTTATAAAACTGAAAATGCGATTTTGCGCTTTTGCGATAATGCGATCCCAAAAGCTTATACAATAAACGTATTGGTCGCAGATTGCATAGCACAGAAAACAGAAGTGATTAATGAATACCTTTTGTGCTATTTTCAATTTTGCGCTTTTGCGAGATTTGCGATGTGCGCTTTTGCGCTATTGCGCAATTTCCGCTTTTGCGCTATTTTACATAACTGCGATGGCTTCATTTTGCGATATTGCGATATTGCGACATTGCGATATTGCGATATTGCGCAGAAAATCGCAGATCGTAATGTCGCAGATTCATGTAGGCGCGTTGTCCAAAGGCAATCTTCCCATATATCAAATCTGTTATGCGCTTTAATGATTAAATTAAATGATTGGATTGACAATTAATGGTAAACGAGATTGTGTTTGGATTGAAATTCGTTTCACAATTAAAATATTATATTTCATCCGCTTTCACATTTAAAACACTCTCATCACCTTTCTTATGCCATTACTCTCATTTACTCGTAAAACGCAGGCACGAAGGAGCAAACATCTATACAAAGTTTTCACCAAACACTATGGGTAAGAAGGAGAAGAGCTTGAATTCTGAAAATAGAGAAATGGCTTTGCTGTATGCAGACACCGCTTGTAATAAGGATGCTGGTATATCCACTTGGGAAGGAATGTATAATCTGTTAGAAGAAGAAAACCCTATGGTGATGAAAGTTGTAGCTACAGCAGGTTCCAGTAATACGTCTGAGGCAACCCTTAGAGAACTAGCTTGCTCATTTCTGCATAGAATAGCAGCAAGGCCAAGGATTCTCCCATATACAGACATGGTGAGATGGGTGCTGGACAGCACCAATATTTCAGACAGGAAATTTAGGACTCCATCTGAAGAGCTAATTGGGTCATTCACCACAGAAGATCTGAGATTAATGTTTAAGTTGCTAGAACCTCAGGCGACTTACAACAAGAAATTTATGGAATAATTTGCCAGAGAACATGCAAATTTGGCAGAATGCACAAAGGAGTGGACCAAAAGAAGTGAAACATTGAAGAAAAACAAACAAGGTACGTACAGCACGGGTTCACTTACCTCTCCTTATTGTTTCACTGCTGCTATGTTATGCAGGCTTTTTGGAAAGCCTGACATAAATATGATATTACCTGAATGGCTTCCTTTGTTGAATGCGGCCGTTAATTCTACAATTGTAGACTAGGCCAAAATTCTATCTGATAATTTGACCACTGCTATTTTTCACTACCGGTCTAAACAAAATGTTTCTCAGCGGGTTTATCCACCTTTTTATTTATCTGCTTATGTCATGGACGCCATCTGTTATGTCTCTAAATTCCCTGTGATGGGCTGGCAATGGACTATCCACGATCCTTTTCCCATTCATGTGTACCATAAAGAACTATGGGAGTCTAAGTTTATCCCCCATTTTTACCAAATTTGTCATTGAATAATGCTGCCATTGTACAGAACATTATATAATAAGGATGCCCCAAGGTTATCCTCATAAACAGAGGTTGATATTCTCCTCGTCGCGAGATGGTTTGGGGAAGAATTTTTCACTTATATTAGGGTTTTTGGAAGTTATGCTTCTCCCCATGTTTTACCCCTATATGTTCCAGATAGACTTGTAGCTCGGGAAATTGCTTATCAGACCTGTGGCTAGGGAGGTATAAAAAAATATTTAAAAGAGAAGAAAAAAGGCATTTGGCCTCAATTTCCTGTAAAATGTGGAAAATTTTCACTGTTCGATATTGGTCATGCATTCTAAGAGATAGGAAAAATTACATGCCTATAGCTGTTCAAATTCTCGAGAAGGTTATTCGACCCAGATGATATTGTTAAGAATTTTACCAATGCAATCAGAGTAAGGGAATTTTCCGGGGAACAGGATCTTTTTGATGATATGTTCCAAGCAAGAAATTCATTTAAAGAAGTTTTGAATTCAGCTCAAATGCAGTTATCTCCAGAGGATTTTCAGGAATTCAAACTTTACAGAGAAAGAATATTGACTCCTATTCCTTTGGGAAATCTACGCTTAGAGCCCGCAAGAGAGCAAACTCCTAGTGTTAGTCTTAACGGCAGTTCAAGTACAGATAAATCTAAATCAAAATCTGACAGAGAGACTTCTGAACATTCCAATAAGTCTAATGAAAAGGAAGATAAAATGGAAGAATCCATGAAAGATTCTGCACAATCAAAAGAACTTACTCAACAGCAAATTTTGACTTCTCAATAGACAAATCCTCCTCCAATCAATGTACAGCAACAGCCAGTCATCATTGAATTAGACAAAGAATGGGAAACCTTCAACCAATTGATTAATGTAGAAGGACAGAATGTACAGACCCCTGTCCAGACAACCAAAGTTTTGAACACAGGAACAAGCAGCACAGTCACAGTGACAGAGCACATACCAATCACACCCTCCTCTGAAATTGTACTTAATGTAGAGGAAATTCCTCCTCTGGATGTATTCTACAACCCAAAATACAAAGCAGTAGTGAAGAGACAGAGAAAAAAGAGAAAAATAGAAAGTGCAATTGCTACTGAAGCAGAACAAGTAGATGTTTTGTGGAAAGATCCTGCCACAGAACCTACTCATAATCTCACTAAGTTATCTCAAATGACAGGAGCTTATGCTTCTGCAACAATTGACAAAGCATTTGAGATACAACTTTTGTTGAATGAGAAAGAAGAACAGGTAAAAGTTCTGCAACAGCAATTGCAACAGGTACAGGCCAATAAGGAAGCACAATTGAAACTTGAAGAGATACAACAACAACTTCAAGAAATGAAAATAGGACATCAAAAAAGCTTGGTTGATAAAGACAAACAAATACAAATTATCCAAGATCAGCATAAAGATGATCCTAAGCTTCCAGAATTCATTTCAGAAACTATCTCTTTGAACAATCAACTACTGCAACAAGAGGAAGTTTTCTGCCAAAAAATCTTGCAATGGAATTCTTTATGCCAAGAAAGCGATAAAATCACAAATCATGTCGTAGATTTACGAAATGATTATGATTTGATTAATGAAAAGATCAATGATTATCTGGCATGGCAAAAGACAGAAGAAGGTAGAAAAGCTGGTGCACCCATTGTTAATGAAAACCATAAAGAAATACTGTTCAATAACTGGGATGCACAAATCAGAAGGGCAGAAAAGGCAGCAGAGGAGGCGGCTACAGCGGCAAACACTCTTACTGATTGTGTAAATGAAAATTTACACAAAGCTAATTTGATTTCAGAAACTGTTCCAGGATATCTCCCACAGACACATCAACTGCAAACAGAATGGATGCAAAAGGCAGAAGAAAGAGCAAAATCAATCCAAGGGATGACAAGATTAAATTGGGACTCATACTGGATGTACTTAGTAAAGCCACACAGTCAGCACAGTGCGCTTAATTGTATCATCAATGCTACAGAGAAGATTGCGCCTACGCTTGCCGACTCTGTCTTTTCAGGACAGTTGAATTCTGAAGTCGGTCAACCGCATCTTCTCAAAACTATACTAGATGCCTGCAAGTTTAAAGATCAAGTTCATAGATAGTTAGATTTAGTTTTAATTTTATTGTATTTTAGCCTAGGAAAAGGACGGTCATTGAATCGAATCCTTAATTTTTGTAATAAGACTATTTTTAGATTTAGCTAAGTAGTATTTAAACCCTTCTCATGCATTTAGAGAAGGGTCCTGGATCTTAATATTTTTTGACTTGGAGATTGCATTTCTGTACTCCATTGTCTTATATATTTTTAAAAAGGATCACATCTGGTGATTTTCATGTGGAATTATCTTTGAAGTGTTGCATTTCTGTACCTTGGAATTTGATTTTGCATCAGAGTTACTGGATTAGAATATCACACTGCATTTAAAAGTCTTCGAGATGAATGAGGTATTTCTATCCTTTCACTCTTGATTTCTTTTGTCTTATGATATTCTCTTTAAAATTTCTATCATTTATATATATATTTTTTCACAACGCTTCCTTTTATATATCATTTCTGAGTATAATTGAAACGTTATCTTTCATAATTATATATAGATGGTATACAATGATGAATACAATATGCTAATACAACTCTGTTTAATTTCTTAAAGAGAGTTATCTTTATTTGTTTTTTCATATTTCAATTTAAATAATAATACATTTTCATGGTTATTGTTAAATTGGAACAATCTTAAGTTGTATTCACATATAATTACCCGGGTTAGTGTTAGAATTTCTTTATCAGTATTTAGTTTAAATTAGATAGTTTTATTTCAGTTCATTTAGTCCCATTTCCACTCATCCAAACCAATCCATTTAGTTACATGAAATCACCTTTGTGAAGCCCCTGAGTCACTATACCAGAAAAAGGAAAGAACACACGTTTTTATGTCTCACCTGGTGGTTTTCTCATGTTTTAAAGCAAGAGAGCCAGCTTCAAATAAAGAGACAGAAAATAATTTTATGAAAGGAGACACTCTTTCTAGCTCAATAAGAGACCTCCATGTGTGAAAAAGATAAAATGAAGCTTCTTTGACCAAGTCAACAATGCAATTTTAGTGGAGGGGGAATCCTAGGATGGATAACGCAATTTTGGAGGGAAGTGTAACTTGTGTTAGAAGTAAAATAAGTGAGTGGGGCCAAGGGAAAGAAAACTCACTTATTATATAAGGAAGAGGATGGAAACATTATTCATCATGTTGTAGATTATTATTCTTGGCTGCCAAGAATTGTTGCTGCTTGCTGCTTAGCAAGTTGCAGTGTTGTTTAGCACTGGGTGTTCCCTGGCGAAAATCCCGCATATTTCCTTTGAGTAGCTCATTGGGAGAGTTTTTATTAAACATTCCAAATTAGGTTTTCAGGCCAAGCTTCAGCAATCTACATCATTACATCTTTTCCGGAGATTGTGCAGTGTTGTTGAGTGCAGCAGTGGAAGGGATTGGAATCTCGGCTTCTGAGCTAGTTTCTCATTGGAGGAAGGTTTCCTTCACCTGAGAGATCTGTTTGGAGAGCTCCATAGAATATTTTAGATCTGTGATATTAGGCCACACATTTCTCATACCCTCCCAACGTTTTTCCTACTAGGGAGTGCGTTATTTTAGAGGCAGTGCTCATTGCATGGTTTGGTGGATCCATTGTTGAGTTTCCTTCTAATTGAGAGGTTCAACGTTTCATGGGAGGAAGAATTTGAGGGATATACATCAGATCAGAAATATTTTAACCTTTTATACTCTTATGCTTTAGTTTTGCAGTGATTATTCAGTTATTTTCTGAAGATCACATTTGTGTTCAGAGTATTTGACAAGAAACCCTTGCTGGGTTATCTTGTATTTTGTATGAGGAGAATAGATATTTTTTCCTCATAATTATTCATCAATATATGAGTAGATATACTATTCTACCATATTTTTATGTGTAAAACCTCTCTTATACTATGCAGTCCCTTGAGAAGTTGCTCCAACATTTGACAGTCTTGGGGTTTTTCATCATTTTCAGCTACACTAGTGTGGGAGGTCTGTTTAACCCACCTAGTTCCATTTATTTCTGATCTCTTCTTGAATTTACATGCTACATAGATGTATCCATGTGATCCAAGTGATTATTTCACTGTTTTATTGTATATGTTGCTAGAATAGCGTTTTTCATGAATCATTTATGAGCAATCTTGAAAAAGGGATATTACAGTGGTATCAAAGCATGATCTCTGGCTCAGCTTGTGAGATGTAGCTATCAAAAGAAGAAGAGATGCATAGAATCCAGAAAGCTTCAGTTTGTGTAGGATGAAAGGAAGACAAGCTTACAAAGCTTCTTCCAAAATCTATGAAGAGCTTTCAAGGAGAGCTGAAGAAAATAAGATTGGAGATGAAATCTCCAAAGGAGGTTGATTCTAGAGATGAATCTAGATTTTCACATGGTGAGTGTGAGCATTCAGCTACACTCCATGATGCACAATGCAGTAAAATTCCTAGAGCTATCCTGAGATGGATGGGAGGAGGAATAATGCCTAAGAGAACGACTCTTAGTGATTTGTTACATGAGTATGAGTCTCAAACTAAGAGGTTTAGAGACCATAATGATTTCAAAGAGTTTTGCAAGAGCCAGCAGTAGGATGTAGATATATTTCTTCTATCTACTTTTTCCATATCACCTACATGTTCATTTGGAGCTTGGGTGAAGGAACTAAACTCCTATTTGCAACTACACGATATTTCCAGAGATGAAGCTATCAGAGTTGCAGTGCTGCATTTCAGAGGTAAGGCTCATGCATGATGGATTTTTTAATCTTATTCCTTAAAGCATGCCAATACTTTCTCTTATGCAAGATTCATAAAAACATTGATGGAGAGGTTTGGTGAAAAAATTCCTAAGACACATGAGCAAGGAAAATTGAGAAAACAAAACCCTTGCATGTGATGGAGGAAACTACATTTCATAAAACCATGGGAGAAGATGATGTCTTGCATTACACTTTGCCGAAAGAAAAACCTCCAGTTCATATTCTTGAACAAGAGGGCAAGGGGATCACTTTTTCACAAAGGGATCCAATTGTTGAGATTTTTCCTACACACATTGATGGAGAAGAGGGCAACAACGCTGTCACATATAGAGCACATCCAGTGCCTCATGCGAAGGAGGGAGGAGCACATGCTCCCACAGGATGGGTTCTTGTATCTTTTCAAGAAGTTGCCTAGGATCTCATACATAGAGGTCTAAGCACAATCAGTGAGCAACATGATTGTGCAGCATTGCAGCTGGAAGGAGGAGGAAGGGAGGAAGAGCAGCATCAGTTGATGAGAGGCATACACCCTTATATATTTCAGAGAGCTAATTCAGGGAATATGTAGACTAAGTTTTGCTGAAGAAGAAGGGGCAAGATTGCCCAATCACCTATGTAGTCCACTCTTGACATTGATGTCTCACTTCATGGAGGCATTCCACCTGGGAGGCCACCTAATCTTTAGTTGATGAGAGATGTATTGTATTTGGTTTCACCACTCTTGGATTTTGGAGAGGTGAAGAGTTTTGAGAAGAACTTTGGCATGGGGGATGTCAAAGTAGCCAGCAGCAGCATGAGTGGAACTTCACATGCCAGATCACCAACGTTGTCACTGAGGAGGATTGATCCTTATTGGAGATCTCAGCTTTTGGTAGAGTAATCCAAAAATCTTGGTGCATGCATGATTCTTGATGACCCGGATGGAGATGACAGATACATGGTGAGAGATGTGGTCATCTATTACTATGGTAGGATCTTCTTAACTAGATCTTCTAGTCTCAAGGAGAAGCTGCTACATGCAGCACATGAGGACTTCTCTTCTATGCACTTTGATGAATATTTCGAGTTGATGGAGGAGTTCACTTGGGAGGGCATCCAGCATGACATATATCAGCATATGGAGAGATGCATAGCCCAGATAGTGATAGAGAGGATGTCACAACCACCTTCCTACTCATTGGGAGTGAGGGAGAATTTCCTGTTGAGCCATTTCAGCTCAAGACCTCAAGTACATAATGGAGGAGGTATCATTTCATATTTTTTTTGTACTTATTTTCATTGTTTGAGCAGCATGATGTAACAAGAAGAATCATCTCTTCTTGTATATTATATGATGATGTACTTGCAGCTACTTGTAGCATTGATTTTAGCTATCTTTTTGATGAGTTGTGGTGGAAGCCATATGTCTCTTCGTGTGCACCAATGACACCATATTGCGACTTCATGTTTTCATCTTATGAGATGACTATGGCAGAAAACAAGTGGATGGTAAAGAACTTGTCATTTGTTATTTGATGCAGGAAGAGGATGCACTGTGCTAGTTCCATGAGAGGGACCATGATTGCCTTTACCATTCCAGGGTTTCTCTTACAAAACCTTCCCTATTTTGATATCACGATATTTTTTAATACTTATTTTTACTATTGAGCTGGAATCAAACACCCTTTGATTCTTAGAAACCTGGAGACCTACAAACCACCCCTTCACTTTATTAGCCAAACAATGCTCCTCAAACGAAAGGATACACAGATTCTCCTGCAAATACTCCAGAAAGGGAGGGCAACTTGTTTTCATTGTATCTTGCTTCCATGTATTGTTGATGTGCTTTTGTTCAAAGGAAGATTCTATGAGGGAGATATGAGGCAGAAACAAAAGTTGTTGTTGCTATGGTTGCACTTGGGAGAGTATGGGAAAAATTATTCCCATACTTTTCATGATATTTCTGAAGAGGAGAAATGCACATTCATGGTGCAAAGAGGCTACCCTTCAGTATTGGAGGATCATGAGAGACTTCCATGTCAGAATATGATCTTCTCACATAGCAACATTATGGTGGATGGCTTTGGCATATGGAATGTCAAAGGGAGAAGTCATGGAGCCTTATTACAAATGCCTACAGTGCTGTCACATAGGAGCATGTTCTTATGGATGAGATATTCCAAAGGGGGGAGGTATACCTTCTTCTTGCAGATCGTTATGAGTAGGTTCTCATGGGAGGACTTATTGGAGGATCTCACTTTCATCCCACTCACTATGTATAGTAGAGAATTCATTTCTGTACTTGTTGATTACTCTATTGAGTATTTGTACTTTCTCACCATGCTTACACAGTGTATTGCTCCTCAAAAGAGAAAGAGTATTTTTGGGTTTCATGGTCACTTTAGGGCCAATGTTTATGATGATAGTAGCCCATCTATACATGAATTTGGGCAAGTGTATTGTTATTATATCTATGTGCAGCTGATAGACATTGATGCTTACTCTCCTATGTTGGGGGAACATACATATTCAGCTTGTAACTTGTTGCAGGAACACTTGCCATATGACATTCTCAAGCAGTAGTTTGGAGAACTGTGTTGTACCCACCAGAGAGAACATATGTATCGTCAAAAATTGCACATAACCTTCAACCATTTTCTGATTTGGATGCCATGTGGTCATGATGTTCCATTCATCTTGAATGGAATGGTTTGGGTTGGCATGACTCATGATTTTGGAGGTAGAGTCTTTGGAGGCTCAATATTCTTCTTTCCATTGGAGGGAAATCATGTTTCTGCCCAAGATCAACATGCCCTCTACACTTATCATGAGTGGAGAGGAGGACAACATGGGATAGGCCTTCTTGCCTGTCATGTACATTCATTCATCCCACCTTCATTTCAGGAGCACAAGGTGGAGGAGGATTTTCATGAGTTACCATGTTGGAGGGTGACTCACTTCATTTGGATGATAGCATGGGTGAGGGAGGAACTCAATCACCATGTTGATCATCACTCCTACTTTGTGGAGGCCATGAGACATCTAGCATGTTTCCATTCACACTTTCCACCTTTGATTGATGCAGACACTTTGGTTTTACACACTTGGGAGGAAGCATTAGATGCCAGTTTATTTGCAGATTCTCTTGATGCAGTGATGGAGGCTATTGATGGGAGGCCACTGTTGTGCTCAACTTAGTATTCCTAAATTGAGGTCATAAATTATCAACCAGGGTCAGTAAACTGCTGAAGTGTGGTGCACTATATGTGCCTAGGTATATGTTTCTCACTATGTTGTGTTTAGTGTTTTTATGATGTTTTTGGTTTTATGGTTTTATGTCAAGAAGGAAAAGAACTAAGTGTTGGTAAAGAGAAGTGGATGGTTACACTAAAACAAAGCAAAACCTACTCTAAACAATGTATGACACTAAAGAACAAAAAATGCAAAGCTTGATGATGACTCCTAGTAAGGAAACAAATCACAACATGAACTCAATAACTCATAACATGAACTCATCCAATTCATTCATTAGGAATATGTTGGAATATTTTTGAGAAAAGGACAATTTTAGTACAAATGAGGCTCTCTTAAATACACAATCATCTTAAAATATTACAAATAATCTCATCCATGGCTAGAAGTTTATTGGAACACAATTGGAAAAAGACTATTTGTAACACAATAAGATTTCTACTCTGAATTAACTTGTCATGCTAAGATCAATTCATTCTGCAGCTCAAATTGTCACCACTAAACCTTATTCAAAATTTAGAGATTTTATAAAATAGTTTTTGTAAAGAAAGGTTTAATTGTGAATTTGCAAAGGATTGCAGAACAGTCAAGGCCTTAAACTGATATCACTAACTTATTCATGTTCATATGATGATACATTAATAGAAAGTCAGAATAATATTAGTTTGTAGATTATGAAGGCCGTGAAATTTAATATTGACAATGAATACAACCTAAAGAACAATGGATAACACTAAGAATGCAATTGGTCAAACTTGAAACACAGTGACCACAACTAAACTACAATGCCATTAACCTAACTTGAAATATAGTGAACAAAGTTGAACTAGAATGCCACTAATCTAACTTGAAATGCAGTGAATTAAAACTGAACTAGAGTGCCATTATGAAACTTGAAATATAGTGACAGAATTAAACTAAAATGACATCTACCTTTGGAGTGCTACCAGTAGACTAAGGATGCAACTAATTACTGGAATGTTTCAGCTCTATCTCATTCAGAATTAGTGGTACTTTGTAATAGTTTGTAGAACAGGACTGGCTGCAACATGTTATGTAAATGAGCATGAAAGAATAAAATTCAATAGAACACAACAAAGCTCTAAAACACCACAGCTATGTCCCATCCGAAATTAGTGATATTTTGGAAGAGTTTATAAGATCATGACTAGCTATACAACTGATGTAATTGAGCATAAGAAAGTAAAAATAACTCCTAAAATACTATAGTCACACCTCATTCGACATTAGTGATATTTTGCAAGAGTACGTAAGAACGAGACTAAACTGTAGCATCTAATGCAAATGAATATAAAACTCAAAGTTCAGAAAGTCAATTAAACTAGGAATGAAACAAGGCTAAATTACTTATCTAAATTATATGAACAAAGCTCCTCAGGTAGCAGGGGCCCTCTACCACCGGAGTAGCACGCAAATCTACTCAAGATTGACTCAGCTCATGCAATAAAATGATGTTTCTTTCATTAAAGGAGAAATTCTTCAAAACAGAGTATTTACGGCCTTCAAAGATCTAGCAACAAAACAAAATCTAACCAACATTTTCTCGGTCTCCCGGATCATACTTATAATGAAGTTACATAACTACTCTTTGAGAAAAACGGGGATAAGTGTCTTTCCCACTTCTAATCAAATTAAAACTCTTATTAACAGTCTTGTGCTTAATTGCGGACATCTGTAGAGTCCGTGTTTTGATAGGAAACTGCTTCTCTTCTACGTGCATAACCGCTTTGATACTTTAACTCAGACTTCGTGGGGAGCAAGAGATGATGGGGAGGTGTTGTGGATTTCACCCATATGCCTTTTTCTTTGCAGTGACACCTCGAACCTACATAAACATGAGGATGGCTGCAGAACAGACGACTGGCTACGGAATGCCTGTATTCTATAGCCGAGTCCTATTCAAAATTACTACACCAAAAAAATCATAAAAACATAGCAAGTTAGTCATTATATAAATTCTTAAAGCAATTTTAATTAATCCTATTGATCAGTTAAGCCTGTAATTGATGAGGGACAAAGAAAATGAAGTAGAATGTGGTGAAAGAGAAGAACATCTTTGGGGCTCAACAACCACATGAGGAGGAAGGGAGATATTTTTCTCTCCTTATGCATTTTCTTCAGGACAAGAAAAGATTTTGGAGGGGAGGACTGTAATGTTCCCAAAATTTTAGCTTCCAATCTAAATGGAACATTAGAGTTAGCAGCAATTGTAGCCGATAAATAAATGGGTACAAAAGCCCATAAGTCTCCTAAGGAGGATACAAACACTCCAAGTGTGAAAGGAGACACTCTTTCTAGCTCAATAAGACACCTCCATGTCTGAACAAAGATAAAATGAAGTTGCTTTGATCAAGTCAACAACACAGTTTCAGTGGAGGAGGAATCCTAGGATGGATAACACAATTTTGGAGGGAAATGTAACTTGGGTTAGAAGTAACCTAAGTGAGTGGGGCCAAGGGAAAGAAAACTCACTTCTTATATAAGGAAGAGGATGCCAGCATTATTCATCATGTTGTAGATTATTATTCTTTGCTGCCAAGAATTGTTGTTGCTTGCTGCTTAGCAAGTTGCAGTGTTGTTTAGCACTGGGTGTTCGCGGGTGAGAATACCACCTCTTTCCTTTTAGTATCTCATTGGAAGAGTTTGTATTCAACATTACACATCAGGTTTTCAGGCCAAGCTTCAGCCATCTACACCAGCACAACTCTGCCAGAGATTGTGCAGTGCTGTTGGGTGCAGCAGTGGAAGGGATTGGAGTTCTGACTTCTGAGCTAGTTTCTCATTGGAGGAAGGTTTACTTCACCTCAGATATTTGTTTGGAGAGCTCCATAGCATATTAAAGATATATGGTATCATACCACACATTTCTCATACCCTCCCAACACTGTTCCTGCTAGGGAGTGAATTAGTTTAGAGGCAGTGCTCATTACATGGTTTGGTGGCTCCATTGTTGAGTTTCCTTGTGATTAAGAGGTTCAACCCTTCATGGGAGGAAGCCTTTGAGGGATATACATCAGATCAGAAATATTTCAGCCTTTTATACTCTTATGATTTAGTGTTGCAATGATTATTCATTTATTTTCTGAAGATCACATTTGTGTGCAGAGTATTTGACAAGAAACCCTTGCTGGGTTATCTTGTATTTTTAATGAGGAGACTAGATATTTGTTATTCATCATTATTCATCAATATATGATTATATATAATTTTATCCCATATTTTTATGTGTAAAACCTCTCTTAGACTGCGCAGTCCCTTGAGCAGCTGCTCTGGCATTTGGCAGTCTTGGGGTTTCTCATCATTTTCAGCTACACTAGTGTGGGAGGTCTGTTTAACCCACCTAGTTCGATTTATTTCTGATCTCTTCTTGTATTTACATGATACATAGATGTATCCATGGGATACAAGTGATTATTTCACTATTTTATTGTATATGTTGCTGGAATAGTATTTTTCATGCATGATTTATGAGCAATCCTGAAAAAGGGATATTAAAGAAGAGCCCTGGCCAAGATAGTTGTTTGCTACTCAGGAGTATAGGCTTACAGAATAAGACAAAACTAGTGCCTATGACTTCACTAACCTATATAGGAGGTCTAATCTGGGGAGATGAGATTTTTTGCATGAGGACATGCAAGCACTTAAGCTTGAGGGAGATGTTGGGTGTAATTTTTATACTCATTTCCTACATATTCTTCCCTTGATTTTTCCTTTTTGACCTTCAACGTAGGGGACATACTTGAAACAACATACTCTACCTTTTTGCATTACTTCTCCATTCTTGTTAATTATTATCATGTATTGTTCCTTTTTTTAGCTGACTAAGATGGACATTGGGAGAAGTCCTTTGGTCTTTTGCTATTATTTTAGATATTATTTTAGGCACAAGGACCTGGGACATACAGGTGCACAGAACTAGTTGGAAACATGTTGTTACAGTGTGTTTTTACACAACGTTGCTACTACATGCAACATCACTTTGGTTGTCACACCTTTTACTGTTACACCGTGATGCTGTTACAGATCCGCTGCTACAGTTATAATTTTCCAAAATTTTCATGAAGATAATTGGAACATTATTTTTTTCTTATTTCCCCTAGGAGGTGAATAAAATGGGTAAAAGGCCCATGAGTAGGAATAAAATCCCTCATATTGTGAAAGGGATCATTAGAGCAGCTTATTTTGTAACTTACAGTGTGAAAAGGGGAAATTTGCACGAGGACAAGGTTAGGTTTGACCAAGTCAACAATGCTGCCTAAGAGGTGTAGTTTGCTTGGAAAGACAACACAGTTTTGGATGGAGAAATATTATTTGTGGAAGAAACCCTAATGTGTGGGGTCCAGGGCAAAGAGGCATTCACTTGCATAAAAGGAGGAAGAGGCAGCCATAGTGAGATATCTTGGAGCATTTGATCATTTGTCTACTTAGACATATTTTCAGCCCCAATTGTTTAGCTGAGTTGCAGTGCTGCTTAGCACGAGGGATTCCTGCTTAGGATTTCCTCTCCTTCTTGAGAGGCCTCTTGAAGGATTGCACTTCATTTTCTCCACATCTTGGCTCAAGGCCAAAGCCATTATTCAGTCACTACGTTATTTCTACTGAAGTATAAGGTAGTGTTGCTGGGTGTTGCAGTGGAGGGGTTCCACAACAACATTCGTTGTCTCATCTTTCAGATGAGGGAGCTTCTATTTCTTGGGAAGATTAGTAAAGAAGGTCTCCAGGGGAGATTTTCATATTTTGGCATCAAGGCCAACATCTCCCATCATAGAAAGTGCAGTCCATCCTCTAGGCTGCATTATTTCAGTGCACACTTGTAGTGAGAGGTTGCACCAGCTTCTTCGAGGGAAAGATATTCAGTTCCGAGATCAGCCTTGCATTGAGAGATCCATTGGAGGAGGTTTATTTCAGATTGCACATCATCTTTAGCCATCTCCAGTATTTCAGAGTTTAGCTACTACCCAGCAACTCCGACATTTATGCAGAATTTCCATTTGTGCATGTATTGTAGCCAATCCTTTCAGGGATTGTGTAGTATGGATGTATTAGAGTTTTCAGGGGTTGAGAGCTTGCTCCCCCTCCTTTATTTGAGATTATATTGATATGTCATTCTACTATCATGTATTTTGTTGCAGTGTCTTCTATAAACTGCATTATTTTAGCCAGGGTTTTTCATATGTAGCAGTGCTCTTGCATTTTCTTGTATATGCTCTATTGAGGCTTCCATTGCCTAGATGGAGTGATTGATTCCTCCACACATTGTACACATTTTCTGCTATATTAGATATTTTTTGGCTATACATATCTTCATGTGTTCACTACTACAGAATAATGCTGTCATTCCATTATATGTGCTTACATTTGTTGCAGTCCCTCATCGGGCATTTTTCAGAGGACATCTAAGTGTGGGAGATCTGTTTAACCCACTTAGAAGGATTTATTTGGAGCCTCCTCATGGATTCAGGACTTAGACACATTTTTCGAAGGAATCCAAGTCCTAGTTTCAATTCGTCTAGCAGCCAATTACTGGAAAATGCATTTTCCAATCATGCCTTGCTAGTTGTTCTGAATTTGGGATATTAAAGTGGCATCAGAGCTGCTTTCTTGGCTCATCCTGTGAGTCTAAGCCCAAGAAGATTAGAATATTGAAAATGATGGGTTTTATCTCATCATATTTCATATCCATGAAGAACCTCCCCAAGGATGATAAGTAGAAAGAAGAGTAAGAACCTTGCACTTCCTATTCTCATCAAGGAGACAAAGAAATAAGCAAGAAAAAGACTCCATATTTTGGAGAAGAAAAAGGGGATAATCTTACCAAGATTATTCCTAAATCTATACATATGATTCATGAAGAGTTCAAGGAGATCAGGGGGAAGATGCATGGAGAATCTCCTGGAGGGTTTGATTCTAAATCAAACTCTAGATTTGAGGAGTGTGAGCATGCAGCTACACATCCTAATACTCAGCGCAGTCATATGCCCAGGATTTCCGGAAGAGAGATGGGAAGAGGAGAAGAGGTTTCTAGGAGGGAAATCCTTAGTGATTTCTTGAAATATTATGAGTCTCAAACTCAGAAATTCAGAGATCATCTTAGTTTTCCATATTTTTGCAAGATGAAGGTGAGAGGAAAAGAGCAGCAGGATAGATTTCATCTATCTACCTTTGAAGGTTCACCTGTATGTTCAGCCAAAGCTTGGGTGGAGGAGTTAGAGACCTTTTTGCAGCAGCACACCATTCCTTAAGATGAAGCCATCAAAGTTGCAGTGCTGCATTTGAGAGGTAAGGCTTATGTCTGGTGGATCTTTGAATCCTTTTCTTTGAGAAATATAAACATTGCATCTTATGCTAGTTTCGCTAAGGCATTAGTGGAAAGATTTGATAGAAGGATTCATGAAACACATATGGTGGAGAAAAACAAGAAAAATCAAACAAAAAACTTGCATGAGAACACAATTCCATTTTAGAAACCCATGAAAGGAGCTAGAAACTTGCACCATACTTTTCCAGAAGAATGATTTTCTTCTCACATCCTTGAGCAAGAAAGCATGGAGATCTCTTTTTCAAAAATGGATCCAATCATTGGAGGGTTGCCCATGCATGTTGTAGATATTGAGGGCAACAACTCTGTTAGAATTGGAGTTGATCTAGCACCTTATGCAGAGGAAGAAGGACCTCTTTCTCCAAATAGAGGGATACTTGCATCTTTGCAAGGAATTCCCCAGGATCTCACGTGTGGATATCAAGGTACAATTCATGTTTTACCTATGCCATTGCTGAGGAGGTGTGGAACCAGGGAGACACAAGGAGGAGATAGGGAGGAGACCCAGCATCATGAGATGAGGAGTATATATCCCTATTCATCTATGGAGGTTGACACACCTAAGAAGGTGTTTGGATTGCGCAGTGGAAGCATGGATAGATTGGTTCATTCATATATGCAGTTACCTCTTGAGGATGATGTCTCATTGCATGGAGACATTTTTCCGGGGAGACCACTAGATTATCAGAGGTGGATGGAGGCTTCACATGTTGGGGCGTCATTCATGGATTTCAGGAGGGTGGAGACCTTGGTAGAGCTTGATACAGCACTGGGAGTCTGGGGTAGACTCAAGGAGAGAGGGAACATTCCCTCAACATAATTTTTACCCACTTCCATTTCAAATTATGTGCTGTGGTAGAAGCAGCAGAGGAAGGATAGCAACCTTCCAACTTGCATCTTCGACATGGGAGATGTCAATGGAGAGGGCAGCCATATGAAAAATTTTCTTCATGAGAGATCATCAGTGTTGTCACTATGGAGATTAGATCCATATTGGAGCTCCCAGCTATTGGAGGAGTATTCCAAGGATCTTTTTACTTGCATGATCTTGGATGGCCAGTTGCATGAGGAGGGAGACTCAATCAAAGATGAGGTCATCTACTATCACTGCAGGATATTCTTTCCTAGAGCTTCCAATCTCAAGGAGAAGTTGCTAAAAGTAGCACATATGGATTTCCTTTTCAGCCACACACATTCTATGAGAGCATACCACAACATCATGGAGAGGTATTCTTGGATGGGCTTTGAGGAGGAGATGTATCAGCATATGAGGAGATGCATGGATTGCATAGAGATGGAGGAGTTAGCACAACCACCTCTATTCTCTTTGAGGATGAGATGGGACTCATTTATGAGCCACTCCATTTGTATGAGAAGAGAGTATGGTAAGGGTATTGATTGTTGTTTACTTGAGAATTTATATGATATATGTATATGTCCCTTAACTATACATGTGCAGGATGGTGCTCCAAGGAGGAGCATTCTTTTTTCTAGACCACATGGTTTAGATGAGGCCATAAGCATGATTGATGGCCATTCCCTAGGAGGTCTTGGGGAAGATAGTTATTATGGAGGACATGATAATTGTACACTTTGCCTCATTCACTTCCTCCATACTTATGATGAGATTGGAGCAGCAGGAAAGTGGTTGAAAAGCCACACTTTTTATCAGTCTTTATTGCAGTTGAGGGTAAAGTTGTGCTAGTTGAACTTGGGGGACCATTTTCCTTCACATTTGTTACACATGGCAGCAAGTATGATTCTCATTTTTTCTCCCTATGGATCTATTGTTGTTTTCTTTATGAGGAGCATGCTTGGGAGAGAGACACATGGTGTGAATGTGTCATTTGAGGGAGAAATTCCTCACACTCTTTGCACCACATGTTCTAATCGGAACATGGGACATGATATGGTTACCTTAACAACACATTTGTCACTTTATGAGGTGAGCCATAGGATGGAGGAAATGCCATATGTTGATGACTTCCAAATCATCATATATGGGGATATTTGGGCCAACATGATTTGCAGCGTTGGGGGAGAGATATTTGGAGGTCTAAACCCCATTTTTCCACTTGAGGGTAAAATTATTGCAGACCATGGATAGCAAACACTCTACACTTTTCATAAGTGGATAGATGGATAGTGTGTGGTAGGCTACATAGTCTATCATGTGCATATTTTCATCCCACCTACTTTTCCAGAGCCAAAGGTGGAAGACAATTTTCAGGAGTTGCCTAGTTCGGAGGTGGCTCACTTTGCATGGCTAATAGCCTGGGGATGGAGGATCCATATGAGGGAGATAGCTCCCAATATATTTCAAATCCCATTCCTCAAAGGGACCTCTAGACATCACTTTTTTATCCTCTTGAGTATTTTACTTTCACATGATGATAGCTTGATAACTGACTTGCATGCTGAGGAGGAACATTGTGGAGGCTTGATTGATGAGATAGCATCACTTTCCTTGGGATAGATCACCATATAGGGATGCTACAGGGAGAGGAGGAAAGAAAAAAATCTATCCTTGCACTTTCTTGAGGACAAGCAATCTTTGAGAGGGGAGGACTGTAATGTTCCAAAATTTTCATGAAGATAATTGGAACATTAATTTTTGCTTATTTCATCTACGAGGTGAATAAAATGGGTAAAAGTCCCATGAGTACGAATAAAATCCCTCATAGTGTGAAAGGGATCATTGGAGTAGCTTATTTGTCACCTTCTAGTGTGAAAAGGGGAAATTTGCATGAGGACAAGGTCAAGTTTGACCAAGTCAACAATGCTACCTAAGAGGTGTAGCTAGCTTGGAAAGACAACGCAGTTTTGGAGGGATAAAGATTCTTTGTGGAAGAAACCCTAATGTGTGGCATCCAGGGCAAAGAGGCATTCACTTGCATAAAATGAGTAAGAGGCATCCATAGTGAGATATCTTGGAGCATTTGATCATTTGTCTGCTTAGACATATTTGTAGCCTCAGCTGTTTAGCTGAGTTGCAGTGCTGCTTAGCACGAGGGATTCCTGCTTAGGATTTTCTCTCCTTCTTGAGAGGCCTCTTGAAGGATTGAAATTCATTTTATCCACATCTTGGCTCAAGGCCAAAGCCATTATTCAGTCACTGTGTTATTTCTGCTGAAGTATAACGTAGTTTTTCTGGGTGTTGCAGTGGAGGGGTTCCACAACACCATTCCCTGTCTCATATTTTAGAGGAGGGAGCTTCTATTACTCAGGAAGATTATTAAAGAAGGTCTCCAGGGAATATTTTCATATTTTGGCATCAAGGCCAACATCTCCCATCATAGACAGCGCAATCCATCCTCTAGACTGCGTTATTTCAGTGCACACTTGCAGTGAGAGGTTGCACCAGCTTCTTGGAGGGCAAGATATTCAGTGCCGGGATCAGCCTTGCATTGAGAGATCCATTGGAGGAGGTTTATTTCAGATTTCACATCATCTTTAGCCATATCCAGTATTTCAAAGTTGCAGCTGCTACCCAAGAACTCTGGTATTTATGCAGAATTTTCATTTGTACATGTATTGTAGCCAATCCTTCCAGAGATTGTGTAGTATTGTTTTATTAGAGTTTTCAGGGGTTGAGAGCTTTCTACCCCTCCTTTCTTTGAGCTGATATTGATATATCATTCTATTATCATGTATTTTGTTTTAGTGTCTTCTATAAACTGCATTATTTTAGCAAGGGCTTTTCATATGTAGCAGTGCTCTTGCATTTTCTTGTATATGCTCTATTGAGGCTTCCATTGCCTAGTTGGAGTGATTGATTCCTCCAGACATTATATACATTTGCTTCTATATTAGATATTTGTTGGCTATACATATATTCATGTGTTCACAGCTATATAATAACGTTTTCATTCCATTGTATGTGTTTACATTTGTTGCAGTCCCTCATCAGGAATTTTTCAGGGGACATCTAAGTGTGGGAGATCATTTTAACCCACTTAAAAGGATTTCTTTGGAGCCTCCTCTTGAATTCAAGACTTAGACACATTGTTCTAAGGGATCCAAGTCTTGGTTTCAATTATTGTAGCAACCATTACTAGAAAATGTGATTTCCAGTCATGCCTAGCTAGCTGTTCTGAATTTGGGATATTACAATAGTTGCGCAGCTGTTTGCATATTGCTAGATACTAGATGCTGATATGTATTTGGAAGTTGTTACACTAAAACTATCATATTCCAATGAAAAATGTACGAGTTATCATGTATTATTCTTTAGAATAATAACTTCAGGCAGTTTTGATTGAAGTCAATGCTTTTCTATTCAGGATTTTCATTAAGGGAATCAGTTGTAACTATATTTACTTTATTTCGATCAGCATGAGAATCAAGAGATTCTCATGACTGATCTCTTCCTCATTTTTTTAAATGTAATTATTATATAAACACTCTGACCTTCAAGATCAGGGGGGTTAACATGAAACAGTGTCGCCATTTTGACTTTGTAACTTTTTTATCACATTAATATAGAACATCGTTTTGTTGTTTTTACATGTGTTGACTGATCTAATTCCCATTTACTTATCAATTCTTCTTGCACCCTTCTAGGGAGGAAGGGCCCTCCTCTTTAGCAGGGATTGCAGTCATAAGGTAGTTGTATTCTATCTTATGTCTTTTCATATTCGTGGAGTGCCATTGTTGCTGTGTCAATTATAAGTAGATCTGCTTCAATTCCAGGGATTTATCATATTGCTACACATATCCAATTAGAGGTACCAACTGGTGTAGTTAGTGTGTGGCGTGCTAGATACTGGTTTATTTGAAGTGTGGTTACATTCCTGTAGATCTTTTTTTATTACTACATGAGTTTTAATTTCAGCAATTGGTTCAACAACGATTTCTCCTTGTTTTATTTCTGCCCTGGTATGATGTATCAACACAGACAGTGAAACTACCATTTAAATAAAAGACGTTCTTGGTCCATAATTTAGGTGTACCATCTTAGTCATCTAAAAGTGACTAATACAACTCAAAAAAACAATCAAACTTCCTTCATACAACATCTTTACTACAGAGTTTAATGGGATAAATTTACGATCTGGGCGGGTAGTGAATGCTCAAACTTCACCTATTATCATTGAACAAGTTGATGGTGAGGTCATAGAAATAGAACCAAAAATAGTTGGGGATACATAAAACCAAGACATTGAAAATCAAAAATCTCCTCAACCGGCTATTAACCAGGAATTCCAAGTCAATCCACCCTATCCTGAAAGATTTGCCTTGAGTAAACAGAGCCCTCAAGCATAATTTAACTTTATAGGGGAATTAAAAATTTTGTTTGTTAAAATTCCCCTGCCTCAAGCTATGAGGGATGCACCAATATATGCGATAACACTCAAAGAATATTGTTCTAAAAATCCAGGAAAGAAATCAAGGGACCCACTTACCATCCATATGATGGAAAATTTGTCTGACATCATGCTGGGAAAATTTATGCCTGTAAAATATGGGTACCCAGGGAATCCAATTCTGATGATACAAATTAATGGGGTTGAAATCCTAAATGTATTGGTAGATTTGGGTATTGCCATAAATGTCATTACTTCTGATACTATGCACACATTGGGTTTTAGAAACCTTAACCCTACTCCTACTGTCTTGGAATCGGCAAATAGATCTACAGTAAAACCAATGGGGAAGTTGGAGGTCATTACAATTTCAGTAGACTCATTGCACTATCTCATGGATCTCTTAGTATTATAAACTCAATCCCTAGTTGGTGGCCACCCCTTAATTTTGGGAAGATCTTGGCTTGCAACCACAAATGCCTATATTAGGTGTCGGTTTGGAAATATGGCTATATATCTAATGGGAAGGTCACGAAAGAACCTCACTCTTTATCCTCCTTCAGAACCAAGCACATCAAAGAAAAAATCATTTAGACGAAAGGATTTGTCTATGGAAGGATCAAAACCCGAAAATGAAGAACTTAGACTGATCCTTACGATTGGGAAGATGCTTCAATTTAAAATAGAAACATAGGATGACACTATTAACACTTTTATTAACGATCCCTATTTTGTTTATGATTCAACTCTTCAGATTATGGAATCTATCATGATTTGTGAAACGTAGGAAAATATTAAACCAGAATATGAAATTGAGAACATGCCTACAACCACAATAGTATTCCCATTGAAATCAAACCAGGAAAAAAGTTGAACATCAACCCAAATCTTTTAGAATACTAGACAAAACAACTCATCAAAGTTATTCGAAACCATAAGGAATATTTTGCCTAGGATTACACATATAATAAGGGGATTCATACTAATTTATGCACTCATCATATATACATCAAAGAAGATTTCCGTCCAGTAAGACAATTCGGAGAATAATGAACCCCGCCTTAAAGAAAATTGTTAAAGATGATCTTTAGAAGTTACTAGATGTAGGATTCATTTACCCCATCTCAGAGAGCTAGTGGGCATCTCTGCTCATTATTGTTCCTAAAAATAATGGTAAATGGTGGATTTGTGTAGACTATAGGGAACTGAACAAAGAAACTCAAAGAGAACATTTCCCTTTACCATTCATTGACAAAGTCCTAGATACATTGGTTGGGAAGAGGTTTTTCTCCTTCCTGTATGGGTTTAGTAGGTATAATCAGATCCATTATATCCCCTGAGGACCAAGATAAAACCACCTTCACATGCCCTTGGGGAACCTTTCAATAGCGAGTCCTTCCATTCGGTCTTTGTAATGCACCTGCAACATTCTAGTGGGAAATATTGGGGATTGTTCTGATCTAGTAGATGACAACTTTGATATTTATTTGGATGAATTTACTATGATACATGAATTCATTTGAATAAGGATTGGAAAATTTAGAAAAAGTACTCGAAAGATGAAAGAATACCCATGCCTCTCCGAGTACACTTAACTGTCACATGATGATGGAAGAGGGAATAGTTCTATGACACCTACTCTTAGCTACTGGAATTTGAGTTGATCCAGCCAAAGTAGAGTTAATATTGAATTTTCGTGTACCTAACACACCCACATAGATACATGGTTTTATTACTTGTGCTAGCTATTAGAGACATTTTATAGAGAATTTTTCTAGAATAACATCCCCACTCTTTCAAATACTAACTAAAGATGTGGAATTCTTGTGGAAAAATGATTGTGAAGCAATTTTTATAAAAATCAAGGAAAATTTTTGGGGAGCTCCAATAAAGCGGGGACCAGAATGGGAACTCCCATTGCACATCCATGCCGATGCCTCTCAGACAACATTTGGGGCAGTTCTGGGACAATAGGAAGATAAGGAACCATATGTAGTTTACTATGTCAACAAGAATTTGACTCGTGCTTAAATAAGCTACAGGGTAACTGAAAAGGAATTCCTAGCTGTTATCTATGCCATCAACAAATTTTGACACTATATTACTAGGTATCCTACTTTCGTGCATATTGATCACGCACCAATAAGGTATTTGATGAATAAACCTATCACCCCTAGTTGTATTACAAGATGGTTGCTATTTATTCAAGAATTTGATATTACAATAGTTTATAAACCAAGGAAGGATAATGTAGTTGTTGATTTTCTGTCAAGATTGGATAATAATGACGAAGGCACACCCATTGAGGATAGTTTTCCAGATGAGCATATTTTTTCTATTTCTACTAATCCTCCATGGTATGCATATATTTCTAACTATCTTGCTACATGAAAGGTGCCTCGTCATTTTTCATATAAGGAACAACGAAAGATCACTCATTATAGTGCCTGATACTCTTGGATATCAGGATATCTCTTTCATACAGGGGTCAATCAACAAGTTCGGAGCTGTGTATTTTAGGATGACATATATGAAGTACTAAAGGTTGCTCATGATGGTCCTTGCGGAGGGAATTTTGAAAACAAGAGGACAGGGCATAAGGTATTACAGATGGGATATTATTGGACCTCTATCTTCCAGGATGCACGAGACTACGTCCAAGGATGTGAAAATTGCCAATATATGGGTCAAACTGGTCGATTAGATGAAATGCCATTGTAGCCCTAGGTAGTCCTTGAACCTTTTGAAAATTGGGCTATCGATTTTGTTGGTCCATTTAACCCACCTTCACATTAGAAGGTTCAATTTTTGTCTTCAATAACTATGTAACGAAGTGGATGGAAGCCAAGGTTGTCATGAAAGGAACAGAGCAGGTCTTTTCATATTTTATATTTGAAGAGATTTTTTCTCATTATGGTGCTCTGAGAGAGATTGTTTCAGATGGAGGAGCGCAATTCACATCACACATGATAGAGACGGTTATGCAGAAATATGAAATAAAATATAGAGTCACATCTCTGTATCATCCCCAGGCGAATGGTTAGGTGGAAAGCATGAACAAGGTATTGGAAAATATCTTGAGAAAGACTGTGGCAAGACATCTTTGGGATTGAGCTAAAAAAATTCCTAAAGCTCTCTGGGCATATAGAACAACATGGCAGAAGAAAACAAGGTTTTCACCATTTGAGTTGTTTTATGGCAAATCCCCCTTGTTTCCAATAAAATTTGAGATTAGTACACTTAAAATAGCTCTTGTGGTAGGATTGGATCTGTCATATGCCCAGAAACATCGGTTAGAAAAAATAAATGAATTAGATGAAATGCGTTCGATGGCTGTCCAAAAGACTTCTGCAATTGAACAATAGAGAACAAAATGGCATGATAAATTTATTAAAAATAAGGTGTTTCACAGAGGAGATTGGGCATTCCTATATGATTCCCGTTTTAAGGATTTCAAAGGAAAGCTTTTCTCTCATTGGATGGGACCTTATGAAGTGGACACGGTATTTGATAAAGGAAAAATTAGACTTGTCACAATTGATGATACACATGATTATTTTATAGTAAATGGACATCGCCTGAGATTGTATCAGTGCCCAATTTCTAAGGAAGCCTTCATTAAACATCTCTCTGATAAATTTTCTTTGAAGGTTGTTGGTGCAGAGAATTCCTCCTCTGAATCCTTGAATTAAATTTAAATTTTTTTTATATATAAGTAATATAAGTAAAATATTGTTACTACTCAATTGTTTTTTTGCAAGAAGTACTACTAGTGTGAAATTCTACGAAGATGAAAAATTTTCTAAGTACTCGTTGTTGTTACTGTTATGATGCTGTTACTCCAGAAAATTTTCTAAGTGTGGGATGTTGTTACTCCTTCGATGTTGTTACTCATCTGATGTTGTTACTCCGGAAAATTTTCTCAAGTGTTGGGTGTTGTTACTCCTTCGATGTTGTTACTCTAGAAAATTTTCTAAGTGTTGTGTGTTGTTACTCCTTTCATGCTATTACTCCTCTGATGTTGCTACTCCAGAAATTTTTCTAAGTGTTCGGTGCTGTTACTACGTCGGTGTTGTTACTCCTCCACTATTGTTACTTTGCCAGGCTGTTACTCTATTGAGATAAGTTTCCAGGAATGTCCCCGTCGACTTTTACGGATTTTATTGAATATTCCATTGAAAATACATTGACATGCCTGTGGATGGTCATTTATTAGTTGGGGGGGGGGGAGTAAAAAAATTTTCATAACCGAATAACAACATAATCAAATCAAAATAATGATTTTCCAATGTCAATACAGGAAACTGCATGCCGATAGTATGTACATCCCACAATTTTCACCTTATTTCGCATAATTATTAAAACATTACTGGGACAAGAAGTAAGTACACTCGACAAGCTATTCATTCCTTTCTAAATCTTGCTATGAAATAATTACTCATCACCATTTATCATTATTACCATAATCCATTCGATTTTCCTTGTTTTTCAAATACCATCCATCATATTTTACCACACCTATCTCATTTTCTACCATGCTATCACCGTTTATGCTAACTACTGATAATCCCTCCCAATGGTCTTCTATTGTTCTGAAGTGCTGCTACAGAGCTTCTATAGTTGGGCAAATTGGTTGTGAGACATGAACCTGAAAATACAACTCTAGTATGCAGTAATTGTTACACCATTTTTTGGTCATCTAACTCTTCATCATTAGATGGACCCAAGTACACCATGTAAGACCAGTTTTACCCCAAGTAAAACTGCTTTCACTATGTTAATTAGGAAACCCCAAAAGGAATAATTAATTAAACCATAATTTAATTATTATTCCCAAATATGTTTAACTCCAAAACAAAGAAAATTAATGAGATAAACCCATAGTTATCTTATTATTTTCTAGGAATAATTATTTAAATAATATTCCTTGTTAAATATGACCAAATCAACCACCATTAATCAACTAAATCATTATTTATTTGATTATATCCCAACCACTTCCTTAAAAAGATAAATAAATCATTTATTTATTTATTTTTTCACTAATCAAGGGATTTGACCCAAGTCAAACACCCTTTCCCTCCAACAAATAATAATAAAATATTCCATAGAGGTGGATCTAGATTTGGTTAACATTATTTTAATCATGCACCAAGATCTAGAATGACCCAATATTTTGTTATAAATAGGAGGGTTTTCCCCTTCATTCTTCACCTTTGTTGCATACTAGATCACTCTGGATCTATACAGTTGGTCTCATTTTTCTGCCATTTTGCTCCCATTGAGCTCTACCTTCTACATTGGGTTTTCTACATCTACAAGAGAGAGAAAGCTTAGATCTGAAGTGCTGAGGACTACAAAGAACCCATCCTATTGAGGAGATCTGGATACACCTTCTTGTTTCCTCCCAGGTGCCCTGTAATATAAAAATTCATTCAAAAATCGTGTTCTTGTCTTGTCTGTTGGATGCATGGAGCAAACTCTTTACTTCACCGCTTAATATCTTTCCATTTATAGATCTGTTTGTTGCAGCACTTTAACTACTAATTGCAGATCTGAAGATGTTTTGCAGCCATTATTGTTGTTAGGGCTATTAGTTATGCGTAGCTAAAGTGGTTCTTTTCGTACACTTCGACGAAGAATTCATACTAACAAATGGCGACTCCACACGGGTTTTAAATTACGACCGCTGTCGTTTTTCATATTCCTGCATATCCAGCTACTTCAGGCCCTAGGGCTTCTTTTTTAGCTGCTTAGTTTTTCTCTTTTCATGTCATTTTTCTCACATAAAACCCTAAAACCTAAAATTTCTAACTTCCGTGTGTTTCTGGCCCTATTGCGCAGGTAAGCGACACCAGCCGCACCTGAGACGGCAATTTTTCAGAAAATCTGCCGCCGAAACAGCCGGAACGGGGGGGTCGCACCTTTTGGCCCAAAACCTGCGACCGGGACGCACTTTTCAGCCTGTAACCTGCGACCTCAACCAAAATCAGGTCAGAACCTGCGACCTGCCTTTTTTCCAGCATTTTTTCTGTAATTTTTCTGGGTTCTGCTGCAGCCTCTGCCAGGGTTTTCCAGCCTCTGTCTCAGCCCGCCTCGACCAAGATCTGATCTGTTTTTACTCATCTAAGTGGGAACCCAGCCCCTTAGGGCTTCAGTACCCTCCACTTTTTGTGGAAGAGTTTCAGTTGTTTCAGCCGTCGGTTTCAGAGCTTCAGCCCTTTCTTTTTCCAGATCTGTGACCTCACTTCCAGATCCATCGAAATCAGCCTCTTTTCCTTTCAAATCACCTCTTGTCGTTTTGTTTGGACCTCCCCTAAAGGCCTCTGCCTTGCCCCTCCCGGCTTTTTGTTGATTTCCCTTTTTTTTCCAGCCACCTTGCCCCTGTCTCTTGGCTGTGATCTGCACCCCTTATCTGCAGCTTTATCCTCCGGATCTCTGTCCCCTTTGACCCTAGATCTGTTGAGCTTCGTTTGTGTGTGTTTCCATAGTTTTTCCCTTTCTTTTCAGCATAGTTTTGAGAGACCCACTTTCTTGGGTTTGATAGATGCATATGTAGCTATTATTTTTCTTTTATTTCAGCATTTTTATTCTGTTCTCTGTAGGTTTATTTTCAGCTATGTTGCACACTTTTTTTGCTCTCAACAACGGAAAGGGTTTAAAAATTAAAATTAACACACACCACACACTGACCTTAAGTGAAGAAGCGCCTGGTTTACACCGCCTGGCAAAGACTCTAAAATCAATCGTCACTGCACCTTATCTGCCCTTGACCTTCTTGATTTTGCCCCTTTCTGCCCTTGTCGGTTTCCTTCTTCCTGTCATCATTGCGCCCCCAAGGCGCCTTTCCCTGAGACTTCTTGGCCTTCATCCTCAGTTCCCGGTTGATCGACCTGCTCCGCACCGTCGTCGTCGAGCCAGTCCACCTTCGAGTCCGCACTCCGACTCCTCTCCTGATTCCTCAGGTCCCCCTTCTCCTCCCGGTTCTCCCCCTTTACCTTCACCATGTCTGGATCAGGGCCCAATGCTAGCGGCCCCAATACCGGCCCTCCTTCTAGCGGAACCATCACAACCACTACTCCGGCCACCCCTGTACTGCCGTACATTGCAGGCCTCAGCCTCCCCGATTTCCATCAGTTGATTAACGACCCCATTCACCATAATACTACCTGGCCCACTATGCCTACCAAGTTACCCTCCGATATCCCTAAGTTCGAGGGCCTTAATGGCGAAGACCCAACCAATCACGTCCGGTCTTTCCACATGTGGTGTTCCTCCAACTCCATTACCGATGACTCCATCCGCCTTCGTTTGTTCCAACGCACGCTTACCGGCGAAGCTTCTAAATGGTATGTCGAACAGGCCACTTCCTCCCATACCACGTTCGAGACTCTTGCCCAAGCCTTCTTGTCGTACCTCCAGCTCCCTCTCCGATACGACACTGGTACGGAGCTCTTGACTTCATTTAAGCAATCCTCTTCCACACGCCTTTCTGCCCATGTTCAGGAATGGCGACGAAGACCGAGCTTATGTCGAGCCCCTCCCTTTGAAGATCGGGTTTACATGGACTGGTTCCTTCGCACCCTCCCATCTCCCATCGGCAAAGATGTCGCCTCTCACTTTCCTCAATCTGAAGAAGCCGCCCTCCAAATAGCTTTAAAGTATGACCTGATCTACGCTCAATCTGGTTATGTTTATACCGTTCTTCCTGACATCCCCCGGCCCGGTGGCGCTAACGCCCCGGGGGCATCTCATTCCGCCGACGGTATTGTTGGATCTCTTTCCCACCCCTCTGCTCATCCTCCTATGCGCCATGACCCTCCTCAGGGAGGGGCCAGCACCTCTAGCACTCTGCCCCCTCCCGGCAACATATATCCAGGATACGGCATGCCTCCTCCTTTTTCCCAACCTCCTGCTTACCTCAATGCTGCCCAACCCAACCCTTACTTTTATCCGTAGCCTGGTGCGCCAGCTCCCCCAGCATATGCGTTTCCGCCTCCCTTGCCTCTTCACCACCTGCAACAGCCCTTACAACCCCCTCCAGGGCAAGTATTTGCGCAGCAGGGTGCGTTTAATCCCCCTTCCCAAAGAAGGCGGAGAGGCAACCAGAACCCATCTGCCCCTGGTAACCGAGGACCCACTTCTGGTCAGGACCCTAACACTAGCAACCAGCCTCAGGGCATTCCGCCCAGGCCGGACAGGCCGCTTCGCACAAACAAGCCCTGTTCGTGTTGCGGTGTTTACGGTCACCACACTCACGATTGCCCTCTCTTACCCCAGATGCGACAGATGTGGGAGTCTCAAGCCACATTGCGCGGACAACACGCCTCCCCTCACGCTCCTCCTAATGTGGCCACTACCCAGCCAGCTGTGTTCACTGATCCTTTCCCTCAACAGGGATTCGTGGCTACCCACCCCCCTGACAGCCATGCCGCCACACCCTCGTCCATTTCTGGTTCCTCTGACTACCAGATCCTCATGATGCACCCCGATCCGTCCCCTTCCGTCGACCTTCACCTTCAAACTCGGTCTCGCCAGTACACCAAGCCCCCTGCTCAGTCTGCTCCCGAGCCCCCATCTTCAGGTTCTACAGAGCCTCTTTCGACATCCAGTGGCCCCTTACACATCCCTCAACCCACAGTTGAGGTTCACCCAAATATTCCAAAGGGTCCATTACGCCGAAATGCTGCTTCTGGTCGAGCCGCTCAATCGTACAGTATAGTAGATGATTTGGCACAATCCCCTGCTGCCATTTCCACACTGGAACTCCTCCAGTCGTGCCCTTCTCAACGGAAGGCTCTACTATCTGCCGTGGGCGCTGTTGATCCTGCTGATGACCAAATGATTGTTTTCAACGCCACTCAATCGGACCACCCTCCTCTTCCTCCTTCTGTTGCTTTCCAAATCCCAGTCAAAATCCGGAACGCCACTGTATCCCGGTGTATAATTGATGAGGGGGCGTCCACCTGTGTGATGTCCGCTTCAGTTTGGAAGCAACTCGGATCCCCTGAGTTGGCCCCTTCCACGATCACCCTTCGAGCGTGGGATGGTCATGCCTCCCAGCCTATTGGCCTGTTTCGTAACCGTCCCATCACCCTCGCCGGTAAGACTGTTTGCGTTGATGTCGAAGTCATTGACGCCCCTCTAGACTACAACATCCTATTGGGGCGAAGCTACACCTATGCCATGTCTGCCGTCCCATCCGCGGTCTTCCGTAAGATGTCTTTTCCACATAACGGGAAGATAGTCACCATTGACCAGCTATCGTATCATGAGTCATCGTCTCAGTCCTCCTCCGAGACGACCATCTCTTCTGTAGCCAACAAGCAAACTGTCGATTCCTTGACCAGTGTCTCCCCCGGCGTTTATAAAGATTCCACCTGGCTTGGTACTTTTCCTCACCTTCCTCCCCCTCCCGTTACTGATCCCAGCTTGTCGAATGTTTGCATGATGCAATCATCTCAGGCTGCCCATAAACGGCCTGCCTCGGCTAGTCCGCACCCTCCCCCCCGCCCTCCGCAACCCGCTCCTAGCCATTCATCTCCGCCAGCCGGACCTCCTCCTTCCGGCCCTCCCCCTACAGCTGGTATCCCCGAACCTCTTTATCCTCCAGGCTCGGTCCTCCCCGGCCTTAACCATCTTGGAGCCGTACCTCCTGGTCACTACCCTGCTGGACAGATCCCCTTCCTGGCTCCCCCTCCCGGAGTATATTCTGTCCCCGTCATGGCCACCCTCTCTCTCCCTAACTTGACCTTGGGTATTCCGGTTTGGTACCTTGACCCCCCAGCCGCCACCCCCCCCGGTCACCCCAAACCTTACATGGCTTTGACACCGGTTCAACCGGTCCCCCTCGCTTCCTCCATAGCCACTGTGCCCCCAGCACCTCCACAGGACCCTTCTCCTGTTGAGTCGGCTCCCGGGAAGAAACGAAAAGCCCGCAAGGGGGCAACCAAAGACCAAACCACCACAACCACCTCGGCTCCTCCCCCACCCTCGAAGCCTTGTGCCTTATGTGATATCATCGGTCATGCCACCCATGCTTGTCCCGAGTTACCCCATATTCGCCCCATGGTAAAAGTCGCGTTCCCCGACACTACGGTCCCTGAAACTCCCACTCCTGCTTCGACCGTCTCCAAGAACCCCAAGACTCTCCGCACCAACAAGCCTTGTGCTTTGTGCGGTGTCCATGGCCACTACTCCCATCATTGTCCTCACCCGACGCATTACCGTGACTCCCTTGAGGTAATCCGCGAGTATGAGGTTGAACAAAATCAATCCGCCTCTCCCATTCTCGCGCAGTATGCTGCAGCCCAGCCTGAGGATTCCACTGATCCCATCCATATTCCCCCCCCTGATGTTCAGATGACGGAGTCTACAGTCACCATTCTTTACCTGTCCTCCTCTGCACGACACTTGGAACCTAGCCTGTCTGCCGCCTCCCCCATTGTGTCCCTTGATACTCGAGACCACTCCACTGGTGTCTCTGTTGACCTTCGCAGCCCGAGTCCTCGCCATGTTTCCGATAGCCCTCATACATCACTTTGTTTGAGTTTTGCTCATCCTGCCCCTTCCCCCCGCCATTTCCGCTTGATGACTTCTGCCCCCTCACGCTGCCGTCCTTTCCTTTCATCCTCTCATGTATTGTCTTGTCACACCACCTTGCGCATCCCCCCATCCACATCCTTTATCGGTTACGCCGATGGTGCAAGTCGCTACTCCAGGAATCTTGCCTCGGCAGGGTGGGCCATCTTCACCCCCTTGCATGACCTCGTTCTGTCTAACGGGGTATGCATTGGTTCTGCCACCAACAATCAGGCCGAATACGATGCAGTGCGTGGCCTACTAGTTGATGCTTTGCTGCATCGCATTCGCCACCTACACGTTCGCTTGGATTCCTTGCTTCTTGTCATGCAACTAAATGGTGTTTATCGTGTGCATAACCCTGTGCTGTTTTGACGCTACTTACGAGTGAAAGTCTTAATACGTGCGTTTAAAACCATCACTTTCAACCATGTACCCAGAGACCAGAATCACTACGTAGATAGTATTGCAAACCATGTTCTAGATTGGCATTTATCACACACAATTCATACAGGACAATAACATTAAATCAACCATCAAAAGACGATGCATATCCATAATATGTGTCGCAAACCATATATTGATGAGTCCATTTACTCTTATACATACGACATGCCCATAGCATGTTCCAAAAACTGGGGGCACCATACGCCCCCCCACACATATACATCCGACATGCCCATAGCATGTTACAAACCAAAAAACAAAAACTGGGGGCACCATATGCCCCTCCCTACACTATAGGAGGCACCCCCTGCCCCTACATACATCAAAGGGGGCACCATATGTCCCTAATCACTATCTGGAGGCTCCCGGGCCAATGGCTCTGCCCCTGCAGCATGTAGATCACGCATAGTTTGACCGGCCATCGCCATGCGCCGCATGATACCTCGCCACTCCGAGGGGAGACCAACAAATGGCTCTATGTACTGGTTGTCTAAATCCTGCCACCCGCGCTCTGATACTCCGGTCAACAGCTGCTCACATCTACGGCGGATGTCCTCCAGTAGGGCAGCTGCACCATCATTTTGCGCTGCCCTCGATCCACTCGGACCCGTAGCTCCAGACGCTGCCGGTCGTCCCATATATCCGGCCGGTTTTACCGGTGCTATATCTGCATACCACAAGTCCATGAATCAGTATCATTATTTACTATTCAAAAAACTTTAAACATGACCATATAAGAATAGGAATTTGTCACTTACCATCGGGCCCCCAGACTCGACCAGGCGGAAGTGGCAGATCCGGATCCCCACAGTAGCTCATCCCACTATAAGGGTAGTCGTCTATGTACAACGGCATCTGATCCCAATGGGCAAAAAACTCCGGTCGAAATGTTCGCCCGACCGCCCCTCCTCCTCCTTTGCAGAGTAGTCGTCCCCAACGACGCATCCTGGGCTCTCTCGGGCCCCCATCTGGAAGCCGCACGCGAGGCCTCAAGGTCGGGATCTTCTCAAAGAAGAAGGCGCACAACAAAGTCCCATATGAGCAATCATGATTCACCTGCCGCTTGCATAGCGACAACTGTCGCTTTAGCGACACCAACATCATTTGGGCCCACCCAAAGTAGGTCCCACTCAACACACTCTCCACTATCATCATCCGCCCACCGGTGATGTGATGGAACGCCTGGGTGCCCAGGATTCGCAGCACAGCTGCGGCCACTGCACGGGTTTCTAGCCTCTCTAGATCCCCGATCGATATCTGAGTCCCCTTGACTTGGAACCCCGGTCGACAATGGCGTTCCACAAACTCCATGATATGCCGCCCCCGCGGCAACACTGGCTGCGTGTCTCCCACTATCCCCACTGGTGGGAGGCCGGTCAGGAAATACACATCCTGGACCGTCAGTTCGATCCTGTGCCCCTGCACTACAAAGATCTCCTGATCTGGATCCCAGTAACTGATAATCCGGGCCAGTAATGATTCCCCTGCTCTCATCAACGGGTTCTCCACAAACTTGAAAACCCCAAATCTAGCCAATACACGACAGACGCCCTGATCCGCCTGGATCTCTGCCCGAAGTGTTCCCAGATCCCTCTCTCTCCAGTTGACTCATAACTCTGCCATACCTGCACAAACACATTCTTTTTGTCAGGGTACAGATCGGGCAACCCATAACCACACACAAAAACCCAACTCCCAGCCATCAAACAGCATCAAGCTCCCCTCCCCTCCCAGGTCGCAGCTTTCTGCCCATTTCTGTACCAGGTCGCACCTTTTGCCCCAAAACCTGCGTCCTGGGTCGCACCTTTTGCCCCAAAAGGTGCGACCCGGCCGTAGAGAGGAGGGAGGGGCTGTTTCTGGGGTGTTGGGCCCTAAACTGCAAATCTAATCCATCAAAATGCAAGAGCAAGGTTAGGCCTCTTACCTCCAACCGACAGATCTCGAATCCAACGGTCAGTTTGTCCGCTACGTTCGCCGCAAGATTTAGGGCCTTCTCTCCTCTCCACATTCACCACAGCAACAATAGCAAATGAATGATTTTGGAGGGAAAACAACCTCATTAAAAGAGAACCCCTGTTTCTTCTTTCAACTGCTGCGACCACACCGTAGCCCCGTTCGACGAACCGTCAGCACCGCTGGATAGATCTCACCGAGATCTCAAATGGGTTTTACTTAGTTTTTGGTGATTTGATACTTCACCTGGACACATTTTTCCACGAAGGGTCACTTCACCGCTCCTCAAAATCGAATTTCATCACTTACGACACTTGTACTTGGGGCACCATATCGCCCCCTTACTTGTCCATGTTCGTGTTGATTTTCGTCATGAGTGCCCACCTTGTACTCATGCTTCTATGACCCCCCATTGGGGCCTTTATTGTGTGGCAGCACTATCTAGTCGCCCTTGCTTAGAGCATCTGAGTTGAGTCATCATTGCATTCATGGAGTCTATCCTGCATCCTTTTACACCCTACTATAGCCCTCCATTCTTTTTGCTTGGTTCCTCTCTTGTGTCGCATCTCATGACCTTCAGCCCCACTGTCCCCTGTCCCTTTCGATATTGTGTCAGTCGCTGCCATGTCGTTCATGCCCTTTATGCTCTAACAAGGGAAGTCGTCCATTCGCCACTCCACCCTTCCCATTTCCGCCATCATCATTAGTGTCAGTCTGTCCGTCGCTCTATTGCTATTCTCTCGTGCCTTAGTTGAGGATCTCTCATTGCCTCACCTAAGGCGGGCCTCCTTTTGTCGACCTCAACACACTTATTCCAGAAGCAAGGTCTAGAGGGCGGTGTACCTTGGTTCCAGCTTCCACTTTTGTTCGGTGCCTCGGATCAGGCAGGGGGATTTCTTACCTCCCTTTGACTTGATTGCTTCTCCAGCTCCTTTCAGCATGACCGAGATTCGTATAATGGACAGTCCAGTGACCCAGCAGCAGCTCGTGATGATTCCCGGGCGTGTGTGAGATGTCTCGGCCCTCATGAGGGGGTGGCCCTGCAGGTAGCCCCCCACATGCCCGGATGACCTCTTCATTGCAGCCTTTGATGCCGCTCCAGATTTTGATGATGTTGGCCTTAGCCACTTGCGGCACCTCTATGATTTGCATGTATCAGTCAGATTTTGTGAGCCCTTCTATTTAAGGTGGGGGCATTTGGGTTGTATTTATTCCATGTACTTCACTGAAGTCAATCCAGTCTCGTCGTTATCCTGTGTTGCACAGCATGTATGTGAGACTCTTCATTGTATTTTTATCCGGCTCTTGATTATGCCAGCTGTACTCTATGGTTCGGTCCCTTGTTCACTGGACACACTATTCTTTTGTACTTTGTCACGGCGGGCATAGGTATGCCTCCCCCGCCGCCTTCGGCACAGGTACCCTCTCATAACAGAGACTTGTTGCACCTGCGAGTCTCGTCTCCTCAGGGTCTCGGGCCCTTCTCGCCACACCATTCACCTCATATTTCTCCGACATACCTTGTTGTCTAGTGATTGTCTTCTTACAACGTACTTCGGTCATACGATTTGCTCCGACACTCGCACGCTCGAGGGGTAACTGCTACACCATTTTTTTGGTCATCTAACTCTTCATCATTAGATGGACCTGCGATGACTATGGGGCACCGGGGCTTACCCCAAGTAAAACTGCTTTCACTATGTTAATTAAAGAAACCCCAAAAGGAATAATTAATTAAACCATAATTTAATTATTATTCCCAGTCATGTTTAACCCTAAAACAAAGAAATTAATGAGATACACCCATAGTTATCTTATTATTTTCTAGGAATAATTATTTAAATAATATTCCTTGTTAAATATGACCAAATCAACCACTATTAATTAAATAAATCATTATTTATTTGATTATATCTCAACCACTTCCTTAAAAGAATAAATAAATCATTTATTTATTTATTCTTCACTAATCAAGGGATTTTGACCCAAGTCAAAGTCCCTTTCCCTCCAACAAATAATAATAAAATATTCCATAGAGGTGGATCTAGATTTGGTTAACATTATTTTAATCATGCACCAAGATCTAGAATGACCCAATATTTTGTTATAAATAGGAGGGTTTTCCCTTCATTCTTCACCTTTTGTTGCATACTAGATCACTCTGGATCTATACACTCGGTCTCATTTTCTGCCATTGTTGCTCCCATTGAGCTCTACCTTCTACATTGGGTTTTCTACATCTACAAGAGAGAGAAAGCTTAGATCCGAAGTGCTGAGGACTACAAAGAACCCATCCCATTGAGGAGATCTGGATACACCTTCTTGTTTCCTCCCAGGTGCCCTGTAATATAAAAATTCATTCAAAAATCGTGTTCTTGTCTTGTCCGTTGGATGCATGGAGCAAACTCTTTACTTTACTGCTTAATATCTTTCCATTTATAGATCTGTTTGTTGCAGCACTTTAACTACTAATTGCAGATCTGAAGATGTTTTGCAGCCATTATTGTTGTTAGGGCTATTAGTTATGCGTAGCTAAAGTGGTTCTTTTTCGTACGCTTCGACAAAGAATTCATACTAACAGTAATGAAACTGTATGGCAGGATTTTCGAAACGCAAACTGGGATGTATATTTCGACAAGTTATAGGGATTTGATGAAACAATTACAATAGATTTTTCAGCAAATATGGACAGGAATCATTCCAAAGTGAGGGGCTTAGGAATTATTGTCATAGAGGAGGTCATTTCAGTGGTCAACATACTACCACAACAAGGGAAGAAATGGTTTTCACGAAAAACTACCCTGCCAGCTTTCACGAAAAACTCCCTTGCCAGAATTTCCAGAATTGTTTCTGCAAGCTAGAGAGAGGGCAGTTCAAAACGGAAGAGGATACGATAAGAAATTCTTGCCACATCCATGGGATGAGGTGGAATACTTTGTTATGAAATATGCAACATGTGAGGGGCGATTTACCGCTCACTTCAAATATCATTTTAAGCTCCTAGCTTATCTCTAATATCGACATGCACAAGTTCACTCCCTGGATATGCCTTTCTTTCTTTTGAAAAATCTCTATTATATGGCACAATCTACCTGGCACTCACGACAGGTATTGGTGGTTCTTAAATCATGGGTTGGTTAGTTTACTGGTAATGCATGTACTGGCTCAATTTCATGTTCCCTCGGCAAAAAAATTTGAGCTGAAAGAGGAAGAGGTAGAAGTTGTGATAGTTGCGGGAGAGGAAGATGAGCCAGAAGAAATGGAGGAAGAAGAACCAGCATCCCCTATTGGTTTAGCAGAAGAAGATGATGGATAGGAAATGGAGGAAGAAGAAACAACATCTCCTGTTGGTTCATCAAAAGAAGAGGAACGAAAAGAAATGGAGGAAGAAGAAGCCACAAATGATGTTGTTACACAAGAACCAACATATCTTGTTGGTCCATTAGAGGAAGATGAATATTTGAGAATGGAGGTAGAAGAAGCCACAACCAATGCTTTTACACAAGAACCAACATCACCTGCTGGTTCGACAGAAGAAGAAGCAATGAATATAGAAGGTGGTACAATCGAGGCTGTTACAAAAGAACCAGCCTTGCCTGTGGGTCCAATTGATGTGGGAACAATAGAAACAAAGGATAGAGGCAATGTTTTTCCACGGGAATCAACATCCACTAACGAGGCATAAAGATAATCAACAATAGTTAGAGGACTGGGAAGTGATGTTGTTACACAAGAACCAACACCACTTGTCTAAGTAGATTTGGATCTTGAAGCAGGTAGTGGTGCTGCACAAGAGCCACTACTAGTTCAGATGAGCCACGAATTTATGGAAGACGCTGGCTCTATAGTAGACACTATTCCACAAGAACCAGTGTTGACAACAAGACAAGAAGGTGATAAAGAAGAAGGCTTGATCCAAACAAAAAATAAATATGGTGAATAGAAAGAGCCTCAGGCAGCAGGCATGGTTAGAATAGAAAAAGATGATAATGTCTTTCATTCTCTATTTCTTGCCAACCTACCAAGAGGGGCAAAGAAGTTTCATTCTCCTCGGCGCCTAATGAAAGAAATAACTGTCCCTCCAGTCTTATAATTTTTCGAGACGACTTGGGATACAATTGTTGGTACAACCATTTGTGAACCAACGCCTGTTGATTCACAGCCAAAGTCCCATGAAGAGTTCGATGTGGAAACACAAGAACCTATGGCGACATAAGGACAAATGATGGACGATGCCACTCCACCAGTGGAAATTTCCCAGACTGAAGCTAACATGTAGGGGTTGAAAGCAATGCCTGAGCCTTTATAAGAAAACCTTGCATCAAAACAAGAGCAGAGGGTGGATGTCAAAGTTTTCGCCCAAGTGGGTATAGGAATTCCTGAACTAGAAAAAGAAAATGAAGAGACTGCTCCCGAGGAGAGGAAAATTTAGGGAGGATTTGCTAAAAAAGGAGCTAGTTGAGATTTTTGATGACATTAACCCACCAATTCCTGAACCTGTTGTGGTACTAGAAGAAGAAGTTGATGTTAAGCAATAATTTTTAGAGAAGTGTGTGAGAATAAGAACACCTCTCAAGGAAATATACCGAATTCAATTGAAGGAAACTATGCAGTTGAAAATGGAAATTCATAGGCTAAGGAAGCGGGTATCACAACAAAAGAAGAAGGTAAGAAAACAAAAGGATAAGGTTGTGAAGCCCAAGGTTGAGTTTGTCTTGTCAGTAGTACAAATAGAGGACGTTCCCATAAATTTTGCTAGTACACAAACCGATCCTATAGAATATATGTTTGAAGCTTGGGAATTTTTCTTATTTGTCAAAATCAAGAAATGGAAAACTACCATGGCCTGTCTCCAGCAAGGGACCATTATATTGAAAGACCACAAATAGGATATAAAGAGTGTCCGCGAGCATGGAACCTAGAAAATTACTGGGTATATAGATCATCTAGATAGAGAAAGGCAGAAGCAAGAGAAGTAGGGGAAGAATATTGAGAGGTTAGAGGAGTAGGTGCTAGTGTTAAAAGTTGATAAGGAGTAAATGTTTACCTTGACACAACAGGTAATGGATTTCCAACATCTTGCTCCTAGTTATGCCTTTTTTCTCCATGAAAAATTCCTTTTCTTTTTCCTGGAGAGGAGTCATAGTGATATTAGTCATGAAATCAAAGATCTGATACAGTTTCTTCGCATCCTAAGAATTCATGATGTTGTGAATTAGAATTTGATGTGTGAATTATATATGCATGAATATTTCTTAAGTGATGACAAGACCTTCAACCCCAGTCCCATTTGTGAGAGATGTCCATTTGAGAGCTTTTACCTCCTACACCATTAATCAGGTTAAGTGGAAAAAGGCTTTTGATACATTTTAAGAGAACCAAGGTACAAGGCAACTTATGCTAAGAAGAGAGAATGGTCAGTCCATGAAAATATATTAAAAACATGCCACCTTTTTACAAATTAAGGGATACAAGGAACAAATTTTTGCCACACAAAAATGGTGTGCTAATCTATGTACCAAATAGGTGGTTACTTTCGAAGATGATGCTCGTGATGGTTGCAAAAGGAGACGGATGTTGTCATCATCATCCGTAAGAAACCGAGAGCCTTTTGGGGCACCTAAATTTGCATGAGCATTAGATTGGTTTCCATGATACATTTCATGCATCCATACTTGTGGGGTCTGGTGGACGGGACTGAGGATTCAATTCCCCATCGTTTGGTTACCAGCAGACCACTATACTCTGGCATACAATGTGGGAAATGAATGGTGGAAGGAAATTCTTCTGAAAAATGGATATAAACCCCTAGCGACAAATATGGCACATAAATATGACCTCACTGAACTTCATGCTGAGCACAGTCATTCCAACCCAGATCTGCGGAGGTGACATGCTACATGAGGACATGCAGAAAGATCAATTGTGGGGAGATGTTACGAGCCATACCTGCACATTTTTTCCTTCCAATTTTCTCCATTTTCTTTACCCATTTTTGTCATTAAGATTTGATTCATGTTATAAAGTGCATAGGTAAACCCCTCTACATGTCTTATTGGAATATTTAGTCAATGAGGTCGAGTCACGAGGACTATTACATAAAGAAATTTACTAATTTAGTTATTTTTGCAGATTTGGTGGACAGATGACCATACTTGCAATTTCAGAAACAACTCCGAGTTGGCAGTTCTATTTTGGGTAGTGCGGCAACAACACAATGAATCTAGATCATTTCTTTGCTTTCTTTTGCATCTAGCTTTTCTATTATAATACTGTATAATTGTAGGCAGTAGTTGCTGGGATTTCAGGAACTGTCATTGTAAAAATTTGTATAAGAAGGGATCTGAAGCTATGAATTGGGGGTTGGATATGCACATAATTGAGATTTGTAACAGAACATTATCATTAAGTTAATGCAAGTTATCTTCTTGTTCTTCTTGTGAGCTTGTGAGTACATCGTAGCCGTGATCAGAGAGTTGGGCCCACTCTCCTGTTCAAGTGTTGCATGATTTCTGTGTGTTCATTAGTTCTATTTCTATTTTTTATATTTTGTAATTTCTGTGACATTAAACATAATCACTGAGATCTTTATTACTATGAATGTATTTGTAATGTTCCTTTTTCAGGAATAGCTGCAGATTGGGAATAATATGAGTTCTTACCAATGTGTAGCTACATCAATATGTCTGATACAGATCTGAAAACACTTAAAATTAAGTAAAATACACAGCAGAAAAGTTATACAGCGTTTCACAAGGAAAAAGGTGGGGAAAAGTGATGATTTTGGCCCTAAAACATGTGTATTAGGATATTTGCATAACAATAATATTGTAAAGTGGTTGGATATGATAGCTATTGTTACGAGGGGCTCTCATGTCAAATTTCAGCAAAAAAAAAGAAGTTTTTCTAAGTTAAACAGTTCCTCCTTTCCTAACTAGGCTAGAAAACCCTGATTTCCCAAGACTAGATTTATGCAGAAATTTACCGAAGCATGTGAGCGTGGTTTTCTGAAGGGTATGAATGAAATAAGGTCTGAAAATTCAAAAATAAGCTTAGGGACATAACTCATACACTTTACAGGAAAACAATGAAAGAATACAGAAGAAATACTCAAGAAAGAGGTGCTACAACCATGTAAAAATACTGCATAACAGTGACAGCATAATTTTTAGGGCTGAAGTAGAAGTTTATTAATTATTTAGATCTAGATAATATCATTCCATAAAACTATATATCTAATACAGATCCATGCACAAGAAGAGTCGATCTATACATTCCCCTTGGGGTTTTGCTCAAATCATGAAGCACTAGAAGTAGATCTGAGATCTAAGAATGCAGCTCTGCAGAATGATTCAGAATATCACTGAATCATGAACATGTAGAATATCATATCTAAAATAGAACATATATTGGTTGGCCAATCTATGGATCACCACAGTGAAGGATGAATCCAATCACCGGAGATCTCTCCTCCAAATGCAATCAGAACACCTTGTAGCTGTAAATATGCAAATAACGATGTCTTAGGGACAAAAATAGTGTTGTAGCTTCTAAAGATGAAATTTCCTAGTGCCATGATGTAGATCTGAAGTATAATCAACAAATGAACACTTTCAGGAGGTTAAATGACACACTCAATGAAAAGAGCCACTGTTATCATCTAGATCTGAGCAGATCTAGATCTCCACTTGCTGAAACTCACAAGATAGCTAAAACCTCAATCATGAGTAGCGCTGTAATGTAAGGTGAAACTTGGCCAAGCCTGATAGTGGAGAAGTTTAGCACAATTCTCCTCCAATAGCTGCTCAAGGAAGGAGGTGGGATTCCTAAACAGGAATGCCCAACAAGGGATGTCTAAGTAGATAGACCTTCATAAATAATGTCTTCAACAACCTTTTCCTTGTTTCCCTCCTCTTCCTTTTATAATATAGGAGTCTTGCCAAACCCTAAACCACCTTGAATCATTTAACCCTTTTCACATTACAACCTCCTTCTAGAACTGCATTTTCCCTCAAAGAGGTTTAATGCATCTAGACTGCGCTATTTGACTTGGTCAAATAGGATCCCCTCTTGTGATTTAGACCCTTTCATACCTACAAGATATAATTTAAATAGCCCAGATATGTCTCTATTCACATAGGCATTGATTTATTCTTAGTTTTTAGGAGTTTTACATGTCCTCCCTCACCATTTATTCATTAATCATGAAATACAAAAATAAATAAGGAAAAATTAATGTTCCAATTAGCTGAAGCTAATTTAGGAACATTACAGTCTCCCCCTCCCAAATGTTGCTTGTCCTCAAGCAACTGCAAGGGTGCTGCAAAATCTCCCCCCTTCTTCTTGTGGCCTCCTCCTTCAACAGTATCCACACCATTGCTTCAATTTTTCTGCAATAATTCCATCTCCCAATGGTTCCTCCTAAGTGTGCAAAGTGGCCTTTGGTAGATAAACCAAATAGCTCTCATCATGAAGTAAAGGAAGGTCTATATGGAAACCTTCTTGCTGATCCATGGCCTTATCAAGATAGAAGTGATGGTCATAATGGGGAATTTCACCATCAATGAAGGCCTTCCACCTCCATGCTATCATCCAAATGAAATGAATTACCTTCTAGCATGGTAACTCATAGTGAAGCTCCTCCCAAATGCCCATGAGATGCATGCTCCAAGTGATACATACAATCATATGGTTCACATCATAAAGAGACAAGTAATGTGCTATAGTGGCCATCTGGTCTCCCATTCTCCCCCTAGAACATGTAGTGCAAAGAATGTGTGAAATTCTTTTCCCCAAGGAAACCTTTCAAAAATGTGTCTCTCCTCCAACCATGTTCGCAAGTATAAGAACATCTTCAGCATGTGGAATCATGACTAAGATCATGCTAGCTACCATATATGATAAAGGATAAGGAAGATGCCTCCTCATGTGCAACCAACGCAGTTTTACCCTCAACTGCCATGGAATAGAAGATGACAAGTGTTTCCTCCAACACTTGCTTTCTGCCCTATCCTTCTTACATGCTTGGAGAAGGTGCTTTATGATTGGTGTAAAAGAGTCACACCATGGAAAGTGTATCTCCCCTCCAATATCCTCCAATGGATGATCAACATCAATAAAGTTCATGGCCTCAAGTGGCCCATGAAGTCCATAATAAATAGTGCTCCCTCTTGGAGCAAAGCCCTGCAAATGAGTGTTATAAAAATACAAGTATACATCATGAGATTCAGCAATATAATATTTGTCATACACTTGTTTAAAATCAGCAAGGTTTCTCATGGATGAGCCTCCTTTCACACTCAATGAATAAGGAGGTGTAGATGATAATTATTCCCAAGAGCTATGTTCCTCCTCATATAACAAATGGTCCATCCACTTCTTCATATGAGAGTGCACCTCCTCTTTGAAATTCTCCCACATGAATCCATCCAAGATAGTATGATATGCTCCAATGAAAGTAGTGGGTTTGTAAAGAAGGATCTCATAGGTTGCATTCAGCAGTTTCTCCTTGAACTTGGAGCCTTTAACCAAATAAATCTAATCATGGAAATAGATGACTCCTCCAACTACCTTATACATCCCATCCATTACCTTCCCATCAAGAACCTCACATGTGAAAGGGTCCTCGTTGTACTCCATCAAAAGTTGGGAATCTTAGTAAGGATCTAGGCTCGCCAAGAATGATAATGCTGTAGATGCCTGAAATGCAACCCATATCATGTCATGACTCTCCTCTTTGACATACTTGATGCCAAGGTCCCATGTTGGAGTCCCATAAACTTTCTTTTGCTGCCTTCCTTGTAGCTGATCTTCCTCAAGACAAGATTGAAGCATGTGGAAGTCAACTCCCCTTTGGAAAGTTATTTTCCTCCAATACTTCCTCAATTTGGCCCATGTATGCAAGAGTATTAAGATCCTCTTGTCATGTTCATAAATCTCTTTTGTAAGTGAGAAGACCATGGGTTGCCCCAAAGATATGGTTTTGCCATGTATCCTCATATCCATACCATCATATATTTATGATCTTTCATTTCTCAGCGCAGATTAATGAATGGAAGATAACAATGTCCTATTCAGAAAATTTCTTACCTCTTTTCTGAATTCATGAAAGATTCTCTGTGCTGTGCTTGCTTCTCCCAAGGCCCCTTCATTAGCCAAGTATGCAAATGCTGGCCATAGTTGAGAGAACACTTTACTTTTCCTCCAATCAGGAGGTCTTCCTAGTGGGATGCCTCCTTGCAAATAGGCATCAAGGCATAGAGAAGAATGTGAATGTAGGTCGATAGATTTTCCCCTACCATTGCTGCATGGATCCTCTTGCCTTCTTTGGTCTTCCAACCCTTGAAACAGAGAAGGGTATATTCTCTTCTTCTTGAGATGCTCTTCCTCCTCTCTTTATCATTCTATCTTCAAGACTTCATCATTTGACAATGATGATGCATGCTGCTCTTGTGTTGCATCAAGATCTCCATGTGTGAGATATTTTGGAACTCCTTGCAAGAATGCAAGAGTTTCTTCCCTTGGAGCAAGTGCTCCAACTTCATCTTCATGAAGTGCTTGAGGTGTCATTGTCATGACTATGTTATCTCCTGCCTTCTCCTTCTCCTCTTAAATAATTGAAATTTCCTCATCATCAACAAGATACCTTAGATCTTGGTCATCTAGTGAAGGAGGAATCTCCATGCTTCCTTCTTGAGAAGAGTTCCCTTCATTCAAAGGAGAGATTGCCCTAGGCAAGGCATCAAACAAAATCACACCTTATTTCTTCCTCTCCATGAAGAAATTACTGACAGAACCTTGAAGCTTAGGTGATATGGCTGAGTGCACATTTCTATGAGATGAGGATTCAGAATGTTCCTCATGTATAGATCTTGTAGATCTGATTGGAAGATCTTTCTGCGCTTGAAACTCTTTAGGAGTTTCACTACTTCTTCTTTCTTCTTCTTGTTCAACCTCCTTGGAGAGGTTCTTCTTAGATCTAAAATATGATGAGAATAAACACATATTATTCATCATTTTGACCTTGCTCATTTCTAGAATACCACTAAAAATTTCCCTTCTCAAGGATATCAAGATTCTATTCCAGAGATTGACTACAGGGGCATTTACTGGATATGTCACATTTGAAAAAAGGATGAGATCCAGAGGCTACCTAGCCATCTACAGACAATTTATATAGATATTTAAATACTCCTCCTTCAGGGATTCAGTATTTTTTCTTGAAGCCACAAGCTGAGCCAAAGATCTTGCTCTAATACCACTGTAATGTTCATTTTTCAGGAACGGCTGCAGATTGGGAATAATATGAGTTATTCCCAATGTTGAGCTATAGAAATATGTCTTATACAGATCTGAAAACACTTAAAATTCAATAAAATACATAGCAGAAAAGTTATACATCGTTTTACAAGGCAAAAGGTGGGGAAAAGTGATGATTTTGGCACTAAAATGTGTGTATTAGGATATTTTCGTAACAATAATATGGGAAAGTGGTTGTATATTATAGCTAGGGTTATGAGGGACTCCCATGTCAAATTTTAGCAAAAACAAAGAATTTTTTCTAAGTTAAACAATTCCTCCTTTCCTAACTAGGCTAGAAAACCCTGATTTCCCAAGACTACATTTATGCAGAAATTTACTGCAACATGTGAGCGTGGTTTTCTGAGGGGTATGAATGAAATAAGGTCTAAAAATTCACAAATAAGCTCAGGGGCATAATTCATACACTTTACAAGAGAAAAATGAAAGAATATAGAAGAAATCCTCAAGAAATAGGTGCTACAACCATGTAAAAAGACTGCATAACAGTGACAGTGTAATTTTCAGGGCTGAAGTAGTATTTTATTAATTATTTAGATCTATATTAGATGATTACATAAAAATATAGATCTAATATAGATCCATGTACAAGAAGAGCCGATCTATACATTCCCCTTGGGGTTATACTCAAATCATGAAGCACTGGAAGTAGATATGAGATCTAAGAATGCAGATCTGCAGAATGATTCAGAAAATCACTGAATCGTGAACATGTAGAATATCAGATCTGAAACAGAACATAGATTGGTTGGCCAATCTATGGATCACCATAGTGAAGGATGAATCCAATCATCGAAGATCTCTCCTCCAAAATGAAATCAAAACACCCTGCAGTTGTAGATCTGCAAATAAAATTGTCTTAGGGACAAAAAAAATGCTATAGCTTCTAAAGATGAAATGGCCTAGTGCCAGGATGTAGATATAAAGTATAATCAGCAAATGAACACTTTCGGGAGGTTAAATTACACACTCACTGAAAAGAGCCATTGTTATCATCTAGATCTGAGCAGATCTAGATCTCCACTTGCTCCAACTCACAAGATATATAAACCCTCAATCATTAGTAGCACTGTAATGTAAGGTGAAACTTGGCCCAAGTTTGATAGTGGAGAAGTTTAACACAATTCTCCTCCAAGAGATGTTCAAGGAAGGAGGTGGGATTTCTAAACAGGAATGCCCAACAAGGGATGTCTAAGCAGACAAACCTTTAGAAATAATGTCTTCAACAACCTTTTCCTTGTTTCCCTCCTCTTCCTTTTATAAGATAGGAGTCTAGACAAATCTTAAACCACCTTGAATCATTTAACACTTTTCACATTACAACCTCCTTCTAGAACTGCGTTGTCCCTCAAAGAGGTTCAATGCATCTAGACTGTGTTGTTTGACTTGGTCAAATAGGATCCTCTCTTGTGATTTAGACCCTTTCATACCTGCAAGATATAATTTAAATAGCCCATATATGTCTCTATTCACATAGGCATTGATTTATTCTTAGTTTTCAGGAGTTTTACATGTCCTCCTTCACCATTTATTCATTAATCATGAAATACAAAAATAAATAAGGCAAAATTAATGTTCCAATTAGCTGAAGCTAATTTAGCAACATTACAGTATTGCAGGATTTACAATTTATTAATGTTATTATTTTATTGCTGTTACTGTGATTGTTGCTTTTGTTAATTTATCAATTCCACGTTTGACACAGAATTATGCTATTGTCATCTGCATATATTATGCGCGTTAGCCTTGCAATAACTGTTGAGTCTCAAAAGTGTTTTCCATATTTATACATATTTCCATTATGTCATAACCATTCAGCTCTTATTTCGTAGCCATCTGACTTAAAACCCTACATCAAGTAACCATTTTCATAAATATATGGGTTAGGATCCTTGTCTTCCAAAGTTATTTATTTTATGTATTTAAAGTGTATTTATGATTAGAAACTAGAAAATTAACATAGTTTCATATATCTGTATATGTGTTATGATTTTTGTGACATGTGTAGGTCAAAAGGAAGCTTCTAAAAGACCTTTATGTGGCCTCCCAAAACCAAATTCGAATTTGAGTGGAGAAGATCATGGGATCATGAGGACATGTGTCTCATTTTCTTTTTGTATTGAAACTCTAAGAAGATATGTGTTTCATTTCTTATTTGTATTGAAACTCTAAAAAGACATGTGTCTTATCATTTCCTATTTTGATTGTAACTCTAGAGATAGAGGGAGAGATTCATGGACTCTTATTAATGAGATAACCTCTCATATTTTGTATAAATAGGAGAAGATTTCTCCTATCAAGGGTAGTGAAAAAATAGTGAAAAATAGGATAAGGAGAGAAAGGAATGGAGAGTGTTTTGTAACAAAGCTTAAGATGGAATGGGATGTAGATTTGTGAGTTTTTCAATAAAGAAGTTCTTTGATGCTGTTTTGATTACAACTTTAAGGAGCTGAAGAATTTCATCAAATTGATAATAGAGGGCCCCTGCTATTCAAGGAGGTTTTACATATTTTCTAGATAAGTCATTTTCAATTCTGTTTTTTCATATTTCTTTACTTAGATTGCTTTATGAAATCATAGCTTTTAGCATGATGTTTCATGTCATTTTCTTACATAAAAGATCCTCATGATATTGCAGTTAGTCTCTTTCTCAAAATCTTCCAATACATCTCTATTAAATGAATGGGATTCAATTATGATATTATGAGTTATTAGAATTTCATTTTCTGTTATTTAGTTAAAAAGAAGATCCTCATTATACTGCAGTTAGTTTTTTTCAAAAATCTTTTCCAATAAACCTCTAATTCATGAATGAGACTAAGTTGTAATATTGTGAGTTATTGATTGTTTTGCTTCATAGAAGATCCTTATCACGTTATGATTAATATCTTTCAAAATCTCTTCCAATAAACCTCTAACTCTTGAATGAGATTTAGTTGTAATGTTATAAGTTGTTTCAACATTTCCTTTTATGTTTTAGGAGATTCTCATTGCATTAGAATTAATATTTTTCATAAGCTCTTCCAAAAAATCTCTAACTAAATGAATCAGATTAAGTTGTAGTGTTTTGAGTTACTTTTCATTTCATGAATGTTCATTTAGAAGTTGTAATATCCATGGATTAGGACTCTCTGTTTTCATCATTTTCTAATTAGGAACAGAACTTGCAAATAAATTCTGTTTTAATTCATTTATTAACATTTCATTTTCTCCCTTGTTGACTAAAATCTAACTTCATCTTTTTAACATAGAGTAGCATACTAAGAATCAAACATAAAAACTCCAAAACATCAATAAAACACTAAAAAAAAAACGAAGTAAGAAAAATGGATACTTAGGCACATATAGTGCATCACACTTCATCAGTTTACTATCCCTGGTTGATAATTTACGTTAGCAATTTAGGACACTAAATTGACTAGACATTTTGGCGCTGTTGCCGGAGAAGTGTAACTAGTTAGCCTTATTTCTTACATCTAAAAATAAAAGTTAATAATTTCTCGAGTATGCTCTCCTCCTGCACTTTGTGTGATCTGGAGGATCAAAAAAAGAATTTTATGTTAAACAAAAAAAAAAACAAAAAACAAAAAAACAAAAAACAAAAAAATCAATAAATTGTTTTGTTAAATAAAATATATATGTATATCTTTGAAAATATAATATATATCATTTTATTAACAAATCATTAAAAAAAAAAAAAATATTGTCATATTTTTCTTTCTTAATAAATTTTAATAAAATAAAAAAAATCAGTAAATTATTTTGTTTAGTAAAATATATGTGTATTTTTAATTTTTGAAAATATAACATATGTAATTTTATTAACAAAACAAATGATAATAAAAAAAACAAAACAAAACAAATAAAACAATTAACAAAACACATAAAAAAAAATTACACAAAATTAAAAAAAAACCAAAGGGCTGAACGAAACAAGAAAACATGGATTTTAAAATTTGCAAAGAGGCAGAAAGTAACATCTGAAAACAATTGCTCAATCAATCTCCAGATTTAAATTTTCGAAAAGAACAAAGAAATTTTAGGTGGGTTTGATCAAGGAAAATAGAATTTAGCAAATTCAAAATTCTGAATTGTTTGTTCTTTACCGAATTGTCCACTACATCATTTCAATCTGCAGAGCTCTATCTATGAGAACATCATGTGCCTTATTGATCAATTTCGATGAAATTGGAATAAAATTGTTTGTGCTCAGAACCAACAATCAAATAAAAAACATTGCAAGAAAACACAGCAGAAAAAACGCGATCAAGATTGCAGCTCTGAGCCAACACATGAATAATTTAAATTTTACATCTACGAACAAAATTGAAATTGTGTGAATCTAATTTGCAGAATCATTTGAAAAATCGATAGTTTAGAGGAACAATCCTCTATTTTTGGTAACCATTGCAGATGCGGTGTATCAAGTGGCTTCCATTATGTAGGAAGGAACTGCAAGCACAATACAGCCACAACATGATGACCATGGCCAGCAAATGCTTCCAGCTATAGCAATAGATACAAATACAGAGGATGCAACCATCGATTTTAGGGCAAAGAAAAATGGGAACCTTGCACCACAACAGTCTGCAAACACAATGCAACGACAACATCATTATGTTATTCATCAAGAAAACTCTGCAGAGATCCGTTTTTCAGGAAGTTGGAGTTCGAATTGAAATCAAATACTTTGACGGAACTCATGAATTTGATGCATGTGGCAGTCATTGAACCTTCCACCAGTAATTCATTTCGTTGCCAGAGCCGAAGAGAATTTCCAGAAAACGTAACTGTATTTGACATGTGATTTTAAAACGCGAATTCGGAGGAAATCAAAGATAATTTAAAAAATCCACGACATGGGTTTTTCCGAGAACGAGAGTAATTTGGTAACCCAGAAATATTTTTCTATATTTTGTAACCGTTAGAGAGAATTTTCCGTTTCTTCAGAGCCCTATTTCGCTGTCTGCGTGAGAAAAAACAGTTTTCATTAATTCCTAGTAATCAATCAACGAATTTTGGTCACGATCTAATTTTCCTAAGAAAGAAGAATTTTAATTTAAATCAAAGTCTATCGTGGCATTCAATCTACATTCCACATGATTTTGATAAATCGAAGAGTCCAATTTGACTTCTTTCACTTTTTGAATGTTGGATTTTGTTTACCTTGAAGTTGTGATTAATTCTTTCGAATTGCAATGAAGGAAAAATGAGCTTTCTTTATATGAAGAGAAGGTGATCTTAATACAGCTTGCTATGTTCCAATGGAGAGTTGCTCGCAAAGATTGCCACATGACGATGATCAACGTGGAAATAAGTGGCCATAAGAATGGCCTTCAATGTTTTTATTTTTTATTTTTTATTTTTATTTTCTCCTTATTTAATAAATTGTTTTGTTTAATAAAATTATATATGTATATATTTTTTTTTAAATGTAACATATATAATATTTAAAAAAAATAAAAAAATTGCATCAATAAAATAAGTAGTGTATTGTTCATTTTCTTTGAGGAGGTACTGATTAATATAAATTTCAAGACTGATTAATTGCATAGGCATGACTACTTAATTTTCTTTTCAGGATTTTAGCTATGGAACGGTGCACATTCTGCAGCTAAACATCAATTCTGCAGCTAAAAAACTTCATTATTTCACCCAAACTTTAAACTAGCCTAAATTTCTCATCCAACATCGTATTTTGACGATTCAAGTGTCGTTGGAAAGATTTCGACGAGATCTACATAATGAGAAAACTATCATCAAAGTTTGAAATTGTAAAGACTAAAGAAATTGTTGAAAAGACACAACAAGTAACTTGAGGCACTAATTTCGAAACAGGTATAAATTCTTTTGGTTTTTCTTCATAAACTTGTTTTATTAGTACCAATTCTCAGTTTTTTTATATGTAAATATCACAACCAAAGAGATTGATCACCTTTCTCTTTTGATAATCTTACATTCCATTGTAGAAGAAGTACTAGTTTTATTTTGCAGGTTCCTGGAGGAAGGACAAATGACTAGAAGCGAATAGTGTCTCTCTCAGAGACTACATTTCTTTTATAAGAAGATGATCAGCAACAAAGAAAAAAACATCAATGCATGAGCACATGCTAATGCAAATCATATCCAACACTTGAAAGCCTTTCAAATGTTAGTATCTCCATTGCATCCATGCTTCCTAAATCAATAAAACATTCACCTCATTTCCCTTTACATTCACCATTGCATTTCTACTTAGTCATTCAATAAAATCCTCATCTCATCTTCCCTCACTGCTCGTTTTATTTTCCATAGTCGTTATATTTTCCTTCCATGCTTTCACAAACCTAGCAATAAAACCATTCAGCTCCTCTACAAAGCTTATTCATTTCATTTCCATTTTCATTCTGTGAAATAAACCTTGATCCACTGCAAAAATTTTCATCCATAGTCCTTCAAAAATTATTCTTTCATGCTCGCATTAGTTGATGGAGGATTCCTTAAGGTCTCCCTTCTAACAAGTCTTGGCCTATCAACATCAACACATTATCTAGGTCCAAGACTAGAGTCCTTAATAGTACCTTGAGGCTTGTATGCATTAATGACAAGTTCTCTCGCTGACAATCATGGGAATACATCAATGTCCCTTGATCGTTAGATCTTGCAAGTGGCTCGACATCAACCCATTTATTCACACTTTACAATATGTACTTAGGTACCTTGACACTCATTGACATTAATGGTGAGTTTGTCTCGCATTGGTTAATGACATTCATCAATGGTCGGTAATCCAATGACTTCTCTTCATGCTCGACATCAACACATTTATTCGCATGACTAGAATTGTACCATCGAATTTTGTAACGATTGAAGACTACATCATTTCAGCAGTTTGCAGCAGGAATCAATATGTATCAGCAGCAATAAAGATCCAAATCTTTCCATCAGCACAAAGAGAACAAAGAGAACAAAGAAGCAGATCAAATTCATTTGTTTACATAGTTCATGATCCAACAACATCAACAGCTACACTCTTAAGTATACACAACCAATCCACATTTAAGGTAAGTGAAGGTATGTGTTTTTCTAATTTTTAGTCATGTAATTCATTAAAATACTAAAATTGTAACTTTGGAAAAATTCCTCACTCCCTTTTTCACATTGGCATATCTTTAGTTGGGGGGAAAGGGACATCATTTCATATCCACGTGTCATATACTATCACACATTTTTATTTCATTTCCACCCGCATATACTTCCCAACCAACTATTATTGCAACATGACCCAAAAGATTATATGCCTTGCAAATGATCAATTCATTGATGAAGTAATTGATTCTAAATGTTTTCATGAATTTTGATGCAACAAAGAAAATAAAGAATTGTTACACAAGAACCATTGCTCAAAAAATTGGTTTTCACACAAGAATCAACCATTAAAAAATGTTGCAATCAAATGTATTATACTTTGCCAAAAACAAAATATCAAGAAGCAAAGTTTGGAACGAATCTATATGAGTCAAAACTCATAAAAACTGAACTCATGGACAAATGAATCATTGCAATAGTTGCATGAGGACATACAACAACTTCAGTTGGGGGGTATGTTGAGTCTCAAAAGTGTTTTCCATATTCATACATATTTCCATTATGTCATAACCATTCAGCTCTTATTTCGTAGCCATCTGACCTAAAACCCTACATTAAGTAACAATTTTCATAAATATATGGGTTAGGATCCTTGTCTTCCAAAGTTATTTATTTTATGTATTTAAAGTGGATTTATGATTAGAAACTAGAAAATTAACATAGTTTCATATATCTATATATGTGTTATGAGTTTTTTGACATGTGTAGGTCAAAAGGAAGCTTCTAACAGACCTTTATGTGGCCTCCCAAAACCAAATTCGAATTTGAGTGGAGAAGATCATGTGATCATGAGGACATGTGTCTCATTTCCTTTTTGTATTGAAACTCTAAGAAGATATGTGTTTCATTTCTTATTTGTATTGAAACTCTAAAAAGACATGTGTCTTATCATTTCCTATTTTGATTGTAACTCTAGAGATAGAGGGAGAGATTAATGGACTCTCATTAATGAGATAACCTATCATATTTTGTATAAATAGGAGAATATTTCTCCTATCAAGGGTAGTGAAAAAATAGTGAAAATAGGAGAAGGAGAGAAATGAATAGAGAGTGTTTTGTAACAAATCTTAAGATGGAATGGGATGTAGATTTGTGAGTTTTTCAATAAAGAAGTTCTTCGATGCTATTTTGATTGCAACTTTAAGGAGCTGAAGAATTTCACCAAATTGATAGCAGAGGGCCCCTGATATTCAAGGAGGTTTTACATATTTTCTAGATAAGTCATTTTCAATTCTGTTTTTTCATATTTCTTTACTTAAATTGCTTTCTGAAATCATAGCTTTTAGCATGATGTTTCATGTCATTTTCTTAGATAAAGAATCCTCATGATATTGCAGTTAGTCTCTTTCTCAAACTCTTCCAATACATCTCTATTAAATGAATGGGATCAATTGTGATATTCTGAGTTATTAGCATTTCATTTTCTGTTATTTAGTTAAAAAGAAGATCCTCATTATACTACAGTTAGTTTTTTTCAAAAATCTCTTCCAATAAACCTCTAATTCATGAATGAGACTAAGTTGTAATATTGTGAGTTATTGATTGTTTTTCTTCATAGAAGATCCTTATCACGTTATGATTAGTCTCTTTCAAAATATCTTCCAATAAACCTCTAACTCTTGAATGAGATTTAGTTGTAATGTTATAAGTTTTTTCAGCATTTCCTTTTATGTTTTAGGAGATCCTCATTGCATTAGAATCAATATTTTTCACAATCTCTTCCAACAAATCTCTAACTAAATGAATCAGATTAAGTTGTAGTGTTTTGAGTTACTTTTCATTTCATGAATATTCATTTAGAAGCTGTAATATCCATGGATTAAGACTCTCTGTTTTCATCATTTTCTAATTAGGAACAGAACTTGCAAATAAATTTTGTTTTAATTCATTTATTAACATTTCATTTTCTCGCTTGTTGACATAAATATAACTTCATATTTTTAGCATAGAGTAGCATACTAAGAATCAAACATAAAAACCCCAAAACATCAATAAAACACTAAAAAAAAAAGAAGTAAGAAAAATGGATACTTAGGCACATATAGTGCATCACACTTCATCAGTTTACTAGCCTTGGTTGATAATTTATGTTAGCAATTTAGGACACTAAATTGACTAGACAATAACTAACACACCCGGATTGATAAATAATATGGGAAAGGGTTTGAATAATCTTTCACACTTGGACATCAACAGGATGCACGTTGAGCGTACCTCACCAACATCCCCATCTGGGCGTCGTGGATTCCAAAATATAGGGCAAGGAAGTGGAGGAGGAGTTGGTTGAGGAAGAGGGAAACTCATCTGCTACAATTTTGGAGATGTGGGTCATTATGCACGCAAATGTCCAAACCTAACACAATAGTCTTGCAGGTATTGTAGAAAATTTGATCATGTTATTGAATATTGCCCTGTTTTAATTTCCAAAATGCAGGAAAAGAAAACGTAGATTCCTACTCAAAACATTTAGATGGTAAGAGCTGAGATGTGCGAAGAAGAACCAAGTATGATTGTTGCCACTAGGAGTGCTGCAGACACTGAGGATGATAAACACATGAAGCCGAATGCTAATATTTTCATCCAGAAAGCACCCAAAATGAAGGATGTGTTCATCTTACAATGACAAAATGAAACTCTTGCAGATGTGAAAAATGGTTTCGCAGAAGCGGGTTCCTCGACATCAAGTAAACCTATGGACATGGTCGCAGTATATGAAAATATAAAGCCATTTCTATAGGCTTGTATCAAATTGTTGCTCAATAAGAAGGCAGACGAGAGCCTCCAAGCATCGATAGAAAATTGCATAGAGAAAGAACAATCCTGGATAGAGCATAATAATGTTAACAAGATGTATAAGAATAAAAGAAGGATTGGATGGGAGATGCTCTTGACTGCTCAGATTGGTGCATATGAGATGGATGAGGTCATTTTGGATATGGGATCCGATGCGAACGTCTTACCAAAGAATACTTGGCAACGAATGGGTGAACCTAAGTTGGAATGGTCCATGATCTAGCTACGCATGGCGAATCAACAAAATATTATCCCATTAAGAAGGCTCTGGCGGGTAGTAGTAGATATTGAAGGAGTAAGGGTGCTCTCAGCATTTGAATTTATATAGATTCTGGATGAGACTGACCCCTATCTTGCATTGTTGATTTTATATTTGGCTTTTGATATGCTTTGCGTCATCAATCTTAAGCGTAGAAGTATGGTATTTGATAATAATGGAATCAAGGTTGTGGTCCCCCTAGATCCTGCAGAAGGTGAATGATATACAAAGCTGGTGTGTGTAGATGATGATTTCGATCATATATATAAGTTTATTGTGCTGGACGAATATTGGATCAACCCAATAACCGATGGAAGACTCAACTGGAAGAAGGATAGGTCCTACTTTTCACATTTAAATGAGGAACTGGAGAACTAGAAGAACCAGTTCCATGAAGTATATATGTTGCACTGTAATCGAGTGACAAAAGCTCTTTGGTGCATATCCTCAGAGGTACGAGAATTTCCTTATTATGATGGTCTGAATAATATTAACCTCTTTTTATAAGAACTTGGAAATGTTGTTGTAGAAGCAAAAATATTTCATGCACTTGAGAGAGCGCTGCGCTCAACCCCAACACACTAGTGGGAGGCGCACAAGGGAAACTTGGCTAATTGGGAAGAATTAAACTGCATAATGTGTTTGCGATTTGAACATCCAAAAACTATAATAGGAGAGAGTTATTTATAATAAGGTGATCTGTGCAAACATTTGGCTAAATGGACTGAAGCATGGGGCGCAGAACCAAAGCAAGAATGGGTGCACATATTCATCCACACTCAAGGTAATGAGCCTACGGAGTGGTACTTGGAAACTAAGCTGCAACGAGGAACCAATGAATGGATTGCGCTGACAGAAATTTTTCTCCTGATGTTTAGTTTTGAAAGTGGGTGTTATGAGAAATTATAATCTGCGAATAAAATAGTCTTCCCTGAGTGAGGTGTTCCTTCACTTAGAACAAAAAAATAATGGTAAATTATTTTCTCTCTATAATAAATAGATAAACATAAGATGAAGAGACTTACTTGTGATCCTTCTATCTCGTTATTCTTCTTTCATCGCTTTTGTCGCTCTTGATCCAACTGAACTTGCCAGATCAATACCTGCAATCAAAACCAGAAGACAAAACGATGATACAAATATAAAATGTCTATCTATCATAACCAGATTGAACTAACTAAATCTGAGAATACATGCACATATTCAGAATACATTCAAAAAGTATAATCACATATATGAGAGAAAGAACAAACATCTTTATTAAAGTATTAGGAGGAATAGATTACAACTAGTCGATCAGTTTGTTGTCAACCTGCTTCAACTTCATCCCATCCTCATCACACCAAAAATCAATCCAATAGCATCCCAGTACTTTAGCTCTCCAAGAATTGAGAATCCAACAACAAAGCACTACACAAATTTCTTCCTCCCTTGCACTTAGATGAGTGCTCAATTTATAGGGAAATTGTAGGTAGTTTCTCAATAAATGATATTGAATGGATTTTTAATAATAGATGAGATATGTTTCCAGGTTCAATGGTGATGTATGAACACATGTATTCGAATTATGAAACCTATGAGCTCTTCTAAAGGGCACTAGACATGTAGAGTTTCCAAGAATAGTAATGATTTTGTTGCCAGGAGACCAACACACCCTTAAGTTTCAGGAATTAATTTTTAGAGCACCCTTGCATGGGGGTAAGTTCTTTTCAATGCACTTAGGCCCATTAAGAGGAGCATTGATGAGTCAATGGGTCATTTTAACTATACTTCAAACATTGAATATCTCATGAATTAAAGCCATCAGTGGAATGAATTCTCCAAGGCATGTAGCAACTGAATTAGGGGATGATAGACCTTGTTTGTATTGAATTAGGGGATGATAGATCCTATTCATACTGATCTTATGGATGATGCCCAAATTGACCTATAACAACTACCCCCTAGAGCATGAAGTCAAAATAATGATAATATTTGGTTGAGATGCTTTACGGTGTGATGAGTAGGATCTGAAGTGGATGGTGACTTGCATCAATTTGCAATACATTACATCATGATATATTGTACATCTTGGACATCAATTGTTGAGGGAGGCATACCCATGCTTAACACATAAATTATCATAAAACGTACATAAATCATAAATTCGTCTACAGATATAGACATGCATACAAATATAGGCCCATGATAGGATGACCATATGTATGTAAAGCCATCATACAGATGATGTGGTACAATTCCTGACCCCCTGAAGATCCGGGGTCTTCTATATCGTTTACTCGATCATTCAATTACAAGTCTAACCATGTGAATATGTGATCTGAAGTCAAACATGGGAAGACATCGTCTGATTTCTAGCCAATGATGTAAGTCATTAACAGACACGAGAGCAACCACCGTGGATGTTTATGGCTCTCAAGGTTATGTAGTAACATTTTCAAGGTGTAAGTAGATGATTTGATGTCGAGTGCCAAACAAAATATTTTGGTCGAAGGTTTGTGATGTCAACCTATCGCCAGAAATGAGAAACCTGTCATTGATGTAAGCAAGTTCCAAGGTCCTAGAAATATGTTTCTAAGTAAAATTCCTAAATGATGAGCTGATGTCAATAGGAGGTGACTTGTCGCTGATATGACATGAAATGGGAGTAATGATTTTTGAGACAAAATGTGGCTTGATGAAGCAATGTTCAGGGATGACGGTCATGAAAATGAAGGTTTATGAGTATTGTAGAAGTTGAGGAATTACGGGATGACTTCCCTTGAAAATATCGACGACACTGAATGGATTGGAAGCATTGACCCAAAACCGAAGTGATGGATGGTATGATAAACCATCAAGAAGATTACCCAACCTAGAGCCACAAAGCTGAAGTGAAAGTGTTATGTTCAAGAGCGACCTCTTACCATAAAGTGTTTTGTTCTTTTTCCAAAATTTTCCCCAGTGATTGCTGACCAGTACCTCTTTATTTTTTAACAAGATTGAGGAGGGTAAAATATGCTTGATCTATAACTCAACCCTTCGGTTGAACCCATCACTATTTGATGCTTTAATGAGTCTAACTATAGTGAAACTCGGTCTTGTCATGATTGGAAAAGTCTGTCGCTATTTTATGTTTTAACGAGTCTAACAATAGTGAAAACTCGGTCCTTTTTCATGTTTAGAGATTTTGAAAAAGGGACGAAAATAAAACTCCACGAGTCCTTTTTCATAAATTTTTCGCTCAGGTCCGAAAAAGTTAAAAATGATACTTGAAAAAACCTCTTAGCCATGTTCGACTAAGGTGTTCCTTTTTTCATAGATAATCTATCTTAGTCTAGAAAAGGGTTAAATTTATACTACGCAGATGTCGTTTCATTTCATTTTACGAGCTCGAAAATACAAGTGCTCAACAATATTTTCACATTAACAGCATCTAAAAAGAGCTAAAATAAGACTCTCGGTGGGTTTTTTTTTCACATAGCTCGAAAAAGAGATAAGAGTATGCTCTGACCAACTTTCAATTTAATTTATGAGCAGGAAAAAATGGAAAGAACTCAACATTTTCATGTGTTTTACGAGAATGAAAAGATAGAAAAAGAAGCTTAGGATTTCATGAGTTTAACGAGCCTTGAAAATAATAACCAAAATGGACTCAAGATAGGTTTCATTTTTACCCAAGCTTGAAACAGAGAAAAAGCTATGCTTGAAAGTGGTTTCAGTTTTACATAAGCTTGAAACATAGAAAACTATGTTTGAAAGTGATTTCAATGCCCCCCAAGCGTAACGTGCAAGAGCATATGCCCCCCAAGCTTCATTTCATTCACCTAAGTAGACTATTGGTTACTAATAGCTGAATGGAATGAAGGTTCATTTACAAGATCATATAAAAGACTCGACTTAATTAGGACGGGATTTGTTTCATTTTTTAACAAGCTTGACACATGAAAATAACTATGCTCATGGAACCTTTTTTCATTTTTTAACGAGCTTGACACAAGAAAAATAACTATGGTCATGACCTGATCCATTGTTTAACGAAGTTGACACAGTAAAAGAACTATCCTCATGACCGGATTCATTTTTTAATGAGGTTAACACAGTAAAAGAACTATTCTCAAGGACCTGATTTATTTTTTTAACGAGGTTGATACAGTAAAAGAACTATCCTCAAGGGCCTGATTCATTTTTTAATGAGGTTGACATAGTAAAAGAACTATCCTCAAGGACCTAATTCATTTTTTAACGAGGTTGACATAGTAAAAAAACTATCCTCATAGGGCCTGTTTCATTTAACAAGGTTGACATAGTAAAAGAACTATCCTCAAGGAACCTTGTTTCATTTAACAAGATTGACACAAGAAAAGGAACTATGCTCATGACCTGATTCATTTTTTTAACGAGGTTGACACATTAAAATAACTTTCCTCAAGAATTGATTCATTTTTTAACGAGGTTGACACAATAAAAGAAATATACTCAATGAGAACCTATTTCATTTAACGAGATGACACAGTAAAATAACTTTCCTAAAGACTTGATTCATTTTTTAACGAGGTTGACACAGTAAAAGAGATATCCTCAATGAGAACCTATTTCATTTAACAAGGTTGACATAGTAAAAGAACTATCCTCAAGGGAACCTGCTTCATTTAACGAGGTTGACATAGTAAAATAACTATCCTCATAGGCACCTGTTTCATTTTTTAACGAGGTTGACACAAGAAAAGGAAATATCCTCCTTGAAACTTGTTTCATTTTTTAACGAGGTTGACATAGTAAGTAGCTAGACCAGTGAGCGTGCACTAGAAAATACAGTCTAATGGAATCATCATTCAAGGAGTTATATGAACACCACAACCAATAAGTCATAACATGTGTAGACAGGTATTCTCTAGAGGGTAATTTATGTGGAATCACATGCCACCAAGGATAATATATGATGGGACGAGCTTGATGTTGAACTAAAGATGTGCATAAAGGATCAAGTCGTTCAGTACTCATTATAGATGAACCAAATAAAATTCCAGATGATGGCATGGATGAAGTCCATGGACTTGAGGAGGCACCAGATTAGGATCCTCTTTTTAGGTGGTTGATTGTGCGATAAAAGGGGAGACTCAGTGAATAGGGATGAATGAGGAGAAACCGATATAGGAACACTTTCTTGTCATTCAACTTCAGGATCTAGATGTTATGGTCAAAGAATGATGGGATTCAGATCAACTTCGAGTTGAACAACATCGAGTTTTGGATGTATGGTCTCACTATTTGGAACTTCAGTATCCAGAGGTAGCGATGAGGATTATGTTTCGATGACTGCAGATAAACTAGGATGTGTAGAAATGAGCCGACACGACTCTGGTAGACGTGATGAAGATGATGCACCAAAGTTACTGATGGTCCTGGATTTGGTAGAACGGGGTCGCCTTCGCTGACCAGAAATGGCTTCTGCTGGTAAAGGTGGTTTAAGTGTTATTATACACGAACGACGGGGAAAGAATTTTTCTTCTTCCATGATGAATGAGTGATTTTATTACAAAAATAAATAAATAAATAAAAGGGTGATAATAGGCAAAAGGATTACGAAGTAATTGTGAACTGGAGAATACTTCCCGGCGAACCAAGAAGTACAAGCAGGCAATCTCCCCGAATGCTGTGTTCGGTGTATCACAAGTAACAATACAACCGACTCAGTTATCTATGGATGGTAAGAAACCTAATTTTTTCCTCCCAAATATACCTAAAGATACGTGGAGGCCCAAATCCCTGTTAGCGATGTCTAATGTGAAACCGCACAGTGAGAGCACCTGCTTATACTTTTCGTAATAGAACACTGCCCTATATACCTGAAAGTACGTGGATGAGCTCTGATATACTTACATACGTGGAGTGGGATTTCACACTAGAAATGTATCACACACAATTTAGCGACAACTACTATTCTTAACGACGTCGAAACACATCTATAGCCTATACCTTCTAAGTGTTATCGTTAATTTTACAATGCTTTCTTAGGTTGATTGAGGCGAATCTTGTGTTGATCTTGCTTAGCAGTTTATCTTTCAGCTTCACTGCAAGATGTAATGGGAAATTCCTAAAATGCAAACTAAATGAGAAGCAATATTTTTAGTTCAGTTTTTCAATGAAAACCTTAGCTACTAAAGGGATAGAGTAATCCTATTTTTTAGCATAGATCAAAGAGCACAAACTAAATGCATATTTCCCTAATATATTCCTATGCAAAACTCACAATATCTAAATGCATATGCATGTTTTTCTTTTCAATTTCCTTTAATGTGAATTATTGAAAAGAAACAAAATTCACAAATCAATCAAACAATGTTTTCTTTTCTAAGAAATGAGGACCAAAACAACAATTTTCTCTTAGGAAATGAAGACTGAACGAAAATTTTCCTTTATGAAAACAGATAATTGATCTAATGAAAAATTTAGAACTTCGGATTTAATTTGACAATGATAATGAAAATAGTTAATGAAACATTGAACAAACCACTATCCAAAGTAGGAAGAACTAATTAGTGTTTACTGGTCTCTAAGGTCAAACATGAATATGATAATACAATAAACAATAGGTTGAAACTGAAGTCAAAAGATAAATTATGATGCTCACTGAGGGGTAACGTACCCCTTAAGGGGAGACAGTGTGTTGCATAGTACCTCTGAATGGGAGACAATGCTATGCAGAGCATTGTACCCTGACCAACAGTGCATTGGGTGCAGTGAAACTTGAAAATCAAGCACGCTAAACACACTTCTAAGGAAAAATTACATTCAAATGACTGAATAGATGAAGTAAAGTCTACTGATGATGGTTAAAAAGGACAGAAACACCAGGAATGATGAATTTATCCCCAGTATGGTCGCCAATTTGTTATGAGGAATTCTAATCTACGGATAAACTAGTATTACCTAAGTGTGGTGTTCCTTCACTCAGAACAACAGAGGAAAAGTAAATGATTTTCTCTCTATAATAAATAGATAAATAGAAGATGAAGAGAATTACTTGTGATCCTTCTCTCTCGTTCTTCTTATTTCGTTTCTTTTTTCGCTCTCGATCCAACTGAACTCGCTAAATCAATACCTACAATTAAAGCCAGAAGACAACAAACGACGATACAAATATACAATATCTATCTATCATAACCAGATTGAACTGAGTAAATCTGAGAATACATGCACATATTCAGAATACATTCACAAAAGATAATCGCATATGAGAGAAAGAAAAAATATCTTTATTGAAGTATTAGGAAGAATAGATTACAACCAGTTGATCAGTGCGTTGTCAACCTGCTCCAACTTCATCCCTTCCTCATCGCACCAAAAATCACTCAACCAACATCACAGTAGTTCATCTCTCCAAGAATTGAGAATCCAACAGCATAACACTACACAAATTTCTTCCTCCCTTGCACTTAGATGAGTGCTCAATTTATAGGGAAATTGTAGGTATTTTCTCAATAAATGTTATTGAATGGTTTTCTAATAATATATGATAAATGTTTCAAGGTTCAATGGTGATGGATGAACACACATATTTGAAGTATGACACCTATGAGATCTTCTAGAAGGCACTTGACATATGGAGATTCCTAGAACAATGATGATTTCGCTCCCAGGAGACCAACACACCCTTAAGTGTCAGGAATTTATTTAGTGAGAACCCTTGTATGGGGTAAGTTCTTTGCAACACAATTACGCCCATTCATGGGAGAGTTGATGAGTCATTTTAACTATACTTCAAGCATTAAAACTCTCATGAATTAAAGGCATCAATGGAATGACTTCTCTAGGGCATGTAGCAACTGAATTAGGGGATGATAGAACTTGTTTGTATTGAATTAGGGGATGATAAACCTTGTTCATACTAGTATTAGGTATGATGCCAAAATTGTACTATAACAGTGGGTTCAAATGCCTGGATGAGGTACTACAGGATATTCACAAGGTCATCATTGACACCAAAAAATGAAAGGTGGAACACTCCTTTCCAGCATGGGATGCGCAGATGAAGGACATCGTTAAATGTATAAATTTATCAGTTGATGGTAACGAGGAAGATCCAAGGAACATTACGATCCCATAATATAAAGGAAAACTCTGAGTTGTTGGGCCTAGGATTGAGTCAGTGGATGTAACTAAGCCTTTCAAGATTTGACAAGTTATTATTGGCTAAGAGGAACAACTGAAATTAGTGAATAAAGGGGATTACAGGGATGATGATACGGTGGGAAAGGTCACCAAGCTACTGAATGAATATCAAGACCTATTCCTTATGATTTTTTTTGAGCTGAAGGTGATATTAGGAGATCTCAAGGTGATAAATATTACCTTGAAACCATATGCGCAACCTATGAAGCACCACTCGTATAGGCTGAATCCAAAATATAAGAAGAAAGTCAAAGACGAATTGGAGAAAATGGTTGTTGTAGGAATCATAAAACCAATGGAAGAATATGATTGGGTGAGCCCTATGGTGGTCCAGGATAAGAAAACCAAATGAGAAATAAGGATTTGCGTGGATTTACGCAAATTGAATGATGTGCGTGTACATGACCCATTCCCGATCCCATTTTCTAATGAGATCCTGGACAATGTACGAGGAAAGGAGGCTTATTCGTTTACATATGGTTTCTCTGGATACCAGCAGATAAGAATATTGCCAGAAGATAGAAGAAATAATACCTTTGCGACATAATGAGGATCCTTCAGTATACGGTCATGCCATTAAGGCTGAATAATGTTCTAGCTATATTCTCACGTGTTTTATTGGCTACGTTCAAATAATACATCCATACTTTCTTATAAGTCCACCTTGATGACTGGGTTGTCTTCGGATTGTTGAAGAATCATGTGTCGAGTCTGCACTTGATGCTAGATACTTGCCGGAAGTATTAGATCTCGATCAATATGAAAGAGTTAATCTTCTATGTTCTATTCAGGATCTTGCTAGGTCATATTGTTTGTCAGTGAGGATTAATGTTGGATCCAACAAAGATCGATGTTAATTTTAACCTTGGAGTTCCTACAAATGTCAAACAATTGTGCTCAATTTTGGTGCATATAAGGTACTACTGAAATTTCATTCAAGGCTATGCATTGATCAATGTGCCCATGGAGAAGTTGCTAAAAAATGATGCCTCATTTTGTTGGGACAAAGATTGTTAGAAGAGTTTTGAATTACTTAAAGAGAAGATTGTCACTGCACCCATATTGGTCTTCCAAGACTAGATGAAGGTGTTCCATATACACTTCGATACCTCCTCCATCGCGTTGGAGATATTTTAACACAACCAGGATTCGAGGATATTTACCACGCTATTGCATTTGCAAGTAGAAAATTGTTGAGTGCAGAGCGTAACTACTAAACCATGGAAAGGAAAGGATTAGGTCTGCACTACAAAAATTCTACCACTATCTATTGGGAGGCCAATTTAATATGTTTATTGACCACTCTGATATGAAGTACCTGGTCAAAAAACTTGTGTTGGGGGGGGGGAGGAGATGTGCAAATGGTTGTTGTTATTTCAGGAATATGAATTTGAAGTAATTTTGAAACATAGAAGGTTGAATGCTGGGTGAGATCATCTGTCATGCATTGAAAGTGGAGAAGAGACAACTAGCTTGGAAGATAGCTTGTTGATTTTTATAGCATTGGGAATTGTTCCAAGTCTAAAATTTTGTGGAGAGGCTTGGAAAACATTTATCCAGAGAACCAAGAAATCGTTTGTTGAAATTCCACTTGGAACTTGCTTTATTAAAATAATTAATTATTTTAATGTGGACCCTAAGTCTAAAATTAATAAAGCGGAATGTGAATATAATAGAAAACCGAGATAAATTCATCTTTTAATCTGAGCCATTGATTAAATATTTAATCTTTCTCTTTGATTCATTAGTGAGAGGATTAGAAGAAGAGGCTTGGGGGTCATTTGGAAATCAAGCTGGTGACATTATCAGTACCCGAAGGAACTAGATTTTGAAGTAAGAGAATTCAATTTCAGTGGGTGAGTTTGTATAGTTGGGATTGCAGAGGTAGAAGAAGGAGAGAGAAGTTAGCTGACAGAGAAGTATAAGGAAACAGGGTGAAGGGAAGGTTGTGCTGAGAAACATCATCAATCCCTCCATGTAGAATTATGCAGTCTAGGGAGGGACTACGTAGAGAAGCTACATAGGATGACAGAGAGGGGGTAGGAGGACAAATCATGTGTCGAGAATAATGCTAGAGTGTTTGGAAAATTCATGCCAGGTGTATGCTATTTTATTTTTCTCACCAAGACTTCTATAAATTATTTTTTCATTTCTAAATATAAATACAAACCCTCATCTACTGCACTGGTTTTCCAACATTGGGTTTTTCTAGGTGTTATCACAAAATTTAACTTGATTAGATGCTAATCAGAAAACTTCATATAATTGTTTCAAACCAACTTGTAATTGATGCTTAGCCTCTTCAGTCTGAGAGGGTTCTCTCAAAGGGTTTAATGATATTTCATAATGATGAAACTAGATGGCTAACTCTACTTGGAAAATAACTTGATTGTAATGTGTGTAGGTTGAAAATATTACAAGTATGAAATCATTGGGCTTATGGAGTCAACAAATTCAGTAGTTCAGTGGTAAGTTCTCTTGGCATGGAAGTTGAGGCAAGTAAGAGATTTTAGCAGAGGTAAATCACATGTGAAACATGAATTAACTTCATCAATAAAGGAACTCAGAGCATACAACTATGAATTCTGAGTATTAAATATGAAAACAACTGCAAATGGTACACATAGAAAATATAGATCAAACAAGCGCTAACAAATCCACGAGAATCTTAGGTTGGTGAAGAAAAATTCCCCTGTATTATTGATATGAGTTAAATTACATAAAAATGCAGTATTGCCAAACAATCTCCAACCCTTTACATATTCGAATATTTTCCCTTTAATAGACCTTGTTACATGAGATATGATCTGCCTATGGGCTAGATTCATCAAAATTTTCCTAATGACACCTTTCATAACAAGAAAACATGTTCTTTAATGAGAAAATGACAGCTACACTACAAAATATTCCTTTTCCTAATAGGACTCAAACTACTAATTATTACATCAACTACCTTATCTACTAAAATAGTTACACATCTGAAAACTAATGTTTCACATGTTCGAATGAGCTATTACATAAATCATCACTACTTGACATCTTGATTAGCCTCCTAAAAATCTGGAAACAAACCCTATTTTTCAGGAAAACTGGTTCTTATCTTCAACGAATGATTTGGCTGATGAATTGTATTCATTTCATGGTCTTCAAGTCTTCGATGAATTCTAGAAAAGTCCCTTGACCTTTTTAAAGTGTCCACATGTCCAAAACTTCCCAAAAAACTGCTCAGAAACCTTCAAAACAACATGCTATGAAAGTATGATAGTTTTGTAGCATACAAAAAATGACCTTTTCCATCAAAATTTCTGCCTCTTTCCTTTTGCATTATGTTCATAATGCCCTGACACATCCTCCATATCATTTTCTCTCCTTGGAAGCTACCCAAAGTGGTCTTAAATGAAAAAATAAGGCTACATGTGGTTTCGTAGCATTTTCCTAGCTTCAGGCCTAGGAAACGCAACGAAACTGTGGAAAACTGTGTTAATTCTAGATTTTTTCTTAGTTTCCAAAATGAAATTTCCAGCTATATAAACTTTGTTTCCAACATGCCATTTACCTTTCAAAACATAAACCAACTCAAACAGGAGTATTGAGGTGTTTCTTCTTCATTGATGATGAGTTAAGCTATTGGCTCCTCAACTACTGTCATTTTTAGACCTTTCTTCTCCAACTCCTCATGGATCAATTGTAATTTTTCTTGGAGGTATTTAACTTGATCCTTTAGCTTTCGGTTGGTAGGTTTCAAGTTCATATTCATTATTTTGACATGTTTCACCTATTTCTTCAATGGCATAGTCCATTTGATTAATTGTTATGTGTTGTCTAGGGTCTTTGATACAGTGTCAACGTGCTCTTCCCAAACCTCTTTTATATTTTCAAACTAAACCATTTGGACATTATGTGTCCTTCCCTCCTTCATAGCTAAAATTTCCTGATTAGATAACCTCAACTGTTCTTCAAGGATTTCAAGCTCTTTTTTTTCAATGAATTTCTCCTTTCCTTTCTTTGGCTTGCTGACTGGATCTTTTTCTATAGGTAATGAAAGATCAATAATGTATTTTGGTGGCTGGATTGTGTCAATGATTGGATGAACCTATTTACTACTCTCCAACATTTTTATTTCATGTCTTTTCATGGGCTTCCTAGCCTGGAACATAAAACCTGCATCCTCACCTTCAAAATCTAACTTCTTTGCAGATTTAGCTTTCTTGAGTTTCTATCCACCTTCATCTATATCGTTAGCCTGGAATATATGAGTCTCTTCAATATGAATGTCATGTATTATGTCTTCTAATTTTCCTTTAGCCACTTTTTGGCTCCTTGTAATCCTTTTGATTCCTTGTTTACTTACAAATTGCTCTTGTTTTGCAGGTTTGATCATTATTGACTTTTGTTTTGTAGGTGGAAAAATACGTGTATCAAATCTCTTCAACTGCTCTGTTTCCATCATGACTAGTTCACTTTGCTCTGCCCCTACTGGTTCACTTTTTTCTACCACTAAAAGTGATGGTGTCCCTCTAGGTTTAGGAGTTCTCTTAGGGGTAATGCTATCTATTTCAAAACAACTAACAAGAAGAAATGAAGACCAATCTATGCCTAGCCTTTGTAACTCATCTAAAACGAACAATTTTATTAAGTCATGATTAAAAAGTGAAGTTTCACTTCACTCAGATTTTGCTTGAACTTTATTACCCATTTTTGCTAAACTTTTGTGTAAATAGAAAGCCAGATCAAGAGATATCTTACTAAAAAAGTGTAGGAGAAGCTTGAAATGGTAAGAATAGAATTTATGATATCTTCCTTCACATTTGAAATATTTCTGGATAATGAGATGTATCTTTGAAAAATTTTCCTTCATGCAGCTACTTGGAATGGCATTTGTAAGGTCTACTTCACTGTTTTTTGGCTTGATAAACTCTTTGCACTTCTCCATGTTGAACTTGAACCCTTTGAACCATTTTTCTCGTCCTCTTCAAATCCCTATTGCTACTACAATGATCTCTATGTAATTGTGAGATTCATCATCCCCACTTTAGTTTTTGTTCCACTGAAGCTTAGGGCCAATTCTTTGGAAACCTATACATGGCAGCCTTGTAGTCTTTCAAAAAATTGTAAACAGCATGTTCTTCTGAAGACCTCTACAGCTGTTGGGTCCTCATTTATTAGGTTCATATATGATGGCTCATATCTAAGACAATGGCCACCTTTATTTTTCTTCCTTTTTGCAACCATGGTTCTTTGAAGTATTCTCTACCTCACTTGATCAGTGATATCTGCAACCCTTTGAAAAAACTAGCCACAGCTTCGGCTCATTGAAATAGCTCTCTAGAACTCAATAAAACACAAAGAAGGAATAAAGAATGAAAAATGACTCAATTTGGAAATATTTTGAAGTTCGATGACCACTCATAACATAATTATGACTCATACATGCTTAAAATGGTGATGATGACTTCAACCTTGACTATGTACCTTGATCATTACCCTAACTGACTTGAATGGCATCTAACTTATCCTTTTCAAATCATTTTATGACACCTCACAAGAAATTTGATATCACAGATAGGAAACCTTACTTCCGCAGCGTTCATTGTGTATTTATTGGCATTTTCACTATGAAAGTATTAGCAGTTTCATAGTGATAAGTCCTATTTCTCTGTGTATAGGCTAAATAAGAAAATTTTAAAAATTTCCTTGACAAAGTAATGAAAAATGAATCCTATAACCCTCCCTTTGACACATGAACCTCTAGGAATTTTTCAAATGATTCTTTATTTTTTCTGAGTGATAACAGTGGCTCCACTTGGGATGGTGTGCCCCTGTGGTACACTAAAGAAGCTCTAGTTCCAGTGTTGCTATCCATATTCTTGAAAACAAAAAACTTTGAAATTTGTCAAGCTTTCCTTCCAACTCTAATGGCCTTCACCTCGGGCTCAAGCTTGATGATAAACTTGTCTTTATTAGCAGAAAAACATATAAAATTGAATATATATAATGGAATGAATGATCAGAAGAATTTAAGAGGAATAGTGCTTCAAAAACTTGCCATTGACAGGTCCTCCAGTAGATGGTTGTCCATCCATCTCCTGAAAAATGTAAGTGTTCCCATGAAATGCAGCTACTCTGAATAGACTTTTCCAAATGTTCTCAAACTTACCATGTTTTCCCTTTTCTTCAATCCTAGCCTCCTATTTCAAAACCACATCTTAGATTTGAAAGTTTTCTTCCTTGACATTTCTGTCAAATGTCTCCTTGATTCTATTTTGAGATTGTTGATTTTTGTTATAGACATCCTCCCTTTTCTCTTGCAAATCTATAAACTAATTAATCCTCCTCTGAATTTCATTTGGCTTCTCCTCCAATCCTTGTAGTAGCTTCATGATAGGCACTCCCAAGGATGTAGGAAATATGGCTTTAGCTCGATACACTAGTTCATAAGGTGAAGTTCCAATTGATCTCTTTGTGCACAATCTATCAGCCCACAGAGCATACTTCAGCTTCAAATTCCATGACTTCTTATTTTCCTGCAACACCTTATTAATAATCCTCATAATGCTCTCATTAGATGATTCAACAAGACCATTAACTTGTGGATAATATGTAGTTGAATGTCCAAGTGAAATGTGATATTGATGACAAAACTAATAAGCTTCTTAGATTTGAATGCTTGTGCATTATCAGTGATTATCTTCATAGGGCAACCAGACCTAGACAATATATTATTTTCCAAAAATGAAATGATAACTGAATCATTTTCTTTCCTAGTTGGGATTGCTTCAATCCACTTGGTGAAATAATCAGTTGTTGTAAGAATCCAAGGATGCTAACCCGAAGATGATGGATGAATTTTACCAATAAAATCTAGCCCCCACTGCTGAAATGGTGCCTCAACATAGATAGGCATCAAGGGTAAAGGAACAAGTTTCTTCTTACCATAAAAAATCTGGCATTCATGGCAGGTAGCAATCTTTTTGTAGACATCTTTAAACATTGTAGGCCAATAATACCCTGCTCTGAGAATATTATTTGTTGTAGCCTTCCAATAATGATTACCTCCACAATCTCCTTTGTGAAACTCCTCAATAACTTTTTCAACCTCCTCTTCCCGCAAAAAATTCAAGAGAATACCACTGATATCTTTCCAATACAAATTTTTATCAATGATGCAGTACCTCAAAGACTTAAAATTCACAAATTTTTCCTTGTACTTTGTCAACTCAGCAGGTTCTCTATGATGATGTAATACAAAAACAATGTCTTTGTACCAATATTAAATGATGTACTTTTCCTCAATGGGAACCTGCTCTTCATCTTCATGTCAAATTTCTGAAATTTCTGCAAGTAAGTTCATGTCAAGATAGTCAAAGTTTGACTGTGCCATCAACTTTGCTAGGCCTTAACCTTTGACAAATTTTGTGGGCTTGATCTCTATATCATATTCCAGCAAGTTAGAAATCCATTTCCCTCTCTTACCATTAGGATCAGATTGAGTTAGAATGTCTTTCACAACAACATTAGGAACAAAAGCTATAACATGAGAATGCAGAATGTAAATTTTGAAATATTTGATGGCCTTGATCAAGGCATAATCTTTCTTCTCTAAGATGTTATACTTCAGCTCTGAGTTAGCTAATTTCCTACTAAAAAATGAAATGGGATGCTTAGTACCTTGTTGTCCTTTCTAACAAAATTCTAGTAATTGTATATTTTGATGCAAATGTAAAAACCAGAAATTCTTTTGAAAAATCTGGGGTGATCAACACTAGTGCTTGAGTAAGTGCCTTCTTAATCTCCTCAAATGAGTGCTTTTCTTGTGCTATCCACTTGATGTTAGCTCCTTTCTTCAGCAAATTTCTTATAGCTTTTACAATCTCAGCAAAATTAGGAATAAACCTCCTCACAAAATTTACCTTTCCAAGGAATGACTTAATTTCCTTTCTACTTTGAGGAAGATCCAATTTTTGAATTGCATTGACCCTGTTTGGATCAATATTAAACCCATATTTAGAAATAATATGCCCAAGTAACTTCCCTGAAGTTAGAGAAAAAAAATCTTTTAGTGGGATTGAGATAAATACCAAACCTTCTACACTTCAACAAAATATTTTCTAGGTGCTTCAAGTGATCTTCTTCTCCTTGAGAAGACTGTTATGTCATCTAGATAAACAACAACCATCTTGTCCTTCTCTTCAGAAAATTCAATATCCATTGCTCTTTAAAAGGTAGCTCCTACATTCATCAGACCAAAGGGAATTTTGGCATACATGAATCTGCCCCATGGTGTCGTAAAGGTTTTTTTCTCTCGATCTTTTGGATGGGAAAGTATTTGATTGTACCCTGAAAAACCATCAAGCATAGACATCCTTTTGGAACCAACAATGTTCTACAAAATTTTGTCCATATTTGCGAGAGGATAATTGTCCTTTAGAGAGGATTTGTTCAAGTTTCTGAAGTCAATGAAGATTCTTATTTCTCCACTCTTTTTTTCTAACTGGAACCAAGTTTGCAAGCCACCTTGAGAATATGATTCGAACAATAATTTTGTCATCAAATATTTTCTTGATTTCCTTCTCTATCAGAGGCATGAGAAGTGGATTAATCCTCCTTAGGTTCTGTGTGAAAGTATTTTCATTTTCTTTAATGGGAATGGTATGTTGAATGATAGTAGGATCATACTTCTTCAAATCATCATAACTCCAAGAAAAAACATCTATGAAATTTTTCATCATCTCAATATATTTATGTTTCATGTCAACTGAAAGAAACTTTGAAAGCTTAATCATTTTTGGCATCACTACTGTACCAAGGTTACAACTCTCTACCTCCTCATCATTAGCTTGTATCCTAGGAGACTTGAACACATCATTATGATAAAAAAGCTTCTCAAGGTGTATGATACCTTTGGGTATAGAGTTACTCTTCAGTAGTAACATTTCAGAATTTCCCTTGGATTCAACAAGCATGTTTTGCTGATCTACTTGTGTACTTTCAAACTCTTCTTTCAGCTCTATAAATTTTTTGACTTGCTGGTCATCCTTAAAAACTTTCCAATAAATAATGTTATTAGGGATAGTGGGTCTATTGCAAACTTCAACTTCATACATTTCAGTGGAATGAATAGGAATGATAAATAGACTTGCAGAAATAGTTAGGGAGTTAGCTACTGAGTTTTGGTCCCTAGTCTTCACAATAAATGAATATTCTTGGAAATTTTCCAACATGTCCATGACCAAATTTCTATATTCCTTCATTCTCACATCCTTAGTTTGATACACACCCTCAAATTGCTTAATAACTAATTCAAAATCTTCACAAACAAAAATATTTTGGGCAGCCATTCTTTTCAAACTTTTTAAGCCCAAAATTAAAGATTCATACTCAGCCATGTTATTTGTGCAATCAAAATTCAGTTTGTAAGAACAGAACTTACTTTCATCTTATGGAGTTGTGATCTAAATTCCTACTCCTGCCCCCTCTCTTCCTGTTGATCCATAAAAGTGTAACGACCACCAACCTTCTGCCTTCTCCTCACTGATTTGCTAATTTTATGTCTACTGACTTTCTGTCTGCTGAATTACAATTTGTTAATTTTATGCTTTATTTTCATCCTCTCCTTCGTCAGTTAATTCATTTAAAATAGTAATAGATCCAAGTTCAGTATCAACAACATATATTGGAAATTTCAGAGGTTTATATTTACTACTTACCATGTAAGCCATCCTTGTTTCTCTATAAAGTATTCTTTTCTCACCAAAAATAGGAATGGTAGTATAAGTTAGGTCCATCTGCATTGTACCTTTGATTTTCGCTACCCATGACCTTGATAACATCATGCCAAACTTAGGTGGAATGTTTGCTACCACAATGTCCATGACCACTGTCTTGGTAAGGACTTGTGTAGGACCAACAAGAACATCTTTTATTAAACCAATGCACTGAACTCTTTTTGAATCAAAGGAAAAAAAATCCTTATGTGGTCAAGTAATTTCCAATCCCATCCTTTCCATGATTACTTTGGGCATAAGATTGTGAGATTCCCCTGAATCGAACATGGCATTATGCAATGTCATGTCATGAATACTAAGACTGACATAAAAAGGAGGCACCTCTTCATTCTGCTCATCCTCCAATCTTGGACTCAAGTATATGGTTGGATGATCTTCTTGAACATTTGGGATATCAGCAGCTCCTGGTTGGGAACTGAACATTTTCACAATCTTATTTATATATTTATTCACCTTAATAATTTTTCCAAAAGTTACTAGGATTTTGATCTAGATATCTCACTCTTCAAACTGAAAACAGAAGAATATTTTTCAGTTTCTTTAGCAGGAGGAGGAGGTGGTGTATCTTTGTTAACTTCAACAGCCTTGGGGGCATCTTTCTTAGGCTGTGTTTTGTTCGCAGTAATTGAAACATTTCTATTTTTGAGGTTATACCATTTCTACATCTCAAATATTGCATGTTGGTACCCTTTAAGATAATCAGATGGTTCCTCACCCTTGTTTACTTCATGATCCGACTCATCATGTTCCTCCTTAGTTAAAAAAATTCCTAACATGTTTTCATCTAAGAAATTCATTGAGTCTTCTTGTATTGTTGGAAGATCTTCTTCATCAACTAAGTTTTGCTGAAAAGGAGTCCTTACTTGAGGGTCATGTGGTTGATTTATGTGTTCCTTTGGTCTCTGCTAGTTTTCAGGTCTTCTAAATTGAATATTTCTAAAATTAGGTTCATGTTGTGCAGGAGGAGCAGAGCCATTCCAAAGGGCAAGCCTATCCATCAGTTTTTCCATTGTCTTCATCATGGAATCAAATTTTTCATCTGAGGTGGAAGACTTATCCTCCTCTTTCAACTTAGTCTTTCCCATATTGGACTTTTTTGATGCTATCATATTGACCTCCACCTTCACTGCATCATTTTTCATTTCAACAAGTGAAGGGGATTCTATTTCTCTTAGCAGGATAGAAAATTCATAATCAAAAGCTTTATCATATCTCAGCTGAGCTGCTCCAGGTGGAGGCTTTAGATGGGCAGGGACAAATTCATACACTTTGTTAAATATATTTAAAAAGTTTTGAATAGTTTCATCAACATCTCCCTTCAAACTATTATACACAATGAGGGCTTGTATAGGGTTGGTTATATTTCCCCACTTCATAAAAAAGCTATCTTCAAATTCATTCCAATTATCTAGGCTTCTAGGAGTAAAGGATTTGACCCACTTTCTAACTTCACTAGTAAAGCTCTGAGAAAAAAATCTCATCTTCACATCCTAATGGTCAACCTCCTCCCTGTCTATAAATTCATTGAATTGATCTACATGCTCTACAGTTGTGATCTCTTAATCACTTCCCTAAGTTTTGATTCTAGTAGAATATTTTCTAAGAAGGGAATTTAGGATAGCTGGAAGGCCAAGAGGGGCATACCTAGCAGGTGCAGCAGGTGGAGGTGGCACATTTCCAGCGATGATGATCGGGACTGTGGTAGTTTTATGGACAACAACAGTAGAGGAAGAGGAACTGTTAGGAGGAGGGTTGTTTGGTCTTTTTTGTCTAGTCACAAATGAACTCTAATCTGGAAGATGAACACTGATTTTACTTCTTAACAAAATTCCAAATTAGTCTATTTCCTTCAACCTATCCAAATATTCTTTCTCTAAGAGTAACTCTGAAGTGACTGCTTCCCAAAACTCTTTTTTATCTTTTTGAGTTACTAATGTTGAGGTATCAATACCTATTCTATGTAGGTCTAAGACAATTTTAGTCAATTATTTTTCACCTTGATACCTAAACAAGACTTCTTGAATTTTATCATCAAATATTTTATCTTCGGGACTTATTAAAAATTCAGTGGACAAGGATTTTGTATGTAATGGAGTACCTGATATTGCAGAAATTCCTTGATTTCCTCTGGAGATGGTGTTTGGATTGTCCAAAATGGTAGGTGGATCTGGGTCAGGATTACTCCTCATGTATCTCCTTCTCAAAGCCACTTTTGAACATATTAATTTTGAATGGAGTCACCAAGGTATATGCAGCCTCAAACAACTTTCTAAGTTCCCACTACCTTCAGAAGTTTAGCTTCAAAATTTAAAGAAAGTATAATCTTCAGGCTCCCGGTAGACGCACCAAAATGTTATCACAAAATTGCACTTGGTTGAATGGTAATTAGACAACTTCATATAATTGTTTCAAAGCAACTTGTAACTGAAGCTTAGCCTCTTAAGTCTGAGAGGGCTCTCTCAAAGGGGTTAATGATATTTGATAATGATGAAACTAGATGGCTAACTATACATGGAAAATAACTTGATTGTGATCTGTGTAGGTTGAAAAGAGTACAAGTCTACAATCATTGGGCATATGGAGTCAACAAATTCAGTAGTTCAGTGGTAAGTTCTCTTGACATGGAAGCTGAGGCAGATAAGAGTTTTTAGCAGAGGTAAATTACACATGAAACATGAATTAACTTCATCAATAATGGAATTCAGAGCATACACCTATGAATTCTAAGTATTAAATATGAAAACCACTACAAATGGTACACATAAAAAATATAGATCAGATAAGCACTAAAAACTCCATGAGAATCTTAGGTTGGTGAAGAAAAAGTCCTCTGTATTACTAATATGAGTTAAATTACATAAAAATGTATTATTGCCAAAACAACCTCCAACCTTTTACAAATTCAAATATTTTCCCTTTAATAGACCTTTTTATATGAGATATGATCTACCTCTTAGCTATATTCATCGAAATTTTCCTAATGACACCTTGCATAACAAGAAAACATGTGCTTTAATGAGAAAATGACAGCTACGCTACAAAACAGTCCTTTTCCTAATATGACTCAAACTACTAATTATTACATCAACTACCTTATCTACTAAAATAGTTACACATCTAACAACTAATTTTTCACATGTTCGAATGAGCTATTACAGAAATCATCACTACTTGACATATTGATTAGCCTCCTAAAAATATGGAAACAACCCCTATTTTTCAGGAAAACTGGTCCTTATCTTCAACGAATGATTTGGCTGATGAATTGTCTTCATCTCATGGTCTTAAAGTATTCAATGATTTTTGGAAAAGTCCCTCGACACTTTGAAAGTGTCCACTTGTCCAAAACTGCCCAAAAACCTGTTTAGAAACCTTTAAAACAACACGCTATGAAAGTATGACAGTTTCGTAGCATACAAAAAATGACCTTCGACATAAACATTTCTGCCTCTTTCCTTTTGCATTATGTTCATCATGCCCTGACACATCCTCCATATCATTTCCTCTTATTGGAAGCTATGCAAAGTGGTTTTAAATGAAAAAATAAAGCTATAGGTGGTTTCGTAGCATTTTCCTGGCTTCAAGCATTGGAAACACTACAAAACTGTGGAAAACCGTGTTAATTCCAAATTTTTTCTTAGTTTCAAAAATGAACTTTCTAGCTGTATAATTTTTTTTTCCAACATGCCATTTACCTTTCAAAACATAAAACAGCTCATAATAGGATTATTGAGGTGTTTCTTCTTCATTGATGATGAGTTGAGCTATTAGCTCCTCAATTACTATCATTTTTAGACCTTTCTTCTCCAGCTCCTCATGGATCAATTCTAGCTATTCATGGAGGTATTTAACTTGATCCTTTAGCTTTTTGTTGGTATATTTGAAGTGCATATTCATTATTCTGACATGTTTCACCTCTTTCCTCAATGGCATAGTCCATTTGATTAATTTTTGTGTGTTGTCTAGGGACTTTGATACAGTCTTAACCTGCTCTTCCCAAACCTCTTTCATATTTTTAAACTGAACCTTTTGGACATTATTTTTCCTTGCCTCCTTCTTCATAACTACAATTTCATGATTAGATAACCTCAAATTTTCTTCAAGGAGTTCAAACTCTGTTTTTTCAATGACTTTCTCCTTTCCTTTCTTTGGCTTGCTGACTAGATCTTTTTCAGCAGATGATGAAAGATCAATAATGTCTTGTGGTGGCTGGACTATGTTAGTGACTGGATGAACCTCTTTACTACTCTCCAACAGTTTCCTTTCATGTCTTTTCATAGGCTTCCTAGCCTGTAACATAGAACCTACATCCTCACCTTCAAACTATAACTTCTTTGCAGATTTAGCTTTCTTAAGTTTATGTCCACCTTCATCTATATCAAAAGCCTGGACTATAGGAGTCTCTTCAATATCAATGGCATGTATCATGTCTTCTAAATTGCCTTTATCCACCATTTGGCTCCTTGTAATCCTTTTTCTTTCTTGTTTACTTACAACTTGCTCTTGTTTTTTAGGTTTGATCATTATTGAATTTTATTTTGCAGGTGGAACAATAGGTGTATCAAATCTCTGCAACTACTCTGTTTCCATCAGGTCTGGTTCACTTTTCTCTACCCCTACTAGTTCACTTTGTTTTTCCACTAAAGGTGATGGTAGCCCTATAGGTTTAGGAGTTCTCTTAGGGGTAATGCTATCTATTTCAAAACAACTAACAAATTGAAATGAAGACCAATCTCTGCCTAGTATTTTTAAATCATCTAAAACTAGCAGTTTTATTAAGCCATAATGAAAAAGTGAAGTTTTACTTCCCTCAGATTTTGCTTGAACTTTATCTTCCATTTTTGCTAAAATTATGTGTAAATAGAAAAGAAGATCAAGATATATCTTACCAACATAGTGTAGGAGAAGCTTTAAATGGTAAGAATAGACTTGATGATATCTTCCTTCACATGTGAAATATTTCTGGATAATGAGCAGTAGCTTTGAGAAATTTTTCTTCATGCAGCTCCTTGGAATGGCATTTGTAAGGTCTACTTCACTGTTTTTTGGCTTGATAAACTCTTTGCACTCCTCCATGTTGAAGTTGAGCCCTTTGAGCCATTTTTCTTGTCCTCTTGGAATCTCTGTTGCTGCTGCAATGATCTCTGGTGTAATTATGAGATTCAACATCCCCACTTTAGTTGTTGTTCCATTGAAGTTTAGGGAAAATTATTTGGAAACATGTACATGGTAGCCTTGTTGTCTTTCAGAAAGTTGTAAATATGCTGTCCTTCTGAAGACTTATGTAGTTTTTGGGTCTTCATTTATCAGGTTCATATCTGATGGTTCATATCTAAGACAATGGCCACCTTTATTTGTCTTCCTCTTTGCATCCATGGTTATTTTAAGTCTTCTTTGCCTTGCTTGATAATGTCTTCTTTGCCTCACTTGATAATGTCTTCTCTGCCTCACTTTATTAGTGATATCTGCAATCCTTTGAAAAAACCAGCCATAGCTTGGGCTCAATGAAATAGCTCTCTAGAACTCAATAACACGCAAATAATGAATAGAGAATGAGAAATGACTCAATTTGGAAATATTTTGAAGTTTTATGACCACTCATATCATTGTGATGACTCATACATGCTTAAAATGGTGATGATGAATTTAGCCTTGACTATGTACCTTGATCATTACACTAACTAACTCGAATGACATCTAAATTATTTTTTTCACATCATTTTATGACATGTAACAACTAATTTGACATGACAGATAGGAAACCTTACTTTCGTAGCATTCCTAGTGTATTTCTGGGCATGTTTGCTATGAAAGTATTAGTATTTTTGTAGTGAAAAGTGAAATTTCTCTGTGTATTTTGCTACGAAAGTGTGGTTTCTTAGCTAAAACAACCATTTCAGTGCTAAAGGCTTGGAAAATGAAAAATTTCATAAAATTGTGATTGATGTGACATGAGAGGATTTGAATGAGGGTGGGTTTAGACCTTACGATAGGCTAAATAAGAAAAATTTAAAATTTTCCTTGACCAAGTAATGAAAAATGAATCCTATAACCCTCCTTTTGACACATGAATCTCTAGGAGTGGTAACACTGTGGACAATTGTGCAAAAATAACTGTGTTCATATGATTGTTTCTATTGTGCTACATGTTTCATTTATGTTCTTCTACTTTTTATTAGAGTGAATTACTGCAGCTTTGTTTATTTCAAAATTTACTAAAGCATCTGTAAACAAATTATCTCATAAGTAGGAAAAATAAATCAATCACTGTAGGAATAATTTTCAGATCTGAAAATTTCACATGGTATTAGAGAAAAAGGCTAAATACAGAAAGGGAGTCTCTTCTATGGACCAAAGATTTGACATTCAGAAGGTTTCACGCAGTCAGAAGGAATCACACAGTCCTTCAAAGCACTCAGAAACGCAGTCCTTTAGAGCACATGACAGTGCTAGCATCTAGACTAGAGGAGGATCTTGCTTGTGTATCAAGCACAACTCCTCCAAGTGTTTGGTATATTAACAGTGGAGCATCTGATCATATGATGAGAGTTCAAGCGTGTTTTTCAAACTACCAAGAAGAACAAAATAATTTCCAGATTAATATGGGAAACAAGGCCAAGTGTACCCATGTTGGAAGAGGTACGATAATATTTCAGACAGAAGCTAGCAACAAGATTCGGGCCACAAACATTTTTCATGTACCAGAATTGGGAATGAATTTCTTCTCAGTGTCGCAGCTCCAGAACAAGGGTTATGGTGTATAATTTATTGGAAACAAATTCTATTTTAAACATCCTAGCTAGTATAAGAAGGCACAAATTAGAGTAAGGAGCCATAAACTATATACGCTACATCTTGATTCCGCAATGGCATTGATTGGTAGTATGAATGAAATAATATGAATGAATTATGGCAGAGAAGGATGGGGCATACACATCATGGAGCCTTGAAGATTCTCAAGAATACTGTCATAGGAGCTCCAGAACTGAACACAAGGAGAGACAAAGTCTGCAGGGGGTGCGTACTAGGGAATTATGCTAAAGCAACATTTCCAAGAAGCAACAACAGGGACATGAGCCTATTTGAGTTGATGCACTCAGATATTTGCGGTCCAATGTCCACAACCATTCTCAGTGTTGCAAATTATTTTTCTACCTTTATTGATGATCATTCCAGAAATACTTGGATCTACTTTCTCAAAACCAAAGATGAAGTATTTGAACGTTTCAAAGAATTCAAAGTGTTGGTAGAAAATTCAACAAGAAATAAGATCAAGAAGCTGCAGTCAGAAAATGGTGGAGAGTATATCGATAAATAATTCACCAGTTTCTATGCAAAGGAAGGCATCAAGAGAGAATGGAAAACTCCATACAATTCAGAGCAGAATGGAGTTGCATGTTGAGATTCAACAAGATGATGAGCTTAGTGAAAATTAAGCACCTTCACTAAGAGGGGTCCGCAGGCTATTTTTAGGTGTATGTCTATTTTTATACATGGCGAGCATATTATATAAGTTGCAGGATGTTATTTGCAGATGGTTGGTCAAATGTGAAAAATAGATGAGATTCTATTTTTAGAATATTGGGCGAAGTCTATTTATAGATAGTCAATGTAAAAATAGATGCATGTCGATTATTATTAGCCCTTAATAATATTCTAACAATAAATATCAACTTATTCTCTTGGAGCACTTTATTTCAGTGAACATATTTGGAAAATCAGTGGGCTGAAGGAATTATGAAATTCCTAGGGTGGTTGGTGACTCATGCATGGAGGACTTAGTTAGAACTGAAGTGGAAAAGTTTTGACAGAGTTGGAAGAGTAGTTATGGGAGTTTTTATTCAGTTTAACTTAGTTAAGTGAGTTAAACTCAGTTGTGCTAGTTGTATCTAGTTCTAACTGAAGATACACTAGTGAGAGTTTAGTGAAATAATTATTTAATTAATTTATAACTAGAGACTCACTTGCAACTGAACAAATACAACAGTTAACTACTTGCATGTCAGTTCCAGTGGATACCCAATGGAGAGATAGGTGAAAGGGTGAGATGGACTATCTCGACTATAGTGATGCATTCAATGCATCTGACACACATTGGAGATTCCAATGAGGATTATGCAGTCAAAGCAAGGAAAATTCGAATTCATTCAGAGGTCTTCTTCAACAGGGATTGCGCAGTGGAGGCAGACTGTCCAGAGGCAAGAAATTGGTCTAAGATTTGTATGATATTATTACATGATTCCATTGATATACATAATATATGATAGTTGGGGTTTTTAGCTTTAAGCTTTCCTGTTAAACAGCTGTGTTTATGTACGATTGATTTTCTTCATATGAGTTTTTCAATTGGCGATTTAATTTTCGCAAAGTATTAAGTGGAAGGATTTTGTATTCAAAATAATTTTAATTTTTTAGATCAGGAGAATCTGGTAATACTATCATTATTAATAAATTTCTACATTGTAGAAAGAAACAACCAGAGCATTGTAGAAGTTGCAAGGTCAATGCTATATGACCAAGATATGCCCAAATTTTTGTGGGAAGAAGCCTAAAATATAGTTGTGTATGTGCAGAATCAAATACCCCATAGAGCATTGGGGAAGGTAACTCCTGAGAGTGTGTTCACAGGAAGAAAGCTGAAGGCGAGACATATTACGATATTTTGCAGCATCGTGTATTGCCACGTTCCATATGAGAAGAGGAAGAAGTTGGATTATACTATGGAAAAGGGTTATCTTTTGGGCTATAGTGAAAATGCGAAGGCATATCACATCTATATTCCAGAAAATAGGAAGATCGTAATAAGGCGGGATGTTAAATTCATGGAGGAGAGAGCCTTCAAGAAATCTCGAGAAATGGCTAGAGATACGTAGATTTATGAGGATCCACTAGTACAGCCTCAACAACCTATAGAGGATGGGTTAAATGCCTCTCCACGGCACAAGGATTCTAAGGAAAGTTCCTTCGAAGAAGAACAGGCAGGAGAGCAGGTAAGACCGCCCACCACCAGTGGAAGACTGAGCATAAAACTCCAAAAAATTCTAAAGGTTGCATAAGAATTTGTTGGAGCCCCTAGAGACGGAAAGAGGGTAAAGAGGAAACCTGACAAATACTAGGCCCTGATAGCTCAGTTTGGAGAACCATCCAGCTTTCGGGAGGCAGCTCAAGATCAGGTGTGGGTGGATGCCATGGTCGAGGATCATAGCTCTATCATGACAAACGATGTCTAGGAAGTAGTCCCTATACTACAGGACATATTAGTTGTAGAATCAAGGTGGATCTACAAGATCAAGTATGCTGCAGATGAAAACATAAAGAATTTCAAGGCCAATTTTTTGGCTAAGGGGTACACATGAAAGGAAGGAATCAATTATGAGGAAACCTTCGCCCCTGTAGCTCGCTACACTTATATCATATCCGTCATCTCTCTAATAGCCCAAATGGGATGGGAGATTCACTAGATGGATGTCAAGACAACGTTCTTGAATGGGGTGATAGAGGAGGAACTTTACATAGAACAGACAGAGGGCTTCGAGACACATGAGCAGAAGACTCATGTTTGTAGGATTAAGAAAGCCTTGTACGGTCTAAAATAAGCCCCTAGAGCATGGTATAGGAGAATTGATAGAGATTTGCAGAAGATGGGTTTTGTCAAGAGTGACGCAAATCCCAATCTATACTACTTGAAAGTATGGGATGAGCCGTTAATCCTAGTATTATATGTAGATGAACTATTTCTTACTGGACCATCTAAGCTCATTAAGGACTACAAGGAGAATCTAGCTACTGAATTCAACATGAAAGATCTAGGGCAAATGTACTATTTTCTTGGTTGGGAGATTTGGTAGCAAAAGGGAGAAATATTCCTTTGGAAAGGAAGATACACTACATAAATCTTGAAGATATTTTAGATGAAAGAATGTAGACCCATGGCCACGCCAATGACTACAAAATGGAAGAATTTAGACACAATAGAGGATGATGAGGCTGATCCCACCTTGTATAGGTAGCTCATCGGATCATTGATGTATCTGGTCAATTCTAGACCATACATATTTTATGTAGTGAATACCCTAAGTCATTTCATGGTGGAACCAAGGAGGGCTCACTAGGCAGCGGCCAAATATTTTCTCAGATGTTTGAAGGGGATATTTGAGTATGGATTGAAGTACGCCAAGGGAAATGAGGTCTAGTTGAGTGGGTTTATAGATGCATATTGGGCTGGAAGCACAGTGTATCGGAAGAGTACCAGTGGGTATTGTTTCAATCTCGGATCCTTAATGAACTCTTCGTGCAGTAGGAAACAAAAGTCGGCCGCACTAAGTTCAGCCGAGGAAGAGTATATGGCAGCAAGCACAACTCTATGTGAGGCCATATGGCTTCACAAATTACTCTTGAACCTACTCAAGAAGGGGATGGAACCAACCCAGATTATGTGTGATAATCAGAGTTTCATCAAGCTCTTTAAGAATCATGTGTTTCATGATCGGTCAAAACACATAGACATTCAGTGCCACTTCATTAGGGACTATTTCCAACGGGCAGTAATGCAGTTGAGGTACACTCCTATAGGGGAGCATGTGGTAGATATCCTCACCAAGGCTCTGAATAAGATTAAGTTCACTTACTTTAGAGAGAAGATGGGGACGGTTGAGAACCCCTTCCATTAGAGGAATGAGTAGTCTACAGTGTCATAGGGTGTTGCAGTACAGATGAGGCAGTGGTAGAGATAGTTTCATAGGAAACATAGATGAGGGGAAATAGCCAGGACATCAACAACACAAAAGATGTTCCAAAATATAAGCATTACAGTGAAACCTTGCTTGAACACTTTCCTCGATAAGAGGGAGTGTTGATTTTATAGCATCGGGAAGTGATCCAAGTTTGAAATTTGGTGGAGAGGCTTGGACAACAATTATCTAGATAACCCATATATCGTTTGTGGAAATTATACTCGGATCTTACTTTATTAAAATAATTAATTATTTAATGTGGACCCTAAGTCTAAACTTAAGGAAATTAAAGGGTATTAAGAAATCAGAGTGTGAATAATAGAGATCAATTCATATTTTAATCTAAGCTATTGATTAAATATGGAATATCGGTCATTGACTCATTAGAGAGAAGATTATAAGAAGAGGCTTGAGGGTCATTTGGAAATGAAGCCTGGGACATTCTCAGTATTCAAAGGAAATTGATTCTAAAGTAAGAGAATTCAATTTGAGTGGGTGAGTTTGTAGAGGCAGGATTGAAGAGGCAGAAGGAGGAGGGAGAATTCAACTGACAGAGAAGAAGAAGGCATAAGGGTGAAGGGAAGGTAGTGCTGAGCAACAACATCAAGCCCTCCATGTAAAATTGCATAGTCCAGGGAGGAACTATGCATAGAGCTACGCAAGATGACATAGAGGGTGTAGGAGGACATCCTGTGTGTCATGAATACTTCCAAAATTTCCAGAAAATTCATGCCAGGTGTATGCTATTTTATTTTTCTCACCAAGACTTTTGTAAAAGATTTGTTCATTTTTGAAGATAAATACCAACACTCATCTGCTGCAACGATTTTCCCACATTGGGTTTTTCCGAGGAAAATTGTCCAAAAATAACTATGTTCATATGGTTGTTTCTATTGCGCTACATGTGTTATTTATGTTCTTCTGATTTTGATTAGAGTGAAGTACTGTAACTATGTTTATTTCAAAATTACTAATCATCTGTAAATAACTTATCTAATAAATAGGAGAAATAAATCAATCACTGCAGTAATAATTTTCAAGTCTGAAAATTTTACATGGCTTAATAGACGTGCATCTATTTTTCATCAAATTATTCAATGATAAATTTGGTGATATTATTAATTTCTTGACCACTGGAAGTGCACCCAAAAAATACATATTACAACAGAAGAAAGAGCTGGTCGCTGGCACAACTGACTTTACTCTAATTATCGATCAACTGTACAAAATGGGTGTTGATGAAGTCCTGTGGAGGTACGTGTTGGAATTTGAAATTTGAGATATCTTAGATGAGGCTCATGGAGGGGTTGCAGGAGGTCACTATGAGGGGAAAGAAACCACGTAGAAGATTTTACAAGCCAGTATATGCTGGCCCACGGTGCATAGTGATGCACATGCATATTGTCATGCTTTTGATGTATGCCAAAAGGACGGGGAAATCATTGTGCAGAGATGAGATTCCCTTCTACCCACAAATGGCTGCAATATTTTGAAAAATGGGCCATTGATTTTGTAGGACCTATTGACCCTCTAGGAAAGAATACAAGTGCACATAAGAGAATCACTGTGATAGACTATGTCACTAGATGGGTTGAGGCTAAGCCTGTGAAGGATTCTAGTGTAGACACAATTGCGCACTTCATTTTCGAGAACATATTGACTCAATTTGTGTGCTCTAATATTTTGATGAGTGATCGAGGTAAACATTTTGTCAATGAAACTATTGAAGCTCTGACAGAAGAATTCCAGATTTATCATCAGAAGAGTACTCCCTATCACCCACAGACGATTGGTGCGATGGAAGATTTTAATCAGATATTGGAGATTGTGCTCACTAATATCTGAAATGATAATCGAAATGATTGGGATGTATATATACATGCGGTTCTTTGGGCATATAGAACCACACGCAAGAAGTTGACAAGAAAGACACCATTTAGAATGGTGTATGGGTAGGAAGTTGTTATGCCGATGGAGTATATTGTCCCAATTTTGTGCATTGTAGTGGTCACTAATATGGAAAAGAAGGATATTATTGAAGAACTATTGTCATAGTTCGTCACGCTGGAAGATGACCTATTCATTGCAGGTTTCCATCAACAGGTGCAAAAGGCACACTAAATGGCTTGGCATGATAGGAATATTAGATAGAAGGTATTTAAGGAAAAGGATCTGGTTTTTTTGTATGAAAAAAAAAATTTCGTGCCACCCAGGGAAGTTCAAAATCATTGGCTCAAACCATATATTGTGTAGGAAGTCACAGACGGAGGTGCGGAATGCCTGGCCACATTAAGCGGAGAAGACCTTCAGGGGTATATCAATGGAATTCTATTGAAACCATATAGGGATAACCCTCTCCCTATGTGCACCAAATGACTATATCGCTGGAAATATGGATATGTGCAATAAGGATGGTGGATGTGCAGACAAGTGCGACGTGCACGCAGTAGCTGCATAAAAAGTTTGACTGGGCCACACAGGTGCCATAATATAGCTGTAGGAACAATAATTATGGACAAGATGACGTTCTTGCCATTTGGAGGAGCAACTAAATTGAATTTAGTGAGGATATTATGCCATATTTGGAGTTGTTTTAGCATTTATGGGTTTACATTATTGAACAAAAAACCGTTTAGGATGCGCCTATACTATAAATATGTCTGGAGAGGTCGCATTAGTTTCACTTAATTTCTATGCTACTTCTATGATTTGTGCTCTCTGTTCTCTGAAGGTTGTCTGAAGCTTATGTCTGGCCTTAATCCAATCTTTGAGGAGGAGTTGTGTCGTCAAGGTTTGGGTCACCTAATTCTACCAAGCATGACTGTTAGGAAGCCCACCCCTTCCACAACACCAGCTAAAGGGAACCCTGCGCACCCTACTGAGACCCATACACCGATCCAATCTAAGAAGGGAAAATCCTCACGGTCCCATAACTCACCCTGTGAGAAAACTCCAAAGCCGAACTCAACTACTGTAGAGCGCCAAAAGAAACCTATAGTGGAATTGCTTGAAACCATCATGGAGGAGGATGAACTAGAATTATTTTACCCCATATTGCGGCTTCCTTTGTATGTAGTGTCGTGCAAATATTTATTAAAGGTCTCAAAGGATTTAGATAAGGTATGGTCATACATGAAAATGCCATTTCTCGCAGAAAATGTGCATGTTTAAGGTGATATGTTTGAAAAAATTACATTGCTAAAGATGCAAAATTCAGACCTAGCAGACCAGGAGAAATTCCTAGAGCTTGCACCCACCATGTATTTGGAGAATATCCATTATGATGGTGGCATAGTCAAAGTTGAGCTGAATTCCTCAGCGTTGGGCCTACACAAATTAGGGTTGCTCAAACTCTTACACATTCCACACTTTGGGCGAAAACCCATCATTGATATATGCATGCACCAACTGCTTTTCCTGACTCATGATGACTTCCTATGTCTAGGATGGCCGATTAAAATCGATGTTGTGCTGATACATCAGATCACCAAATTTCCCAACCACGGGGAGGATCCCGCGATGACCTTTGGAGGAAAGAGCCAAAAGCACAAGGTAGTCGATGATGTCAAATAAAAACACAAGGTCTCGTGCAATACCTGCGGATTTTTGGTACATGAAATCGATGATATTGTAGTCCAAATGGGAACATCGATCCTTTTGTGCAAGGTGATGATAAAATGCAGGCCAAAGGAATTTTTGGCCCATGTCAATGTGCTAGCAGGGTTATGCGAGAAGGGTATATAGTTTAATTGGTACCAATACCTGTGCACCGAGTTTCTGGATGATGTGTGCAAAGTTTGGGAAGAAGGGAAGCACTTCTACTATGTCCAGTTATTTCTCCTTATTGCACTCATCGAATGGAAGATGCCTCAAGAGACACAATTCCATTATAATGAGTTGGAACTGTTTGACGGTGCATGCTACAAAACCTTATGGAACTCAAAAATCCCAGCCATAGTCATGAAGAATAATATTTTTTGGGTTTTGTTCAATTTTGTGCTGTTCCAAACCATTCAGTCAAAGCCAAGGTCGTCACCGAACCTTTATGTGAAATATAAGCTAATTTCTAACTTCAAATCCACATTTCACAACATTCATATGTGCGTGAAGGGTGCTATGGAAGGTGTTTGGTATGAACTACCATACCTGTTCATAGAGGATGACCCTGTACATGCGACAACAGAATGGACACCTAATTGGTTAGAGCCACGCAACACTAGGGGTGCCTCATCATTAGTGCTGAAGACTACGACCAAGCCACGAACCACCATGGATACACAGTGGAAAGGAAAGGATGCTAAAGAAAAACATGAGCCTACTATGATGGGAGAAATGATACATTTGGAGAAGGAAACACAAGAAAAAAATGGTGAAGTCAATGAGGGTCCTGAGATGCAGACAACCAAAGGAACTAAAAGGGGTTCTCAGGCCATTGGTGGTAGGTGCAAGAAAAGGAGGGGTTCCAAGTTGGCAGGAACATAGGACCTCACCCTCACCGAGGATGGATTCATATAAATTGAAAACATCATAAATTCAGCCACGGAGGATATTTGGAACGACTTTGAAGCGCGGTATAAGTCATTCCTCGAGGGAGTACAGTCGGGCCTCCATGAATTAAATATGCAGGTGAGCGTGATACAAGAGAGTGTGAATCAAGTGAGATTGAAAAAATTGAGTGTGCCAACCTCCAGTCTTGGACAGATAAGTGTGGAACCAATCAGTACGGTGCTTCCATCCCCCTTGGATAACTGCATGCTTCAGATCCCAACGCCAACCATTATATTTGAGTCACCTACCTTGCACACTACTCTGCTAGCATGTAGAGAGACTAGCATCGACCTAGTGACTCTACAAGGTAGAAAGCTCCATGCTATCCACACCATGATCGTGGATGAGTTGCAGTACCAGTAGGCCCATTCCTTCCATGCTTCTACTGAGTCTCAGCAGCAAGTAGTAGTGCTACAATAGAAGAAACAAACTACACGGGAGGTGCACCACGTAGCTAAGGATTGTTGTGTCGCATTAGAATCAATGATTGATCAAGTGTGTGGTGACCTAATATAGGTCACTTTCCCTGCATCATCTATCCAACAACGAAGTTAGAAAGCCTGGTTTTTTCACTAAAAACATTGCACATAGAGATCCAGACCCTTCGAGCAGAATTCGAGCAACAGATCACTGAGCTGCAGCTGAAGCTGCAACATGAGACACTGTTAGAGGTCCGAGCGCAGCACACAACAAAGGTAAAGATAACCACTAACAGTGTAGCAGTTGCAGTGGCATAATTTTGTACCCTTCTAGATGAAGCCATGGGTTTTTGGACATCTATTCGGAACGACTTGATGGTCCAGTAGCTAAGAAATCAGCTTCGCATCAAAGAAAAATAGTTTACAGAGATCAGGATGGTGGTACCAACATTAATAACAACACATAGGCTTGCCAGACTTCATGAGGTCAAGGAAATTCAGACGAAGATTGAGGACTTGCACTGCTGCTAGCATCTACTAGAGACCAGGATGCAACCTTGGGCTGAGGAAACCCTACAGCTCTCACAAAACCTTGACATTGCACTCAAAAGGCTATAACAAACACATCGTAGCATCAATTTGGTAGTTGAGGGGCCGAAAACAGCAAAATTAGTCGATGAAGCACAGAGCGCCGCTACAGAGAACATTGAAGTCATCATGCCAATCCGTTACGTTTATCACGGAGGCATTACACAGATCCAATAAATTTGAACCATGAAAATATTCACATGGAATAAGAGGGGAATGAATAGTAATTCTAAACAAAGGATCCTCAGAGAAAAAATTATGGCCTGAATACTGAAAATGATAAATTGTTGTTCCTCAAATATATTGTTTATATTGGCACCTTAATATCCCCCTCTCCATGGATACTTGGGGGGTATTTTCACCTAATTAAGTGACTTACTGAGAAGAAAGGAAATATTCAAAGGGTAGATACTTAAGTGAATTGGTTCCACGAAGTAATATATTCATCTCACTTCATCAAGGTGAAAACAATAATTGTATATATGACTATAATAATCAAGGAGGAGGTTAGTAGTAGGTGGAACCAAAGTTGGATCGATTCATAATTTATGACATCATGAGATGGTACATGTACATTACGTTTGTTATCCTTCAAAACTCTAGATTAGATCACTCGGCTATTTCCCTCAACATTGTTTTAAAGTCTCACCCTCAAAATTAGTCCTTTAAATTCAAGCAATTTTGGTTTTTCCATATATACTCTCATTCTAATTTTCAAAAGTGGTGGTCTGAGCTAGTTAATATATATGGTTTGTCTATGTTCATTGTCTATATAAAAATCTTAAATAAATCAAGTGGATGTTGAAGTGTGGAACAAGGAGAGGTTTGTAAATTTCTTGGAATTAAAAAGTAAACTAGAACAAAAAATGGTGGATCTCCAATAGTAGGCCATATTATTTGGCATATATTATAACCCAATCAAGGTTGAAAAAAAAACCTTGTAGGAATTGGAGGAAAAAAAGGAATCAGGAAGAAATTTTATGGAAACAAAATTTCTGCATCCAATGGCTCAAAGCGGGAGGCGGGGGGGGGAGGGGAATAAGTAAAATTTTCTTTCATAAATCCATGTTACAACATACACATAATAACATGACCTCCTCACTCAAAGGGGATGAAGGAAGAAAATTACAAACTCATCAAGAGATATCTTAGGAGTTGATCGTTTTTTTAAGGAATTCTCTATGAGCCCATAGTTAATAGATCAGGAAAACATACAAATATCTGGACAATTCCACAAGTAGTAACAATTTAACATAGTGAGGTGATGCTCTGAGAAATATCTTATGATAAATTGGAATCCATGATCAAGGCTATGCCTCTCAAAAGAGCTCCAGGACCTAATGGTTCCATGATGGAAAGAAGTGGAGGAATGTACAAAGTCTAGATCTATACTAAAAGCTTTGGATGTCAAGTTCATAACATTGGTTCCCATGAAAGACAAAGCAATGGACCGAAACATTAATAGGCACATTTCTCTATGTAGTGTCATTTATAAAATTATCACAAAGATAATAGAAAATAATCTCAAGCCATTCCTCCCCCATATCATCCCCCCTCAACAAAATAGTTTTGTATAAGGCAGAAAAATTCTAGGTAGTATTATGGTGGCACATGGAGCCATCCATTTGCGGAAAATCACAAAGAAATCGGATTTCATGAGCAAGATAAACCTATTGAAATCTTATGATAAAATTAACTGGAACTTTTTATGTCTTATATTGAAGGATTTGGTTTTTTTTTTATTGAAATGATTGGATCTATAAATGATATCATTTTTTGGATTCAACTGTGTTAATCAAGCCATTCATCTATGACCATTTCCATGAGAGTTAGTCATAACTCACTAATTTTTCATGATTTTTGAATAGTCCACTTAGCATTCATTGCATCAGGTGATGGTCATGGATATATAATATTTCAGTGTTAGCCACTTTTTAAATATTGGTTAATGGTTTCCCCTCCCCTCATTTCCATTTTTCTCTAGGGATAAGACATGGAGGTGCACTTTCCCAATTTCTCTTTATTCTAGTGGTGGGGGGTTTTGGACGATCCTTCAAGGTGAAAAAAACTGAGTAGAGACTTAAAGGACAATTATTATATGGGGAGGAATTTCCTCTAACCCACTAGTATTTTATGGATGATACATGGGATTGGATACCCCAATGGTGTAGTAAGCTCAAACCTTATACCACCTACTAGATCGATTCTCCAAGATATCAGGTATGGATATTGAGATATCAAAATATCAATTTTTTTTCTTCAATTGTTATAGGTCAATTTGGGCATCATTCCCAATGACCTAGTTAACTGGGAATCATCTCTAGGACCGATGATCAAGGGTCTATCATTCCCTATCATCTCAGTTGATATATGCCCTAAGACAGGAAACAACATGATTCAAACAAGATTTTCATCAAAGAAAGGCTTTTCCATAGTTTGAAACTTATTACTAAACATGTGGGAGCTCACCAACACAGGCTCTAAGGGGCCTAAGTGCATTGCAGATGCAGGTAGCACCATTCAATGTTGCTCTACAAAGCACTTCCCGACATTCAAAGGTGCATTTGTCACATTAGGAGCGAAATTCTCATTGTTCCAGAATGTCCACTTGTCCAGTGTCTTCTAGAAGGGTTCACATGTGTCAAGCTTCAGATCCAAGTGTCCACTTGAAATCTACATGACTGGAAACATGTCTTGCCTATTTTTGGAATGTTATTGATTAAAAAAATTCCTACAGTTCATCTATAAATTGAACACATATCTGAGTGTTTGGAAGGAAGAATTTGAGTAGGGAAATGCTGGAGAATTTTCAATAGAGAGTTTGATTTGTGGAGCTGCTGTTGGAGAGACTTATGATGTGATGATACTTGGGAACTTTGCTGGAAGGTCACTAAAAATCAGTCATTAGGTTGTAACCTCTATTTCTATCATCAATAAAGAGTAAATCTTGTTTTTTCCTACATGCATCCATGTTTACTTTGATTTTCCATATTGAAAAATCTTGGTTGATGAATGTAGTTTATGCTTAACTGATTTAGCTAACTAGCTTGAATAGATATCTATATTATTGTAACTTCTATTGTTTCAGTGTTCTTTCTTGTAAGAAGCATTCAGTTATTTGAAACCACTTGAATTTGAAGATGTGGTGGAAGCAACAGTAAGGAGCCATTTGGAAGCGACTGAAACAAGTAAGCATCCAATCCTTTCTAGGTATCTGTTCTAAGTTAGGAGAAACATTAGTATAGTATTTCACCTGTTGTTCTAGACTAGACACCGGTCTATCGAAGTGTAGTTTATCCGTAGATTACAATTCTGACCCAAAAAACTGGCGAATATGCTGGGGAGAAATTCTCTTGTTTCTAGGTGTTTTAGTCTCTGATCTGCTTTCTAAATCCACCCACTAGCTATTTCACATAAATATTAGACTTTTTCAAAGCTTCATTTGCAAAATTAGTGAGCCAAATAGTAGCTTTTTCTTTGTTTACTGCGCTCAATGCACCCTTGGTCAGGGCATAATGCTTTGCAAAGCACTGTCTCCCTTGTCAGCCTTCTTTGCAGAGCACTGTCTCCCTTTGGAGACTGTGTTGGATCCTGAAAGGAATAAATCCCCTTGAATCTGACTTTGTACTTTGATTTTGTTTTGTTTTCTGATTTGTTCTAAAAATTTTAATGCTCTATTGACCAGTAACTCTATGTATTTCTTCTCCTTTGACTGAAAATTTGTTCAATGTTGTTTTAAAAAAGTTTTTCATTATCATTGACAAGTTGATTTCAAAGTACTTTTTATGGTCGCATTAAGAATTTTTTGCTTTCTAAATAGGAAATTGTCATAAAATCTTCATTTCCTTGATAGGAGAAATTGTTGTTGAAGTCCTCATTTTTCCTTCAAAAGAGAAATTGTTGTTTGTATTCTTCATTTCTCGAAAGTAAAAATAATTTCGATTATTGATCTAGTGCACCTAGTTTCTTTTCTGCATTCTTAACATTAAGGAAACTAAAAAGAAAAACTTGAATTTACATGAAGGATTATGTGTTTTTTGCAAGATTAACATTAGGAATCTGCATTTAGTTTGAGATTCATTGATTTGTTTTATTCTTTGATTTGTTTTCTCTCAAATTACTTGCTCTCTTCCATTAGTAGTTAGGTCTTTCATTGAAAAAGATGAAAGTGAAAGTTTGTTTATCATTCTTAGCTTGTATTTTAGGAATTTTATATACATCATCGTGGTGAACCTGAAAGGAAAACTATTAAGTAAGATCAACATAAAATAAATATTAATTTACTTAACAACTATTTGGAACATTAACGATAACATTTAGAGGTCTAGGCTAGAGATGTGTTCCGGCATCGTAAAACATAGCACTGTTGTTAACTTGTCTGCGATACATTCTGAGTGTGATACCTCACTCCACGTACATAAGTATATCATAGCTTGTACACATACTTTCGGGTATATCGAGCGGTGTTACAGTACAATAAGTATAAAGGGGTGCTCTCATTGTGCAGTTTCACATTAGATAGTGCTAATACGGACCTGGGCCTCGACGAACCTTCGGGTATATTTGGGAGGACAAATTTTGGGTGATATCCATCCATGGTGAACCGATTCAGCTGCCTTGAAATTGTGATACAACGAACACATCATTCGGGGAGATTACCTGCCCATACTTCTTGGTTCGCCAGGAGGTATTCTGCGGTTCATAGTTTCTTGGTAAACCCTTTTGCCTAGAATTACCCTCTTTTTGTTTATTTATTTTTGGATAAAATAAATCAATAATCATGGAATAACACAATCGTACCCCTCTTCATTCACGTATATTAGCTTTAAAACCACCTTTACCGCTAGAAGTTATTTCTGGTAGGCAAAGCCAATCACAATTTGCCGAATCAAGTACAATTCGTACCTCTGGCGAAACATCATCATTTAAACCAGAGCTAGCTCAAATTGTTTCCACACATCCCGGTTCATCTTCTATTGTTGAAATGGAGTATTCATAGCTACCTGTGGTCATGACCCATTCAATCATTGAGACCATACCTCCTAGACCCAAAGTTGTTTAATCTCACATTGATCCAGATCCTCTCTCTTCTTTGCCAGAATCTCTGAATCCTGAATCTGAACAACTGGAATTTTTTCCTGCTTTGGTCACTCCACAAATATCTGTAGCCACTAAAACACCTATATCACACAGTGAATCGTCTAAAATATATTTTGGGCCTGATGGTGAAGTTCTTCCTCCTGGTTTAATTGCAATTGAATAAATCCCTCAATCTGATACACCTTTAATTCAAACCCACTTTGGCAGAGACCTTTACCTGTACCAGTCATTTCCTCAATCATTTCCATCTTCTTTTTTTGATCCTATTTCCATTCAATCACATGTTGATTTCAGAGAGTATACACTTTTTCAAAAAACCATGTGTGAACCAGCATCTTTGGTTGGGTTTTCTGTTCCAATTACGTCATCTCCTACCCTCGCTACTTTGTCGATGTTCACAACATCACCAGAGTCATATTTGCATGGTGTCCCTTTGGTCCCAACAGGTTACACATCACTATTTGGCACTTTCTCTAGTTCACCTTCATGTTCATCATAATTACTGATGTCATCATCTGGTGTTTTAACTAGTAGTCCTATAGTTAGTACTGAACAACTTGATTCGTTACATCCATCATCAGGGAAATATGAAGCTGGTCATTATGGGTCAATTCCTTTAAATACCATATCAACTGACTCCCAGCATTCGGTGAACAATATTTTCCATCTTATTATCCTCCTTATGCTGGGGGGAAACCTATGGCCACCCAATATGACAGTACTTAGTCACATTTTGGTCAAACTAATGTTGAGATGTATGTTTATCAATGGCAGCCCACTCTTCCTATCAAACCACAAACGGTTTTCCAGTCATATCAACCAATTTAACCTATTACACCCACTTGAATACCACTTGTTAATACATATATACCCCTGTTACAACATCAAAATCTTGTACATCAACCTTATCTGGCAAGTTCTTCAACTCAATATCATCAAATGCCATGTCCACAAACTCAAAATCCTTTAGTTAATTTACAACAACCTGTATCAGGGATAATTTATTCACAAGCTGGTCCACCATTTTATGGGATGTCACAAATGCAATATGGTTATACATATCAACTGAATCCAACTTACACTAATTTGGGTTATAATCTTGGTGGACAGACCCATTGGCAGCCACAGGTGCAAATTCCTCAAACTTCATATCAGCAAGTACCATATCCAGGTTTTGGTTAACAAAATTCTCAAGCGTTTTCCATGCAAAACAAGCCCTATCTGAGTTACCAAAATCAAATCCCATATGCTGGTGCTCAAAGACCTGTTTCCCAAGCAATACCATCTTATCCTGGCTATGCTCAACATGACCTTAATAGAAATTTCCTTTTGTTGCAACCTTGGAATTACTAGATTTAAATCGGTTAACCAATGATCCTATCAATTATGCTTCCTGGTGGCTGGTGATAACACATAAATTACCCTCCGAAATTCCTAAATTCAATGGAAACCCTAGAGAAGACCCATCAACTCATGTTATGACTTATCATTTATGGTGCTCATCAAATTCCCTAAATGATGATTCTGTTCGATTACATCTTTTCCAGAGAACACTCACAGGTCCGGTAGCTAAATGGTACAATGAATTACCTAGAGCTTCATTCGACAATTTCACTGCTTTGGCTACTGTATTTTTGACCCATTTCAAGTTACCGATAGGATACGAAACTGGAACATAACTCTTGACCAATTTCAAACAGAGCAATGCTACTCACATTTTAGATCATATTCATGAATGACATCATCGTCGATGAATGGTTAAGACATTTGTTCCTGATCAGATCCTTGCTGAATGGTTCATTAAATCCTTGTTACCATCTATAACAGAGGATGTAGCTAAAGGTGGCATCATCAAAAAAGAGCAAGTTATCGCTCGTGCCCAGTATTTAGACTTGATTTATACTGAGTCTGGCACACTCTGTGAGAAAATACCAAATGCGATGAGATCTAATTTCAATGGTCCTCCTCAAATAAAGGACTCTCATGCTGGAGACAACTTGATAGGCACTGTAAATACACACAACACTGCTGCATCTAATCCTGCTCCTACTTTCAAAATCAATGCCATCTCATTTGACAAAGGAAAAAGTGATAAGCAACCAGGAATTAAGAAAAAGGGGAAATCAAAGAAAAAACAAACTTCTAACCCACAGGAACATTCATCTGATCAACCATCAGGACCATGGAAACCTCATTATCCATGCATAATATATAATGAGGAAAATTTTGTTAGGGATTGCACTCACCATGTTGAAGTCTAAAAAATCATCAAGACTTCTAATGCATCAGCTATGTTAACAGACCCATTTCCAAATCCAGACACATATTTGGTTGCTATGGATCCAACTCCTAGTTCCCAAGTGTTAATGTTATCCACAACAAAACCTTCACAATATATTTTGGTGTCGATGCGGAATAAAGACTATGGTAGTCTGGCCACTGATCAACCTACTACCTTGACAACGAATCCATCTAATGAATCGGTACCACCTCCTTTTATTCCTGAATTGATTATTAAGCCACCAAAGGGAGTAATTCATAAATCGACATATAATCCTCCTGCAAGAGTTGCACAAAATTATAATATAGTTGAAGATTTGTCTCAATCCCCTTCAGCTATGTCTACTCTTGAGGTATTACAAAATTGTCCCTCCCAAAAGCAGGCTTTATTATCAGCCATTGCTGGAATTGATCCAGATAATTCTAATCTTGTCATCTTTAATCATACAGTCTATGTGCGCAGCTACCAGCAGAATTGGAATTCTCCATCCAAGTAAATGTTCTCAATCACCTTGTTCATCATACTATTATTGATGAGGGAGAATCTATGTGCATTGTGTCTCTAAACTGTTGGAAGTGACTTGGCTCGCCGCGATTATCACAATCATCAACGACGTTGAAGGCTTTTGATGGAAGAACATATAAACCTTGTGGTATTATTAATAACTTGCAAGTTGAATTAGGGGGCAAAATAATAAGTATTGATGTTGAGGTTGTTGACGGACCCCTTGACTATAATATTTTACTCGGAAGACCATGGGCATATGTGATGACTGCTATTGTTTCTACATATTTTAGAATGGTTTCCTTTCCTCATAAAGGTATTATTACAAACATTAATCAATTATCCTTTTTTGCCTCTGCTTCGCAAGTAACTAGAATTGTTCTATATATTCACTTACCCCAACTAGAAATCTAGAACATTGGTGTAGGACTCTTAAAGGATTCCACTCTTATGGGAACCTTTGCATTACCGCCGCCTGTGACGTCGGAAGAAATTGCAAGCATAGAGACCTGTTACATGATCTCTTCCACTCTATTTGGATTAAGGAAGAGTACGGGTGATTCTGATATTTCTACGTTGGATGATGTTTTACCACTCAGCCCTATTGAGATACAATAGCAATCAATATATTTGTCTTGGGCGGAAAATCTGAAATTACCGTCGCCAAGTGTTCGGGTTGATCGCTCATTAGATTTTGGTACTCCATATGATCCATTTTCCTAAAAAAATTTGACATATGAAAATATTTTTGAAGCTATGATGGCAGAAGGAGAACCATGGGAAGATTATCCTCATTGATCCCATCTTCCATATTATGAATAAAATAATCTCAGTGAACTATATCACCCATCCATACAAAATTTACTTTCGAATTATTTTTCGATTAATGCAATTGAATTTAAGCGAAATTTATCAAATATTGAAGAAACAATTTCTATCAATATTTTGACTAAACCTGGCATTGTAGAAAATATTCATGTCGGTGTATCTTGTTCTCCATCAAAACTTGATTCATATCGCTATATTTTTCGTGAATTTTGTGACGTATTCACTTTGTCTTACGAGGAAATGCCAGGCATATATACTAGTATTGTTGAACACATTATTAATATGTATCCTGATTTCAAACCGGTGCATCAACGACTTCGTCCTATTCATCCGAAGAAAGCCGCTGCCATCAAAGCAGAAGTTGAAAATATTTTGCATGCTAGTTTCATTTACCATGTTTCACTAACTGAGTGGGTTTCCAATATCATTCCTGTTATGAAAAAACAAGGAACCATTAGAGAGTGCGTCGATTATCGGGATGTTAATCAGGCTTGTCCAAAAGACAACTATCCTACTCCTTTTATCGACCAGATAATTGATGATTGTGATGGATGTGAAATATTTTCTTTCATGGATGGATTTTCTAGCTACAATCAAATCAATATCCGCCCAGATGACCAACATGAGACAACATTCATTTGTCCCTGGGGCACATTCGCATATCAAAAGCTTTCGTTTGGTTTAAAGAACACTGGGGCAACTTTTTAGAGGGAAATGGATTATGCTTTCGATGACATCAAGTACATTGTTCAACAATATCTAGATGATTTACCAGCACATTCATGAAATCAGACTAATCACCTGATGCATTTGACAACCATTTTCTTACGATGCCGACACTACAAGATACACCTTAATTTGTAAAAATGTGTGTTTTGTGTTGGTTCTGGTCGATTGCTCGGATTCGTAGTCTCAAAAGAAGGAATTTGAATATACCCACTGAAGGTACAAGCCATTCTTGATTTTCTTGCACCATTAAACCTACTTCAGATACATAAACTTCAAGGAAAGGCTAACTTCCTGAGAAGGTTCATTCCAAAGTACGCCGAAATGCAAGGATTTACTTGATTATTGAAGAAGGGAGTTATCTTCCATTGGGACCAAGTTGCACAAGCTTCTTTTGATGCTGTTAAGGACCATATTGTCCGAGCGTCATTAATGTATCCTCCAAATTATTCAAATGATTATTTCCTATATATCGTCGCGGCTGAAACGACCATCGCTATGGTTTTGGTCCAAGTAGAAGATGGAATTGAACATCCAATCTATTATTTGAGTCGTAATATCAATGATACAGAAGTTAAGTACTCATACGTAGAAAAGCTTGCCTTGGTAGTTGTTCAAGATGTCCAAATATTTCGCCATTATATCTTACTCTGAAAAACAATAATAGTTTCGGATTGCAACCCTATGACTTACATCTTATCACGTCAATTTCTGGGGGGGAAATATTCAAAATGGATCATCATTTTGGAGGAATTTGATTTGGAATTCATCAAATCCAAGTCAAATAAGTCTATAGTTTTCGTTGAGCTTCTATGTGACCTTCCCTGTGATAGTACCGCAACTACATCAGAACCATCTATTCTAGACGAGTCTCTATTTTTTATTGGATCATCTAATCCCTGGTATGGATATCTCATAATTTATCTCCAAACCCAAACTTTTCAACCTAATACCTCTCACTATGATTAGTGATGTATTCGATACCAAGCCAAAGATTATCTAATCATTGGCAATACTCTTTATCGTTGTGGTGTCGATAGCATTTTAAGGAGGTGCCTCACTCATGAGGAGGCCGAAAAAGTATTAAATGATTGCCATGCTGGGGCTTGCGGTGGACATTTATCTAGTTATGCTACCACGCAGAAGATACTCTGCGCCGGTTACTTTTGGCCTATTATTTTTCGAGATTGTATCCTTGCAGTCAGAAGTTGTCATGCATGCTAGATTTATGACTATAAAATCTGCAAACCACCAGCACCAATACATCCTGTTGTCTCTGCTAGACCAGTTACGAAATGGGGTATCGATTTCATGACCTATAACCATCCTTCGTCTGGGGGGCATGGTTATATTATTGTCACAATCGACTATTTTACCAAATGGGCTGAAGCAATTCCTACATTCAACAACACAGGATAAACAACATCATTGTTTTTCTTCAATCATGTCATTGCATGGCTTGGGGTCCCACATGCTATAGTTACTGATCATGGGAAGAATTTTTGCAACCATATGATGTCTGAATTCACAGCCAAGTTAGGATTGTTTCACGATAATTCCACTCAGTATCCACAGTCAAATGGACAGGTTGAGGCTATTAACACAATTCTTAAACGAATGCTTCAACGAATGATAGGATTCCATAAAAGGAACTGGCACTTGATCTTGTACTCCGCTTTGTGGGCGTATCAAACCTCAGTGAGAAACACAACTAGATTTACTCCTTTTCAATTGGTGTATGGTATGAAAGCTATCTTACCAATCCAATGCGAAATATCATCATTACAACTCACGATAGAGTTGTTACCTGACACCTCAGAAGAGGAAGAGCATCTCCTTAACCTCATCCATCTAGATCAAATGTGTCATGAAGCCCAATTAGCCAACGAAGCACATAACAGACGTAAAAAGGTGCAATACGAAAAAAATTTCCAGCCTCGCATCTACTCAGAAGGTGACTTGGTCCTTCTTTTTGACCAGGAAGCTGACAAAATAGGTACAGGGAAATTCAAGCCATTATGGCATGGCCCCTACATTTTCAAAAGAGTTCTTGATAAGGGTGCCTACGAGTTAGTTGATTACGATGGGATTCCATTGGCACAACCTAGAAATGGGTTGTATCTTAAACATTACTATGCTTAATCATGAGCGTAGTAATATTTTTTATTATATTGTTTATATATTGTTGATTTGCATTCACTATCTTAATTTGTTTTTTAGAGTTTTCTTGACATTAGTAATCTACTTTACATTTTGTCGTAGATGACTGAATCTTCGGAACCATTTGTTGGATATGCTGATGGTGCTAGTCATAGTACGCAGAATCTATCCTCTGTAGCATGGGCCATTTCACTCCAAGCGGTAAGTTAGTGAGTTTTCAAGGGATTTGTATCAGTAGATAGATGAATAATATTGTTGAATATAGCGCATTGATTGAACTTCTCTCTGATGCCATTTCATTTGGTATTAACCACATAATCATCAGGTGACACTCACAACTTGTGTACTACAACTTACTAGTATTTACACTATTAGAAATCCAACACTGCTTAGATTGTTCCTTAGAGTTCGATTTTTGGAGAGACATTTTGATTACATTCAATATCAACAAATTTCTAGAAATATGAACACTTTAAGTGATTCATTAGCTAATCAAGTTTTATACATACATTTGTGACATAGGTAAAGAAAACATTCACATCATCGAAAAGGATTACGCATTAAACATGGGAAAAACTCTGAAAACATATAGATAGATAGTTATAGCTTTTTTACAAAAACATTTCCCAAGACACGTTGCTAATTTGACCTCAAAATGTATGCAAAAAGTCAAAATTAAACTAGTGGTGCTCATGATAGCACACTATATATCTAGAAATCCTACGGAGCAACCACATCCAATGGTTAGGAACCCCAATTGTGTATCGCTGCAGTCGCATGGGAAGCTCTTTGATCCGGTAATTTGAAATCCCAAAGGTCAACCCATATATGTGTTGCTGGAGCTCAACAAGAGTCTCATCTATATAAAGGTCCTAAAGGACTTCTCTCCCAACATCCCTCTCTGCTGGCGCATCCACTTCACGCTCTGGTTCCTCTACTGGTTGAATGTGACTGATATCTGCATTACATTAAACATTTAATTTAGTCTTGGAAAGAAATCAAAACATAATTTTTTTTTAATAAGCCTTATAAAAATAAAAAACATGGTCAAATCAATCTTACCTATTGCACCCCACTAGGCGCCTTCTGATAAAACTATATTTGGATCTCCTTGGAAGTCGACACTTGCATACGCATACTCATCGATGGCGATGATCTGTCACCTGAACCAGGCGAAGAATGCAGTCGAGAACACAATGGTTGATTGGCCTGAATGCCGACCCATGAGTTCTACCCATCTCTACATTCAAGGATCTCTAGGACTAGATATATCCAATGTTACATATTGTGGCTACATCAGTGGAATCCGTTCCAAATAAAAAGAGATAAGGATGGAACCATAACTGAAATTTTTCTTCCTTCCTCCCTTTTCTTTATTGAGTTGTTCCTTTATCTGAGATAGAACAGCTTCAGACTAGTTGAAAACTGTTGGCTCTAAGCATTCCAACACATACTGCATATATGATCTGTTCGCTACATGGAGTGTAACAGTGCTAGCTAGTTTAGCGATTGTGAATAGGATGGTTCTCAAAGGCAAATCCCTGACATCAAGGATGTTTATTTTTCCATCTTTGCGAGGCTCTGACCCCAGATAGAAATACTACATAACATAATCCCTCACTGTTTCTCCTCCAATGGTAGATCCTGTGAGTGAAATGGGCAAACCTCTCCTCGACAAACCTGTGAGAAAATACACATCCTCAAATGTTATGGACAACACTTGATTTTTTATTTGAAATCCCTCTATCGCTGCATCCCATGCTCAAACAAGGAACTCCAAGAGTTCTATCTATTGCCTCATTCCTGACAGTTTGAAGTACTTAAGCATCCTTCAATCTCTTAATGCTCTACAGTACACAGATCATTCAAGGCAATCATATCTTGTTCTTCATGTTCTCTTTATCTCCATGTAATCGTCATTATAATCCGATGGAAACCTGAAAATCAACCATAAGATCCATTAGATACCATTCATTGCAAAAAACTAGGAAAATTTTGGACACAACATGAAAACAAAAAACTTCAACTGTGCCCAACGCACTCTCTGGGCTGAGACAGTGCATTGCACATGCAGGTACACTTCATTGTACCTGCTATGAAACATAGGTTTCGACATTCAGGGGTGCGTTGCCCTCAATTTTGGCAGAATTTACCCTAGGGGCCTCAAAACCTTGAAAATTTGCAAGGAAGGGTAATGAAATGAATACTGAAAGAAAGAGGAGGTTCTTACTACTGACCTAGATCAAATGATGATGAAATATTTCCACTGAAACGACCACAATCAACAACCGAATTTTGGGGGAAAAATCGGGTTCAGAGCTCGAAAATGCAAATGGTAACTATGGAATGGTAAAAATTAATAGTGAAACTGCTTTATATAGTCATTTAATTACTTTCAAGTTAAATTTATTTCTATGACTATAGTTTTATTATGTTTTTATCATGAAACAGGTATTTTTAATCCATTTGATGTTGTTCTGAACATGAAATACAACTGATGAACAGGCTAGTCGTGTAGATTTATTTCAAGAAGGACTTGATCACAAAGCATGCTTTTTCTCCTTATTTTTTGAGCTTTGTTAAAAACGAAAAAGGATTTGAAGCGCACTTTTATCTCTTTTTCAAGCTTTGATAACAGCGAAAAAGAACCCCTGGAGTCTTCTTTCAGCTCTTTTCAGACTCCGATAATGTGAAAAGATTGTTGAGCACTTGTCATTTTGAGCTTGTTAAAGTAAATGAATTGATATCTACTCAATATAAGTTTAACCCTTTTCCGAACTGAGATGGATTATTTACGAAAAAGGAATTCCTTTGTTAAACATGACCAAAGAGGTTCTTTCAGATATCATTTTACACTTTTTCGGATCTAAAAGACAAATTTACGAAAAATTACCCTTTTGGATTCATCTTTCATCCTCTTTTTCAGACTCTCTAAACATGAAAAATACTAGGCTATCACTATTGTTAAGCTCGTTAAAACATAAAATAGCGATGGGCTTGTCGATCATGGCAAGAATCGAGTTCCATTCATCACTAGACTTGTTAAATTATTAAATAGTGATACTTTATTCTTTATTCGCCTGAAGGGTTGAATTATAGATCAAGAAAATGTTATCCTCCTCAAGCTTCTTAAAAAATAAAGAGGTACTGGTCGACAAATGAGCAAGGAAAATTTGGGAAAAGCAAGCAAAGTTTCCTTTTGGTAGCAAGTCGCTCTTGAACATGACACTTCTTTCACTCTATGTCTGTGACTGTTTGGGTTGGGTAATCATCTTGACGGTTCATTCACACCTATGGTTCATCATTCCTTCACTTCGGTTTTGGGTCAATGCTGCCAACTCATCACAGTGTCGCCAATATGTTCAAGAGAAGTCATCCGGTGATTAAGAACTCATCCATATGAAATACTCATAAACCTTCATTTTCATGAATCATCCCTGGAAATTTATATATCAAGTCATACCCTTGTCTCTGAAATCAGTAACTCCAGTTTTGAAATAAGGTGACTTCCTGTCGACTACAAATCAATATCTAGGAAGTTCACTTAGAAACATCAGATTCCAGTACCATGAGGCTTGTTACAGCATCGACAAGATCCTTGATTCCAGACCTTCGACTGAAAGGTTTTGTTTGGCGTTTGACATCAAATCATATATTCACGCCTTATGAAATGTACTACAGTACCTTGAGGGCCATTGACATTAATGGTGGTTCTCTCACGTTTTTTAACAACTTTCATTATTGGTTGATAATCAAATGATGTATTTCCATGTTCGACGACAAATAAAATATTAACATGGCTAGACTTGTACCCGAATGATCGAGTGAATGAGATAAGAAGACCCGAGATCTAGTTTCAGCTATCTAGGTTGTGATTTCAGGATTGTTGTACGCATCATCTGTATGGATTGTTTTACACATGATCTGTACCATGACCTTACATACAGATTGTCATCCAAACATGGGCCTACATCTGTAGGTGTGTCTGCATCTAGGCAAAATTCCAATGTAGACGACTCTCTGAATTATGTACATGTTATTAGATTGTTTTATGTGCTGACTATGGGAATGCCTACCCTCAGAAATTATGATCAATAGAGGATTTATCATGATGTAATGTATTGTAATATTGATGCAGGTGACCATTCCTCTTTGTTTCTAGGCTCATCATAGTGTAAAGGATCTGAATCAAAATTTCTTATTATTTGGATCTCATGCCTTAGGGGGTAATTGTTATAGGTCAATTTGGGCATCATTCCCAATGACCTGGTTAACTGGGAATCATCTCCAGGACCAATGATCAAGGGTCTATCATTCCCTATCATCTCAGTTGATATATGCCCTAAGACAGGAAACAACATGAATCAAATAAGATTTTCATCAAAGCAAGGCTTTTCCATCATTTGAAGCTTATTATTAAACATGTGGGAGCTCACCAACACAGGGTCTAAGGGGCCTAAGTGAGTTTCATATGTAGGTAGCCCCATTCAAGGCTGATCTGCAAAGAAGTTCCCAACATTCAAAGGTGTGTTGGTCACATTGGGAGCAAAATTTTCATTGTTCCAGAATCTCCACTTGGCCAGTGTCTTCTAGAAGGGTTCACATGTGTCAAGCTTCGGATCCATGTTTCCATTTGACATCTACATGAATGGAAACATGTCTTGCCTATTTTTGGAATGTTATTGATTACAAAAATTCCTACAATTCATCTATAAATTGAACATAGGTCTAAGTGTTTGGAAGGAAGAATTTGAGTAGGGAAATGATGGAGAAATTTCAATAGAGAGTTTGATTTGTGGAGCTGCTGCTGGAGAGACTTATGCTATGATGAGACTTGGGAACTTTGCTGGAAGGTCACTACAAATCACTCATTAGGTTGTAACCTCTCCTTCTATCATCAATAAAGAGTACTTCTTGTTTTTACCTACATGCATCCATGTTTACTTTGATTTTCCATATTGCAAAATATTGGTTGATGAATGTAGTTTATGCTTAACTGATTTAGCTAAATAGCTTGAATAGATATCTATATTATTGCATCTTTTGTTGTTTCAGTGTTCTTTCTTGTAGGAAGCATTCATCTCTTTGAAACTGCTTGAATTTGAAGCTGTGGTGGAAGTGACAGAAAGGAGCCATTTGGAAGCGACTAAAACAATTAAGCATCCAATCCTCTCTGTGTATTTGTTCTAAGCTAGGAGAAACATTAGTATATTCTTTCACCTATTATTATAGACTAGACATCGGTCTAGGGAAGCGTAGTTTATCCGTAGATTACAATTCTGGCCCAACATCAATGCTCTTCTGTCTTTTCAGAGAAATGTGTCCCACATTATGGGAATACAAATCAATAATATTCCTTCCATGTAATTGGAAGCTCCCCTAGGAAAATTCTTGCTCAATTGGATCATGTGGGAAGCATTAATCACTAAATTTCATAATAAATTGAGGAGTTTTTTTTTTTAGGTCATTAACTATTACAGGTTGTTTAGTTCTTCTTAAATCCATCCTCTAATCTCATCCTGTTTATTTATGTTCAACCATGATGGTGATTGTTGTTGAAAGATGAAGCTTTTACACTTCATCGAAAAACCCTCAAATATCGTTGGGCATGTGAGATAACGGGTTTAGGCCCATAATTTTGCACCCTTAATTTTGTGTTTTTTTAAGCTTATTTATAGATATTTTAAAGGAAATGAAAATATAAGTAATACAATACATATCTCAAGGAGTAAAAAATGTAATAATTATCAATTACCATATACTAAAACAGATAAATAAAAACATAAACAATATGCACATTGTACAGTAGTGAATAAGAGGAAAATGTGAACAATAACATACTAAAATGAAACACAATTTTATGAGCATATTTTAAAAGAATCTTCATGAGGCACGAGGCTATGCAAGAATTTAACAATATGGTGTGAAAAACTTATAAACATTGATATTAAGTCCAACATAATATGTTCATGAAATATAAATAAATTTCAAACAACTATACACCACAAATATAGCTTGAAATGAATGATTTTTATTGATAAAAGAGAGTACAACTTGTTGTTAGGCTACTTCCTATGAGAACTATTGGCTAGAACTTAATTCAAAATTGTTTATGACATAAAATACTTATACAAAATTAGTAAGAGGAAAAAAATATGACAAAAATAAATTTAAGAATCCTTTTGGGACCATTATGATACGATTAAATCAGTAAAATCTCTTTACAAAAAATTTAACTATTATCATTAGCATTAAATGCTAGACTTTATATAGGCATAAATAAATTCAAGAAATGAAAGAAAACCTGAAAATATCATCGAAGTAAGGGATGAATCTACTCTCATTCTTATCACTCCTTTGAAAAATTTTGTTGCCACCAAGCATGTCAACCTCCTGCACTCAGAGAAATAATGAATGAGAGGAAAATAATGAAAACTTTCAGAAATGGTGTGTACCTCTCCTCACAAATTATAGATCCATTACTCCATAGCCTTCTTCCCTTTTTGTAATGTCTTGAATCAATTAGAGAGGTCAACTGTTTTGGAGTTTAATTTCTCATTAATCTAATTTGGCCAACTTACTTTTATTATTATTTAGGAAGAAAGGTTCCAAAGGAATTTATTTCTTTATTGATTAACTTTTTGAAATTATTTTTTGTAGGTCTCCCCCCCCACTTTCCAAATTCATACATCTCATGAGGTAAAACCACCTATGCTTCTCTTGACATGAAAATGTGTAACATAATAACATCAAATAACAACCTAAAATATAATTCCACATGTATCATATAATCTGAAATATATGTATATCCCTTGTACTTCCTAGTATAAAGTAAGTACATTATAGAAAATAAATATGTGCATCATAGAAATCATCTATCACATATAACTCATCATCAACACCTTGTTTCTCTCCACATATATGCGCATATATATCAATATGTGAAATATAATATCAATTGAGATATATCTACTTATATCTCCACAGAAATAATATGTCATTAAATTTCTATATGGACCAAAAGTAGAATGCTCAAAACATGCTATACAATGTGCCAAAATACATTATTGTGTGTAAAAGGAGTATGTTGTCATGTATCTTGTAAAAAATATACTGAAGATATTAAATTATATTAAGTCTAAAAAATAATGTAAATACGTACCTCACATAAGCGAAGGATGATCAGGATCTCTAATATATTTATCTTCTAACTTTTTTTCCTCATTCTATTCCTTTTTCTTCTAAGCTTGCATCTCTGGAAACATATTTTGAAAAAAAATATTTCTCAAGCTACCACCGTTTTTGTCTAGAAGGTTGTGCAATGGGATTTGGGTTCCATTCATCAAAAAAAGGTGGTTGTGGCTTTATAGGATGGTCATAAGGTATCTCAATAATACTGGGATGTGATATGATATGTTTTGAGATGGCTATGGGGTTGGTATATGTCATAAGACTCTTAAGTAAAGGTGCCCCATCTATTTTAGTTGATTAAATTATTCATAGTTGACATTAAAATGGATTATTTTTAAAATCAGATTTTTTGTTTTTTTTTCTCTCCACATGACATTCATATGCCTACCATGTCTCCTTCTATTATTGTGCAACCCTTTACTATGAAAAATCACTATGCATATATAACAACCAACTAAATTTGTATGCTAATCCAGACTTATGTAGTAATGCAATAAAATACATAAATACACATAAACACAGAGATGAAGCGAAAATAGGACTTCATTTCATTAATATCAAATAAATGAAATATGCTTATAGACATAATGGAAATAAAATAGCTAGGGCATTGGTAGCTTATCTCTGAGAAGAGATATGGCAGCTACAACCCTCAAAACTATGTTACAATGAGGTTCAAGGGATTTTTTATTATTGAGCAACATAGGAAAACCATAAAAAACTAAAAAACTAACCCCAGAAGATGAAACACCAAGATTTTTTCGACCCCGTTGGGGCTATTTAGGCAACCAACTTCCTGTGGTTGTAACTTGGTCATATTATCTCTCTTTGGCGCGTACAATATATCATCAGAAATATCTCTCCGAGTATGAAAATTTTTTCCACAGGCCCTTGATATGGCTACGGGCCTATTGTAGACCTAAAAAAAACACCTTTTAGGAGATCAAAACTACGCCGAAAGTTTAGGACCCGAAAAAATCCTAAATATAATAAAGGATGCTATAAAAATGGAAATTGATTAAACTGACTGGAGGTCGAGGTGGAATAATTAAGTGGCCACCAATATTCACCTGGATCAATCCTCCCCCCTTAGGAAGCAATGGTCCCCATTGCGTGCAGAGCCTTCAAGAGGTGAGGAAATTGTTGTTGAACCTGGTCCCTACTAAACCACTTTCCCTCGCAGAGGAGCTGGCCTACATTGACAACTCAATATAGCTGGATCCTCTGCTGGAGGGTGTTCTTGATATATGTGTCCATGATATGATCAGTTGTGGCGTGTTCCATGTATTATGGGTTTAAATCTATTGGTGTGAGTTGTTCTGCCATGTCAGATGTGTCCAGTAGACATGGAAAGTAGGGCCAAAGCAGCCCACGTTGAACACTGGGTACAGACCAAGGAATGGTGGAATAGTGAGATCAAATACATTATCCCCTATAGCCTTCGTCATGGTTTATGACCGATATTAGAGCAGGAGAAGCCTGTAGTGGGGTCCAAAAATGTGCTCCTTCTGCAAATGTATCCACACTTTTTCGCCCACGTGGAAGTTATGTGGAACTTGAGGTTGATCATGTCGCTACTTGTACTTAGGATTGGCTTTGCCTAATATGTCCTGAACCTATTGACGGATGTGTTGAATGACCTCAATGAAGCTTTTTTCCTTGTCAGCTTCAGACTGGACATGAGACGAATCTGCCTGAGTAGCCACAAATGGCATGGCTACGTCAATGGGACATAGTGGCTCGAATCCCAAGCGCACCTGAAAGGGGTTGTGGCTGGTTGAGCTATGGAGAGTCTGATTATAGCTATGTTGTAAATAGGGGAGCCTCTCATCCCATGTGTGTGGATGATTTTAGTTTTACATGTGAATAATGTGTATGATGATCCTGTTGACGACCTCTATTTGTCCATTAGTTTGGGGATGGGAAGCTGTGGACTTGGTGTCTAGCATCGACTAGAGGCTGGACCAAAATTCACTAAGGAACTTGTTGTCTGGATCTAAGATGATAGGCTATGGGATCCAAAAGTGTACCCACACTCATTCAAAAAAGAGCTTAGTACAACCTTCTCCTGTGATATTCTTTTTGTAGGCCACCATAATGGCCATCCTTGAGAATGTGACGACGACCAAAAAAACATAGTCGTTGTCATGCTTAGTAGAAGGAAGTCCAAACATAAAATACATGGATATGGATTCCTAAGGTTGACTAGGGGTAGGCACTGGAGTATATAGGGTTTTTTTCTTGATGGTCAGTTTGAAAATGACACAATGATCTAGGTGGCTCCAGACACACTCAGGAGTCCAAGAGGGCTAAAAAATGGCACTAGTACATTTGGGGGAAATTCTGACACTTGGTTCCGACACTTTTCACCAAATGTCGGAAATTTCCCCAAATTTTTCAATCCCGCCCGAAACCATCACTATACCGACGTTTAGAGAAAAGTGTCACAATACTAACAATTAGACAAAGTGTCGCAATTGCGACGTTTGGAAGAACACGTCGCAATTGCGACACTATGCCCCAAAGCGTTGCTATTGCGACGGCTGCCTCCAAATGTCGCAATTGTGACACAATGTCTAAGTGTTGAAATTGCGACGTTTGGAGGCATCCATCGCAATAGCAACACTTTGGCCACCGTCGGTATAACGACACTTATATGCAATAAATGACACTTATATTCCTTTGAAAAATCCGTGTCACATGGCTTATTTTTTATTTTCTTTGCTTGAACTAAGTCTTATTTCCATGTGGATTGTGTAATTTCACTTTTATTTCATATTATAGAATGTGTTTGTTTATAATATTATATGTTACATGTGAGATAAAGGTTTATTATTTATCATATATAAATAAATTTTATCAATATTGTACATTTACACTTTTATGAGGTGATGGTATAAGTAAATTCATAAATATCTCTTTTTAATCCTCATTTTACTCCATGAATATGTTTGGAAATGAAATTTCAATAGATTAATTTTCTCCTAACCTATGTATCATCAATATTGTACATTTACATTCTTAATTATGAGGTGATGTTATAGGTAAATCCATGAATATCTCCTTTTAATCTTCATTTTAATCCATGAATATGTTTGGAAATGAAATTTAAATAGATTAATTTTCTTGCTATTATATGTTTTACGAAGATATGGTAAGGAATTCTCTCTTGTTCTTCTTATAAATAATTATATATAGTTTTTTTTTTCAAAATAGATTAAAAAAATTATATGAGAAAAATTATTAATTCATCAATGTGTGTGTGTGTGTTGTGATGAATAATTTCATAGTTCATTATATAATGTGACCATCACCAATGATATATCTTAAAAAGCAACTAAAAAGCCATGTGTACAAAATCGATGTATACTCTAGAGAGTGGTTCTCATATCACTATGTAAATTTTTGTATGCTACTTCAACAAAATTATAAGATAAACTGTAATACACATCATATATGCACCATAAAAATTTCCATACAACTAATTTGTTTTAGGATACATGTGGCATTCTAGGGGTAAATTCCATATGATGTGTATATGAATCTATTAGGTGTTGGTAAGTTGTGAGTATCTAAGAAATGATAAGGAATATCCATACATCATGATCTTGTAATGTGATTATAAATTGTGTCTATAATTTCCATAAAATGTATAAATGATTTGTTTAAAAAAAATCAACACAATCAACCCTAAACAATGCTCATGATGTGGAATGTCATTGGCGAAACCAAAATTATGCTCACATGTCCTATTTCTATGGTAATGGTGATCATATATATGTTGTAGCAACACTTGATGAGTAATTAAATAAATCTCAGAGTGTGACTCATTGTGCCATATTTTTTCAAAGCATGATTTGTTTTCCTAGTATTTACTTATTTGTTAACATATTTTATTCATTTGGAAAGCTAATTAATGATGCTTTAAGTAATTAGGACCTAATGGGAGATCATCTTCACATCTTCATTGAAATATATTTGGTAATTGTAGTCACTATATGAACCACACATGCATGATACTTAAGAAAAATTGAAATATAAACTATAATACACATCTTATATCTGCCATAACAATTGTCATACAACTTATTTACTTCTAGATACATATGAAATACTTCAGGTAAATGCCATATTATGTGTATACCAATATAGTAGGTGTTGGCAAGTTATGAGGATCTAAGAAATGATAGGGTATCCACACATTAGTGCCCTGGTGAATTTTTTGCATAATTTTCTATTTGTTGTAATTTTGTTTCCTGGATTTGTTATAGATTTCAAATAATACAATTATATACCAATTATTCTTTATAAAGAAGAAGTACAATAAGTAGTCACCTAAAAGTGAGCCATGTGAAAATATTGGTAACATGAGTAACCTGGTAAGCTGTAAATGAAAAGTGAATAACCTCCATTCACAAACAGGTGGTAGGTAGGGTTGGAATTTGGATTTCTCTTTACCCGTCACACAATTTTTTTGACGTTTTGGTCATTATTTTTCTAGTCAATAAATGTTACGTTTAAAATTTTTCACTTCATTAATGACATTCTCGTAATAAATTAACCCTTCACCGATAAAAGTTTGATTAAAAAAATTGAATGCTCTTCCATTTTCTTTGGATTTTGAAGTGTGATATATATGTGTCATGGAATTTTAATACCCAAAGTTTCAAGAGAAATAACTGATTCTTTTGAAACTAATATTTCCTCAATATATGCTATGATATACTAAAAATTACATCAAAAATAAATTAACCTTCCAATATAAAGAAAAAAACATGAACGAGCTTTCACCAAATTGCAATAAATTTATGTTTATTATTAATATTGCAAAATCTGTCTAATAAAAATTGCATAATCGGACTAAGAACAGATCCTCAGTGCATTTTTTATTGTTGTTGTGATTAAAATAATGAGCCAAAGAATGCTAAGGCACTCAGAGAAATCAATCTATGTATTATTTCTCACAAAATCATGTTGAGTAGTGGAGACTAAGCGCTAGATTTTTTTTTGTCCTTAATCTCTCTATTAATTATGTCTATGTAGTTATAAGAATAACAAGCCAAAGAAATCTCAAGCTTCCAGAGAAATTAGTGTCTATGTGTAGAAATTAATGATTACTTCTGACTAAATGTTATACCATTTGAAATTGCTAAGCAAAATTAATCAGGCCATGATGTACCATTTCTCAGTATCTATTTTCTCATGTATGAAAGTTGATGTACCATTGAAAGTTTAATAATTATATTGAAAGTTTGATAACTATAATAACTATATATATATATATTTAAATTTAATGATTAATAATAATTAAATTAAAATTCTTAAAAGACAAAATAAAAGCCTAATAATCACGAACTATTATGATAATTTAAAAATATAGAACTCAAGCTAAACATAGTTACAAAGATACCAAGAAAAGAAGAGTTCATGTGCATGATAACCTCTTTCTTGACAACCTATGAATGCCATTCTCAATGAAGACTCAAGACTCAACTGGATTGGATTGTGTATCAAAAAAATAGGAATGAATAACTTGATCAAGAAAATTTATAGGGAAAGGTAACTTGACTATCAATCTACTAAACCTCACTTCCATGATTAGAAAAGCACCCCCACCTTCTCAGTGGTCCCATCATGGTCCACCTATTGAAAAACAACCAACAAATATTATTTTTTATATATTTTTGCATGGCCATTGGACAATGATTTACTATGGTTTTCCTACTAAATTCAAATGGATGATTATTAAAAAATATTGAGAATTATTTTAGTCTCAAGGCATAGCCAAGAGTCTTACTAGATAATTATAGATTACCTCTCCATTGGATGATTGTACATTTTTCATCTACTTTTTCACGTGAGTTTCAGTTGATGCTACATCTTTGCCTTCTATTTCTTTAGTGAAGCTAAGAATTAACTTTGATCTTACATTAATAAGTATACTTGCATGAATATCCATGTTTTTATACTTCCCCACTGTGGTCAATGTTGATGTATGGCCTTGGCCCATTGATCTTACAATTAACTCACTATTCATATTCAATTTTCTCTAGTTCAGCCCAATAAAATAAGGAAAACAGAAAATGAAGTCTTGATTTTTCTTTCCAGTGCTCCTACATAATACAAATACTCTTAAAAACCAATTAATATATAAATTGTCATCATTCATGCTAAAATCAGTTTCAATTTTTTTAATGAATCTTCTAACAATTAATAGATTACATTGCTCATAGAATAAGAGATAATTTAGAACTATGATTTCACAATAATAAATTACCCTAGCAGTTCAAACTTTGAATATACCTTATGAAATTAAAATATGGTAGGTTAATGAGCCAATCTAGTTTCCTCAAGCCAATCTTAAGCTCGGCCTAAGTCAGAATGCCTTGAGAGTGCGAGTGTAAGGAACTAGATGCCTAAAGCTTTTATTTTGTGCTTGTGTAATTCACTGTTTGACCATAAAGCCAAGCCACCAGATGTATTAACACTACTTCATGTTGGGGCAGATTGGCATTCTAATTTTTTAGTGCTATAGTCGTACTTTTTCACTACTTCACTAATCACAACCTTGGAAGTTTGTAGGGCAATGAGATTTATTCTTTCTTTGGTGTTTTATGTAAAAGAAAGGATTTTTGAAATTTTTGTAATAGGAAGGGGAAAACTAAATTGATTCTAATTTTAAAATATCAATAATGATAAGTGGTAATTCCTTTATTAAATTTTTAATTTTGAGTGAGCCAAAAAAGTAACTTTCCTTACTTTTTGAGTACAGCCTTGCAATTGCGAAGAGGACTGGTGTTGCAAAATTATTGGTAAGTGGAAATTAAAGGGTGTAAGAACGTTTTTGAAAAAATTTCAAACGTCAAAATTAAGTCTTATATCCTTCCTAGCACGTCATGGAAAATGAGAATCCACAAATTCTAGTCATCAAATACGTGAAAAATGCCTTATGACGAGCAAAATGGAGGACTAGTCCTATGCTGCTACATGAGTTAGGGTTTCATGTGGCACCAGGGAACCTTGTATAGTTTTTCAAGGATAGGAAAGGAGAATATTGTCAATTAATCATCACATGAAACTTCATCACCATTTGAAAATTGTGTCCTAATTTGAAACAATAAGACTACCCAACTATTTCATTATTTAATTTAGATTGTGTAATACAAAAAATATCCTAGATAACTTAAATAATGTAAGCAATTTTACAAAAATTTAGTGGGGAGAACCTTCAATTACATTTATTTTGAAAATCCACTTGCATTTTAAGCCATTTTCATTAGTCTTTCATGGCTATTCTAGTAAAAATTTCAACCTCTTGTAGAAATTTGTTTGTCACTTGTATTAGAAATGCAAAAATTAAATGTATATAAAAATGATTTGAAATGCAAAAAACAAATGCGTGCTACATAAAAATGATTTTATTAAAAACTACATTAACGTCTGATATCACACATGCATTCGCCCTCAGCTCTTGCAGAACAGCATTCGCCCTCAGCATGCATTCGCCCTCAGCTCTTGTAGAACAACATTTGCCCTCAGCTCTTGCAGAATAGCATTCGCCCTCAGCTCTTGCAGAATAGCATTTGCCCTCATATTTCGCCCTCAGCTCTTGTAGAACGGCATTCGCCCTCAGCTCTTGCAGAACAACATTTTCCCTCAGCTCTTGCAAAACAGCATTCGCCCTCAGCTCTTGCAGAACAACATTCGCCCTCAACTCTTGCAAAATGGTAAGTTCTTACTGCAGGCCCTTCCTCCTATAGTAGGGTTGACTCTATTTGGGTTTTTTTGGTCAATTCCATTGGATTTTGTTAGGCTATAGTGTTCTCTCTAGGTGTCTTCCAATGTTCTTTCGGATGAGTTTCGAAGAGGATCTGTAGGATGTGTTTGTGCTTGCATGAATTTGACTCCACCAGTTTCATGAAGTTTAAGCTATGAATTTTAGTTCGAAAAACTCATCCTGTCAACACCCTGTAATGAATTTCCCTTGTTCTGGTCTATATTGAAGGTGAAGTGAAAAGTGGTAGAGAATGGGAGATCGAAAGTCATCAAATTTATCACAAGGGTAGTACTCCAGATCGAAATTGATGAGCTTTAGTTCTCCAGATTTGGGGATTTTTTGATGACATACCAAAGGTCACATCCATACAACCATATCAAGGTCAATGTTGAGATCATTCTCATATAGATATAGGTCACTGATATATAGGGTTAATATCATCATCACTATCCATGGAAACCGAATGTTTACAAAATATGTGATTGTGGTTGGCTCATTTATAATTATTACCCATTTACAGTAGAGCACAGAAACATTAAATATGGCCCGAGCAGAGCCTTTACAATAGGCAATGGAATTGCAGCTGCTTCATCAATAACCAATAGCTCCACTTGAGAAAAATTTTCATAATCTTGGGGCTGGATATACTGCAGAGAAAACAATTGTAGTTATCATTCGTGCTCCAACATATTAATATAATTTTTACATTGAACTGAAGAAATGGAAACAAGAAAATGTTAGCCATCATACAATGCTTTGACATAAGAGTTTTGAGTGACATACTTGAAAAAAGAACTCATCCACTGATATTTATAATCATTTGAGTTATTCAAGTTAAACACAATGTCAAGAATCAAGATTCAATACCCTCTATTATCTTCATCACCCAATACAAGATTTAAATTTTTCTGAAAGAAACGCTTATTAAATTAGCAGCCATTATTTCTCCCTGCTTTAAAAACCCTACATTTAAATGAAAACAAGCATTGCATTTCAACTAAAAAAATCTATTAGTGTTCAAGTGTACATGTGTGCATCACTTGTGTAGGGTATTCCTTTTCCACTTTCACATTATCCAAGAATGTGTGCAGTATAGTTCATATTTTTTGTGATTTAGATTATCTTGAAAAAGGAAAGGTAAATTATTTCCCATGGAAAAATAAGGTTTTCCCTTTTTACTACTAGAAATTTTACAACAAAATTCCATTTCTGCCCGAAACTCCTATGAAACAGGAACCAAATAAAGGCCATGTCCTCAATGGACATCATTTGGCTTTGAAAATGGCCATTGCACTGTGTTGTTTCTTCTATTACATCACGATAGTTTCGTAGGTCATTTCTTGTTTCTTGAGATGAAAAACGACCAAAGAAATTGTGAAGATCCTTTCAAGAAATAAATGACCATTTCTCAATCATATCTCAACTATTTTTTATTTTATTCAGTGGTTGCTTAATTTGAGAGAAATTTGACAGTTTTATAAGGAATATAACATAAAAACAAAAAATGGGAAGGAATTGATGAGGTAGATTACCTTTAGTTGTTGTCAATTAAGAATTGATAACACACAATGCATGTTTTGTACTACAAACTAGATTCCTTCCTGGAGTTAGGACACAGAGTATTGAATCAAAGTTGTAGTTTCTAACTTCTTATATTGGTTCATCAATCTTGAAATTCAGACATTGCATGTCTTCATTGCTTCATGTTTGAATAATTTGCATTATAGCGTACAATAGGAAATTAGGAATTATGATTATTATTAATTTATGGATCTGTTAAGTTACTTTTAAGTTCTCATGGTTTAGTGTGAAATTATTCTTGTGTGCCCCTAGGCCCAGGTGAAGGAATGCCAAGGACTGAGAACCATATTTTTTAAATGGTATTGTTTCTTATACCCAAAAACCCCTCAACATCACTTCTTATTAGTTCTTAACAATATTGTTGTAAACAATTTGAGAATTGATATAGCAAAATCTCGCACTTCTCAAGATAGTCCTAAAGCTAAAATGTGATACCATGTGTAATTCAATAGCCCCATTGTCACCTCACCAACCTCTTTTCACTTCGGGCTAGCTCTCCTCCAACTCAAGGGGGGTTCTCCCTAGTAGATGTTAGGGATCTAATGGCCCAACCAAACCAAGTCAAGAGCCCCCCTAGCTCTCTATGTTTACTACTATCAATCAAAATATTGAACAATAGGGTCAGACATGCATCCTGAAGATAAAATTACCAGTAATTTTTGGGTAATTTCAAAGGGAAAGTCCCCAAACACATATAATCAAGGAATTATAACATGATTTCAAACATTAAATATCAACAAAATCGTTTAAAGGATATTGAAAGGAAAAAGGTGATGGAAGATAGAAATTGCCTTACTTAAATGCTCTAAGGATTTTTCAATAGTTGCTCCAAAAGCTTCACTTCAAGGCCCTTCAAGATCATCTCCAACAATGCTATACCATTAGCTTCAACAATGTTGCTCCAAAAATGTCCTCAAGGTCTTCACAACAATTTTACTAGAAGTTGTTCCAACAATATATTCAATAAGGTCTTCATTGCAACTCGTCTCTTGTTTGGGTGCCGTAATGTGCAATGACATGTTTCCAGGACTGAATTCAATGCAAGGCATATTTGAAACTCTAACTCTGTCTTCCGGTGTCTTATTAGAAATTATTTCAGTTTTTATTTTTTGTTTTCAAGTTAGATATTTTTTTCAAGTTTTTACATTTATAATTTTATTGCAATGTGGTAGACTGATCAGGGCAGTACAAGAACAACCCCGAGATGGGATGATCGCGGAAAGAGGCCAGTGGAAGAACATGTAAAGTGCCAGCATTTCTCTATCTTCAGGTATTTTAGTTATTTACATAATTGAAATAATACTAATTTTGTTCAAATATGCAGACAACTAGCCATGGTACGCCTAATGATTCCCTCTATGAGGAAGAGCTTTCTTCATCCCTATCTCTAGTGCTCTTGTTGAGAAAAAAGGCACGAAATGCAAGGTCATAATTTGATACTTTGATAAACGCGCCTCAAACACCCGAAATAGAAGAGAGGATAAAACAATTTATGACCCAGCTAGAAACATATCAGGTAATAATAAAAATTCAAAAGGATATTTTTTTTGTTCTACATGAGATGAATTGTGATAGTATGATTTTTAATTTTTACATTGACTAAACTAACAAAAATTTCTTTTGTATGTAGATTTTTCTAACACTTGTTGAACCTAGTGTTGGTGGTAGTGGGACACAAGGGCAAGAGATTGCCCAGAAACCCTCTCATACACCTTCTACTCCTTTAGGTGCCAGCCAAGAAACACACCCTACCAAGCAGACACCCAGCCAACCGCTGAACGTGTTGGCAGTGATGAGGCTGATATGGCCAACTACATTATTGCTTTTCCTGGAGCTACACGTGTCAGCTCCAGAGTGACCATTAATGGCACATTGTTAGTGAACGATGAAGGTGTCCCTATAAAGAACGTACAAATACCAGGCAGATTTTAATATTTTAACTATTTCATGTACTCTATTTAAAACATATTTACCATGATTTTTATTTTTAAATTAATAATAATATATTTTTTTCCTGTGTAGGAAAAAATGAGTTCTACATGTTTTTGGAGAGCCATGCGTTGGTAATTTTTGGCCCAACCATACGCACAAGGTGGAATTCCCAGAATTCCAACCTGAAAAAAGAACTTCTAGATTATATAGAAGCCCTTTTTAGGGTCGGCACATTTGACAGAACAGCGATGGCTCGGGTAGCCGGCAAATATTTGAAATATACCAGGGAAACTTATAGGACGCAATTGCAATTTAACCCTAGAAACGAGCATCCTCTCACAGTTCCAGAGAGTGAGTGGAGAGCACTCATCCATGACAGAAAAGAGAAAAGGGCAAAGAAAGAAGGAAAAATTCCAACTGGACCCACAAGGTAAATTACAACTTTAATTCAATAGCTTTAATTTTCTCTATGTCTAAAATAAAAGTGTGCTACGTCATATCTGAATTAAATATTTTGATGATAGGTTGCTTGACACCTCGAAGGCAACCAAAGCTAGGATTGAAGAAAGGGCCATCACAAGCTAGGCCAGGGCGGCTACTTGAAATTAGCTGCAAAAATTGTAATTAAGTAGCTAAACATCTTATAATTAATTGTATCGCCTTCCAATGTTTTTGTAATCCTATCAAATATGATTAAAAATACACAATCATATGTAATTTAGGGTGATGAATTCGGAATAGAAACTACGGAGGAAGATAAAAATATCGCTTTCCATTTCGGCTATCAAGCCATAGTTGAACGTCGCAGAAGCTTGGGGCAGGTCCCAAGATTCAGAATGCCTGATAAGGTAAAACATTAACCTTTCAATATGTTTTTTTTCGTCCATAAATTTAATGTCTAACAACTTTGTTTAAATCAGGGGATTAGCACTACTGACGAGGAAAATAACCCAGTTTTAGAGCTAGATGTAAATGTTCCTCACGTGCAACCTGATCATTGTAGTGTGGACCAGGCCGACAATGCTACTATCAGTGAGGGCCATGACGGTAATTAATTTCCACTTATAATTTTTTCTAATTATACCTTGAAGGTTGTCCTTATAACGTTTTTTGTTTAAATGATAGAAAATGTTTCCCTTGAGGATCTTACCACTAGAGAGGAAGACAGGGCAACAGTCCCAACGATGATAACTGGTGCACCAGGTAAATAATCTCATTGCAATTTTTTTTATTAATATTACTAAACTAGTTCAATGATATTTAAAAACTGAAAATTAAAATTTAATATTATCTATTTTTGTAGGCGATGCCTCATCACTGGATGAGACCAGACATCGTGAATATGCAACTAGGTCAGTAGTGCGGGTCGAAAGGCATGAAACAGGAGCAGAGCACGATGATATTGATGATGTAATTAGGAGATTTAGAAATAGGAAGAAGAAAATGAAAATTTGATAATGTAAAATATTGTATTATTATAAGACAAACGTTACCATACTTGGAACATTTTTTGCGTTATATAAAAAACTCATTTATCATACTATTTTTATGTCAAGCACTAATTTCAATGTTTCCTTGCGTACTTTTTGTTGAATTTTTTTTTATTTTTTATTGATGTTTTTTTTTTATGCTCATGAAAGTAAAAAATGAAATATAGATTGGGTATTGGGGAATTGAGAGTGATATGAGGGGGGGGGGGAGGGGCCATAAGAGCTTCCACCTTCACATGGTTGGCCCTGTTTAGTAGAGAATAATTTACTGGAGTGATTTAATCTTGGAGAAAACCTCCCTCGATCCAACGTAGCAACAAAAAAGTCACTGTTGACTTAGTTGCTACTCTTTCAGATCATGGGAGGCTTGTTCCAAGTTCATGCGACTCCAATAAATTGTTCTTGAAATGAAGAGCATCTTATTCAGGTATGTTTTGACATTTTCAACATATGTTCTAACATTATCATAAGAATGCATCTTAGAGTAAAAAATACTACATCAATTACTTGTATTTATCATATAGATAATGATGGATTTTGATTGACTTGGCAGTGCAGGTACAAATCCTCTTGCATCATGAGCAATACAACTTGTCAACCAGGGTCATGTCCAGGATATTTTTTCTTGTGCAATTGACCAGGTTCGTAATGTCACATTTTGTAAGTTCGTAATTACAATGACTCTGTCATCAGGATTTAGAAAATGCTCAGAAATTTGGGTTTCACAAGGCGATTACCCTTGCTTGCAATTATCGATTATCAATAACATTCAAAAAAAGTCTTTCGTAGCATTGTTGAGCTCTTTGTAGGTGAATTTTTGAGGCACTTTCACAATATCTGAACTAAATCTATCTGTCCTTTTCAATACTCTGCGCTTGTAACAGAACCAGAGAAACAATCTAGTGGCCAATGCAACAACAACAACACCTCCTGTTGCAATTCCTTTAATTCACCCTCTCTGCACGCATGAATGACTATGCCACCCTCTTTTGTGAACAAGTACTGGAGCTGAAGGTACTAGTTTCCATTAGGATCGTGGAATTCAACATCCAAAATAGTATCAAATTCCACTGCAATAGTATTCCCTGGCGAGGGCAACAGTTCATTGAGACCTATTGGACTCATCACCCCCAAATAACCTCCAGGGCTACCCAGAGTGTGATCATATGGAGCAATAACAAATGTTGATCCATTTCCAATTGAAACAAGAACAGGACCCACATTGGTTACAGAAAACGAGAAACATGTTTGAAAGAAGAAGAAACTTTTCTATTAGGGTCCAGAAATCTAACTGGTCTATTGTACAATGCCCTACCTGCACTTCAAATTGGTACTCCCAACTCCATGCTAAGGCTCACTATGTCATTCTTCAGATGAGCATCTTAACCTAAAGTTTGATTCCAAAAAACCCAAGTCCCCTGTTCTATGCCCAAGACCTCTGTTAGAACGAGTAGAGTTCTGAGCGAAATACTTCACAATAGGAAGAAAAAGAAATGTCACAAAATATCTTTCTTTAGACTGATAATTTTTTGTGAAAAAATTCAACTGCGGACAGTAAAAACATAATATCAAACACAACCAATCCACAATGGAATTTGAACATGAGGATTTATAACCAGAGAAAACCCTCTCCAGGGTAAAAGAATTCCAGAATGGCTTTAAGATTCTACTAATGAGTGCTTAGAACACCGTAGCAATTAATGTCACAATGAAATCTGTTGGAAGAAAAGCCCTTGTACAGTTTCTACATTTCCACAGTGGAAGCAAGAATCTTGCTGTCTCTCATGATCTAGTTCTGTGGTCAGATCCTTTGCTATGGCTGTCTTGTTCTGCTAAACGTGAATATGTCTTAGCTTTGGCTCTGGTTCTCATTTAGGATCGTGGCTATCTGATCTTACTATGGCTTTAACTATACAAACTTGTTCAATAGGAAAATTTTGACTTTTCTATATATAGGAGCTTCAATGGGTGCTCTCAAACTGCTCTACTATAGTAGTTGTACTCTCAATGGACTTCTACAGCAATTGGCACCATCAATCTGCTTTGTTACAATGATGGCTCACGTCAACAAACTATGCTACAACCATTGGCACCATGAATCTTCTCTCTGCTTCGTCAAATGGTTGGCACCATCAACTGACTTTGCGCTCCTTGGGGTGATGACAGTGGAAAACACTCTTTTGGGCAGCTTTGTTTTGTCTTTGATTCAAGGCAGAACTATGTTGGCCTTGTTTTTTTAGTCCTTGTAACTTAGTTCTCTCATATTTTCCATCCTATCCCAAGTTTGCTACTGAGAAAGACATAACTTCACGATATCAAAATTGACTATTTTTGGCCATTTATATTTAGTAATGGTACAACTTTAATTTGGTGCATTCATACAGTATCTAAAGAGCACTCTCAAGCTGTTATTTAGTATTCTAGCATAAGTAATACATTTAACTGGCGTGCTCTAATATTTATATCAACCATAAGCATTCTTAAGGTAGTTCCACGTTTGTGAAGCAGAAGGAATGCTTCTGACAACTTCTTATCATAATGGTACAATTATGTTCACAGTTTATCTTTTATAAACCTCCAATTTTCCAAACATAGTAGAGACTACAGTTTGCATCTCAAATTTTGGAGAAATATGTTTAGTATTCTACAGAAAATGCATTAAGAATACATTGTTGTGTCTACTAAGCACAAATAATTGTTGTACTGAGTCATCTAAACATCTTGACATCCTCATTTTATATTCCTTTTCTGTTTTCACAAAGTTTCCTCTGCTACGGAAAATGTAATTATATTAATTTTTTTCCATCGATATACGGATTGGATATAATTAGATGTAAACCCTTGCTACAGTGGTTATTTGAATGGGTTAGAATGTGCATTGTTATTTGTTTCTTTTGAAATACATGCATTACCACTACGCGAGATCTTTGCATTGATGTTGCCTCTTCTTGGTGGTGTCTCTAAGATTGAGCTGATTGAAAGGCAATGGATGTGCATCAGCGATCGATTTCTCTTTGCTAGTACTGTAATCCAAATCCTCTAGCATGCAAACAAGTGCCATAACAATTATATCTAGGATTGATCATTTTTTTCTCACCTTCAATTTAGGCTTGGAAAACTTTGTTCCAGATTTTTTAGCATTTGAATCACCTGATAGACAGTGATCTATGTGGGCATTTAAGGCTATATTGTATGTAGATGAGAAAGATATACAAACAGGACAAACCTTTGGTATCATGGCCTCTGGAAGAGATCTCGGATTCCCAAATTCTTCATTATTCCCAGAATCTTCCTTTCTCTTCTCCAAAGTTTGGATCTGCCTTATAGGCTCCTACCTCTTCTACACTGCTTGAATTGGAGCACCTCCATTATGATATCAAATCATTCACTACTATGAAATGACACAGGTCGTAGATGCTTTGATAGATTTCCCTTTTGGGCACTTCACCACGAACCAAGTTTTAAAATGTCACAACCCACTTGATATTTATCCCTAGCAAAAGTGTCGCATGTGAAGATCGGGCTTTTGATGAAGCGAATAACTTAGTAAAGAGAATTTTTGATTAATTATGTATTCGGCCCAACAATATAGATTTTTATGCACGATCATTTTTAACCATGTGCTGAAAAACATACAAAAAAATATGTTTTTAGTGAAATTTTAGTTCACAAGAATCGATGACAGTGAAAATCTAGACCTTGCTCCCAAATTACTGGTAAAAGGCAGTACTCATATTTCATGCAAGTAATGGAATGCCTTTTTCATTTTTTTATCTCGTCTTATTCGAACTTCCAAGTCTAGCATCAATGATTGTCTTATGCTTCAGAAAAATGGTACTATGCTTTAGAGAAGTGTATCTACTTCTTATTATACTTAACTTCCAAGTCTAGCATCAATGATTATTTTATGCTTCACACATAATCTAGTTTTCATTATACTCTTTGAAACATTTTATATTAATTGAATGAGACAAAATTAAAATGAGTAAGCTAATATATTAGCAAAAGGATTTCTGTCACAAATCTAAGATTCTTATAGGAATTCAATGGAAATTTCAGGCATCACCTGAGTAATTTTTAGTGTCTGCAAATTTTGACATCCAGAGAGAAGTTTGTTACAAAATTAGGCAGCTCCTACTTGAAAACATGTTGATGTTGATGCGTAGCAATCTCCTTCATTTATAGCCATGTGTTGGAATATTTGAAAATTTCAGAATAACAATGGAGAGAGTAATACTCTCCTCTTCTAACACAGAGAAAATATTGAAATTTCTTCACTGGAAACAGAGTTCAAAACTTTGAAAAAATTCTATTCCTTCACAAAAAAACTATTACAAATTATTCCTCACTGAGAGGGATTACAAAATGTGACTGTTGCAAAATGCAGTGTACTCAAAATTCTTCTCTGTCTCTAAAAATACACACTGTTGTGCTCTTGAAAACACTTACACTGCTATTTTGTGTAATAATAAACTTTACAGCTACATTCCGAAACAAGCTCACAACCCTTTTCTTTTATATGCAACGCATATATTAAAAACATAACAAAACTATGCAAATAACAAATCTATTAAAATCCTCCTGTGGTCCACAATTTATAAATGTTTTAATATATATATGAAATATATATATATAACATATATACGTCGCATTTAAAACAAAATATTACCAAAACCAGTGTGGAACCTTAACAAACAATAAAACTATTATGTCGCACATTATATAAAACATATAACAAAAGCTTTGTCAAAACTTCAAACAAACCCTTTAGCTGTGGAGCCCGCCAGACTTCAAACGGTGATAAACCATAATTCAAACCAAATTCATGTTCCAAAATATCCTACTGACATCGGCCAATTTTGTGACATGAAAACCAAATGAATTTCGCCCTAATCTTTTTCGGGTCCGAATTGAGCTGGCATATGGAGAGAGAGTTGTGACGCGAATTTATTATCAAATTCGCCCTAATATTTTTCGAGTCTAGATTTCCACTGCACGAGCGGCCCAAACAAAGATCTGCTCCAATCAATTTCCACCATGTGTCCTCCTCTGGCTTTCCGTGGTGCGGGACCACCAAACTTTAAACAAAACTCGTGCTTCAATCAAAAATTGCCATGTTCCCGGATGCAGGTGCATTGGATGGCATTTAAGGCGATGGGACATTGATGTGGTGAAGTGTGGAGACACCTGCCCACCTATGTCATGGCTGGCAGAAGATATTTAAGTTCCAAGGTTTTCATATCAATCGCATTAAGTTTTAATGCTATTCAAGATCAGACCTCCACTCCTGTTAGCGATTCTGCATGCTCCAATATGCTCCAACCTTCGGATCTCATCAATGAGAGATTTATGATAGGCATTCTTCGATGCCATTGCAGTCGGGTCGATAAAATGGAATTTTGCTATGGTTTCTCAGACGAGCCACAACCTTTGAATTGCAGATGCTCTCCGGTTGCTGGGTTACCCTGACTGCGCACTGTGATGGGAACGAGAAGCCAGCTGAACTGCTGCTTAGACCTTGGTGAAAATTTGCATTTATATCAGTCTGGTATGTGTCTATCTTCCTCGGTTTCTTGGAATCCTGCTTCTCTGTCTCGTCTTGTGTCCACTGCTGAGACTGCACCCATGCCTCACCTGTGTTAAAGGATGCGTTTCTGCAGGGGTAACACTAGAGGCCAACCCTTGCGCGCTCCCTCCAGCCCCTCAACCGAGTCGTCTTCCCACTCTAGTGATTATTATGTAGGCCACTATCCAAACACTAGAAGTGGGCGAGGTTGGGTTCTAGGATCTGGCCACCATATGGGCTCCCATGCTCCTCATTTCCCCACCGCTTCACCTTCTCCCACGACGCGCACTGCAATTTTTTCCTTTAATTACTCTCTGAACCGCCCATCAATCACAGCTTCAATCACCATGGTTTTCTGTGAAGAGGCCCAAGTGGAGGAACAATGCACCCATCCGGCGGGTCTGAGCTCAGAGAAAGCCTAGCTTTCGAGCCTTCAGGAGGGGAAAGGTGGCGTGAATGTGTAGGAACCAGAGGCTCAAGTTTGTAGGGCTTGTGATGTGGAGATAGTGCTTGGAGAACCTGGACCTTCCGTGTTTGAAGCTGCTCCTGCCATGGACAGTGACATGTTTGCTGAAGGATGGTGCCGAATTGTCGAAGAACCACCGGATGAGTAGCTGCTTCTCTTTGGTTTTTATTTTCTTTCTTCGTGGCCCACTTAATTGGGCATGTTTTTTCTTATATTACTGTGCTGGACCTCTATTTTATTTTTGAATTCTGTAAACACTATAATCTTCAAAGATATCGAACGATGGTTCCCCTGCGTGGCAAATGCAACGACCTGAAAAAATTTCAAGACTGGTTTCCCCGTATGAGGGCAGTCTTCTTTTTTGATTTTTTGACAAATTTCCCATAAGTCTAGGCAATGTTCTTGACTTCGATCATGCTGTAATTTTATTCTCACTGTTAATAGATTAACCTTACTTAGAAAAAAAAAAAGTTGCCCTGTTTCTATTTTAAACCTCTTTTTTGAAATACAAAGCCATGTTTATATGATTGTTTATAGTCGAAGCGTTGCGGGGTGGTTTATTATATTAATATTTCACGGTCGAATTATGTTCATAACAATTGGAATGCCCACAATTCATAACAAATATTGGAGATTTACTGTCCTGTTTTAAAGTTTCATTTTTTTTTTTAAATTGAACCCGCCATCGGTATACTGATGCTTTGTAAGCGTGGCTCTTTCGATGCCTTATAAGCATCGGTCTTCCGACATTTTGAACGATTTCCATTTTCATCGGTCTTGTGACGTCTGTCGATATTGCGACAGTTCTTCCTAGTGTCGGTATTGCGACGCTTTTGGAATCCGTCGGTATTGTGATGCTTCTGGAAAGCGTTGGTCTTGTGACACTTTTGTATGGCGTCGGAATTGCGACAGTTTAAAAACGTCAGAACAGCAACAGTATAAAAACTTCGAAATAGTGACGTTCAAAACGTCAGACCACATTTCTTCAGAATTGTGACAGTTTACAAATGTCAAAAGAGTGACGTTTTGGGAAACGTCGGAAGAGCGATAGTATAAGAATGTCAGAAGAGCGACGTTCAAAACTTTGGACCACATTTCATCGTAATTGCGACAATTTACAAACGTCGGAAGAGCGACGGTTTGGGAAACGTTGGAAGAGCGATGCTTGTTTGGAAGTGATGGAAAAAGTTTCAGTATTGTGACACTTTGTCAAGGCATCAGAATTGCGACGTAATGGTGAACCACGTTTTGTCCATCCTCGAACTGTCGCTCTTGCGATGAGTATGTGTTGGAATAGTGACGAAGTGGCCGTCGGAATATTGGGCCAAATTTTCTAGTGTGGTCAAAATTCAAAATGGTTAGAATGCTCTTGAACCAGGTCCAGATCGCACTTCTCATCACCTTGATTACAATGATGTGAACGTGCCTCCAATCCGAAGTTGTATGTAGAAGTTATAGCTGGTCAAAGTTTTGGTCAAAATGGGCATGGGCCAGGTTTAAGGATCCTAAAATTTGACCGAGACCATCACACGAAATTCGGCTCTCGAGAGTGGGTGAAATTTTCACCTAGTTAAAACGCCTAATGACCCTTATTTTCAGAAAATTTTAAAATGAACAAGTTTGTTATAGAAAAAACAAATTATATAAAATAGGGGGCAGGCTTCCAAAATTATATAAAATAAGTGGCAGGCTAGCACCCCACCACCCTGGTCAACATCATAATCCAAAAAATATTTTTGGGTCAGCAAGTAATGACCCTTGCTAGACCCCATGAAATTATATATTAAAACATTAAAAATTGGGGTAGCAGGCCATGACCCCCACTACACCCTCCACGACCATTAAACAATGGAATATGGAGGTCGACGAGTACCGAACCTGCGCCAACCACGTGGGTCGGCCCTCCCTTGTTAGGTCCCCATAATTTGTTAGATTGGTGAGAAAAAATAAACAGGGGTAACATCATACCAGTCTTTGAAGAGCTAGGACCTAGCCTTCTTGGACTCGGAGAGGGCTCTCTCTATGTTTTTGTAAAGGATGTGAACTTGATTGATTTTAGGGTTTTGATTTTAGGCTAGTTATTAGGTTTAGGGTTTGTTTATTTGTTTTGATTGGTTGGGTAGTTTGTCAGGGAAAATAGATAGAGTAGGAGAGGTTTAGACCATTGGGCTATGGATTCTACAATAGGTCTATAAAATTTTAATAGTAGGAAAAGGGTGCATCACAGGGAAAATCTAACAAATTCAAATAGATATAAAGGCTTATGTGAATGAAGGTGAGCAACAAATTGTGAACACAATAGGTGCAGAAGGGTAGTTAAGAATCCTTCAACAAATACATCGACAAGAATGGCCTTTATGTTTAATAAGCATCAATAAATAACCAAAGGCAGGGCATACCAATAACTCTTTTGATCAAACCATAGCATGTAAGCATTAAGACAATGATCCAGTGAACTATAGAAGGCAAACAACTTGTAAATATTCTAGTTATTTCACTTTTAAGCTAATAAAACATGTAAGATAAACATATAGTAGAGATCAAAGAAGAGGGAACTCCTAACTTCATCAATCAAGCTATTAAGACCTCCAAAGCAAATTTTTAAGACGAGTTATAGGGCATGGCAAATCATAAACCTCATTAGCTAAAGTTAATCAACAATACTTCAAAGTAAAGACATTACGTAATACAAAGAGCAGGGCTAACCATAAATGAATTTTATATTTGTTTCATTGAATCATTTCTAATATAAACAAGCATAAGTGGGTCTAGAGAGCAACTAAGAATTCTCTAAACTGACCTAGCAGAAGAAAACATAGAAGCAGTGAAGGAAAAAGAGAACGAAGGTGCCTCTAAACGACATTTCTTAGCCTAAAAATTTTGTCCTACTGCAATAGAAAGGTGAACAAAATGATAATACAAGAAAACATGAACTAAATAGGAACACATCACCATTTAACAATGCTCAGGGATCCTGTAGGCAAGCCTTCTCCAATGTCAAACAATACAAGCCATTCACAAAAATCAGAGCCAATTTGTCTTCAATATCCAAGTCTATGTATTACTCTTAATAATTGTCTAGCCAACAACCAACCAACAGCTACAATGAGGCCCTCGTAGTATTTATCATACAGATGATGAGGTGAGAAAACCCTAGAGGCTTCTAGAAGCCATTAATTGCTCACAAATATCAATTTTGTCCTTTGTGATCATGCAAGGCCCAAGGCACAAAATATCTAATGAAATAAGTTCAAATATCTTCTCAACCTCTTTTGGCAAAAAATCTGACATTTAGGCCTTCAATAACTTCCAAAAATATCTTCAGTGTGTTTTTTTTACTTCTTTTCAAGGATGCAAATTTTAGGTCCAAGGGTGCAATGCCTATACTCGAAAAATAAGTCATCTTGCAGTTGAGTTTTGAAGGCCTTACTGATGTCAGAATGAGCTCTGTGATTGCTCGTTGGAAATATTGTTGAGTCTACCTTCCCAAAAATCCCTTGGTTTTATGATTGGCCTCCATTTACCTATTCAAAAACCAAATCTTCCAACGGTGCAGCGCCAACCCTGAAAACAAGGCAGAAAGGTGAAATTTTGCATGTTTGTGGCCCTTTTGGAGGACCAAACCTACTCCAAATGATCTAAAATTTCGTTTGCATGATACCCTTGGACTAAGGAATCCAAAAATGTAATTTTTTCCTCCAATGGATGCCTGAGGAAAAAGTGCAGTGCCAACACTCGGAAAAATTACCTGTTTTGTAGCTGAGATTTGGAGGTCTTCCCGGTGTCCAAATGAGCTCCATAATAGCTCATTGGAAAGCGTGTCCAGTCTAGTTTCCAAAAATACCTTTAGTTTTTAGAATGGAATCCATTTACCTACCCAGAAATTCATTATTCCAAGACTGCTTGAGGCAAGGGTGCAGCACTGAGGTCCAAGGGTGCAACGCCTGCACTAAAAAAATGGGTCATCTTGTAGCTAAGTTGTGAAGGCCTTCCCAGTGTCGAAATGAGCTCTGTGCTGGCTCGTTGGAAATATTGTCAAGTATGATTTCCAAAAATCACCTTGGTTTTATTATTGGACTCCATTTACCTATATAAAATTCAAAACTCCGAAGGCTGCTAAGGGCGCAACGCCAACCCTGAAAACAAGGCAGAAAGGTGAAAGTTTGTGTGTTTTTGGCCCTTTTGAAGGACCAGTTTTGCTCAAAATGAGTTGAAATTTCATATGAATTATGTTTGTAGCCTAAGGAACCCAAAAATTTAAGCCATTCATCAAAATAATGTCTCAATAAACAGCGTAGCGCCAGTGGTGCTGTGCCCTTGGCCCTTTAAAACAGTCAGAATCCCAAAATCTTCAAAATTGTGTCAAAACTTGGAATTTTCTTACTTATTGTGTTTGGGATGCCTGTAGGGGATGGATTAACCAGTTTTTCAAGGTTTTTTTGTCTTTATTCTCCTTGAAGTATTTATCTCATTGGCACTTTGACCTAATGTCATCATCATTTCTGCTGCTTTCTTCATCATTTTCTTCATCTGATCCACTAACTTGTGCTTCATCATCATTTGTTTCACTGTTTTCACTATCATCATGGCTCTTTTTTTAACTTCCATGTTCTTCACTATTAATATTTTATTGCCTACATTACCATTTTCATGCTGCCTTCTTCATTTGTAGTTTCACAATTATCTGTCTCCTTTATGCTTTCTTCTTTCCTCTCATTAGCCTCATTGTATTTTTCTCTTTAACATTTTGACTATTCTTCCTTTGAATCAAACCCTAGCTCTGCTTGTGAAATGAATGTGGAAGGGGGTAATGAAGTGGTGATTAAAGGGGAAATTTTGCAAGTGAAGGGTGATAATGAATCAGTGGAGGGGAAAATTGGGCAGAATGAGAGACCAAAAAACCTTAGTGCAAACAAACTGATATGTCAAACCCTGCTATGAAAACACTTTAGTAATGATGAAAATATGAGATTATGGGGGGATGAAATATCAATGCTTTGTAGTGTAAGGGATTGACCTGGAAAATGGAGTGAGTGTTAGGTGAATGAGAAACCTCCCAATCAAAGAACTCTTTGTGTGCTCTTAGTATGCAGAGGAAAGAGTGTATTTAATCAATGGTGTTCTTGAGCATAAAACTTAGGTTTTCACTTAGGGTATTCAATTATTTAACGACCATCAAATGCTTGGAGAGGAGGTTTAGGAAATCCACTTACCACTTAGATATGTTTTAGAGACACTTGATGGAAAATTGGAGGCTTTTCTGAGCTGACTTGAGGGTTTGCATGTGCAGGAAGCCCTCCTGGCCAAACGCGCAGTGCCTGAACTAGGTGTCAGGTCGAGCAAGTCGGGTTAGTGCCTTGTGTGAGGTGTGAAGCACCAAGGGCATAGTGCGAACTCCTGAGTGTGCAATGTCAATTTGCAAAGGAAATTTGGATGCCTTCCCGGTGTAAAACTTGGGCCCATGATAGCTCGTTAGAAAACGTATCCTATATAAGTTCCAAATATACCTTTTGGTTTATTATTGGAGTTGATTTAACCTGTAAAAAGTTGATTTTCCTCAGACTAGTCAAAAAGAGTTGAATGATGGTGTAGAAATGCAGAGTGTTGGTGCAGGAAACTTTTGGAGGCCTTCCCCAACTGTACATTTAGCTCATGATAGCTCATTGGAAATCTCTTCCAATATAGTTGTCCTTTGACCCATCAATCAAGTCATTTTGACTCTCCAGAAATAAGAAAACCTGATTTTCCCAAGGTCACTCTAAAAGTGAAACAATTCTCCCGTGACACCTGTATTTTTGACATTGCTCCCAAACCATGATACTTGTGAAAAATATGAAGGATTTTTTTCTTATTTTACCTATTATGGAGACAAACCTATCTCACTTTTGTCAAATTCATCTCTTTTTGGTCAAAAACATAGTTTGGAGCAAAAATGGCCCTAGGTGTGGCGAACAATTTTTCCTTTGGAATGACTTCTTGGAAAATGATGGAGGCATGATAAAATTTCTCTTGAAGCATGAAACATTCACCTTGAAAACTATGGTAGGACTGTAAATAGTAGCAGCCTCTTCCAAAACCTTGTGTAATTCTCACCATGAAACTTAGCTTAACCTTTGTAACCCTTTTCTTGCAGTTTTTTGTGCCTATGAAAGATGTATTTTCTTCTAATCTTAGAGCCTTTGACATGCTTACTTTGGCATAGAAGCATCCTTAAAAACCTCCTCTACTCTCAGCTTGAAACTCAAATAAGTTTTTACTAATTTAGTCATGGAAATTTTACATTGTTTGTATGCAAGGCTGTAAGAAGTCTTCATTGAGGAGCAGACTTCCTACCTCACCAACTTTCTACTAATTACAATTTTCAACACTTATGCAAAAGTGTCAATTTTTTCCATTACCTTATGTGCAGACTCTAAAACTGAATGATATTCCTCTTTGGAAATGATGATCTTGAACCATATGAAACCCTAATTGACCTAGTGGGGGGTTTTTTGACCTAGTCTTTAACTGAAAATTGGCTTGGAGTCTTTAAGTGTAAAAATAGAGTATTAACATAGTGATCTATTGAATATCAAAAATCCAATGTACTTGATTTATCTAAAGAGCCTACAAAGATAATTTTGACACCATCAAGGCTTGAGGAACCTGGTGCACATGGGAAGGGCTAGGCTATAGATGTAAAGTAGGGTTATGGGAAAGGGAAAATTAGAGTGATGAGGTCATAGATAGGACAAAGGATAGAGATGAGTGACATAAGCCCACAAGGAGTCCTTTAGGAGTGGCAAAGTGACCATGGAATGGAAAAATGGTAGGATAGTGAAAAATGTTCTATGAGGATAATGAAGGCAGTGAGATTTATAAAACTCACAGTATTCAGGAAATGTTGTTTTTAGAAATCTAGAGCCAATATTTATTCATCTATAGATAGTAAAAATTATTGATGACTAACAGTGGCTCCACTTTGGGAGGGCAGCTCCTTTTCAGGAGGTGTCTAGGACCTCAGAGTTCAAATCTCTGGGTTTTGAAGACCAATACCTTACTTGTACTTGGAAAATCCATATTCCTTCATTTGTTAATATTCTCTTGAAGCTATGATCTCATAAAATCTGAACAAACATGATTGCTTCAATATTAGTTCTACCTACCCATCTTACTTGGCCTAACATTTTTTCTTCTTCCAAATGCACTTGGACTCGCAAGCCACTTGACATTATTTTATTTTGAAAGCATAAAAACTATCTAATTCTACCCTTGTCACTTATAATATTTCAGATTAGGCTAATGAACTCTCTTATTCTCTACTTAGTCTAATCATTTTTCAAGATTAAGCTATTTGAGAAACTTTATTCTCTAATATATTGACATAAAATTTAAAATATGACCAAACCAGGATTAAGCAATATGATTTTCCATGGGCTATGGCATTTGAACAAGCTTCAAATAGACATGATTTTTGTACAAGTGAAAACTAGAAACCTGAGGGATGTGGTTTAGATCTTGTTATGTATCCCTCTCATTTCCCTTTGGTTCTAAATTTGAGCTTTGGGAACTAGTATCTTTTCTCCTAATCTAATCTACTGACAAGTCAAGCTTAAATGATTTGACAAGTCTTCTTTCAATAACCTATCAGAAATTTAAAACATGTTCAGTTATGATTATGCTAGATGACCAAAGAAGATTATCTTTTCTCAAAGGAAGTGGCATTTAGTCTTGCACACTTTCAACAATAATCTTTTTGGGTATGGGGTTGTGCCTCTTCTTTAAAAATTCCCTCTTTTTCTTCTTTTCTATGTTTTTTGTATTTTTAGATCAACATTCTAAGATAAAAAACTTTCAAAATGCTCATAGTGTTGAGCTTATTTGCATAGCTATATATCCTAATCTAACCTATACATGATATACATTTATTTGGTAAACTCTCTTTTCCAATATAACAATCAAGCATATGATTCCATGATTGATCTTGGTTCAGCTCTTTGAGTGTGCTGAAAAAATCAAAAGGCCACTCACACCTCACTTTTATTTGAATAGTAGTGCCTAAAGTGTTCTTTAAACTCTGCATGAAACTACTCCTAACATATTTTACTCCTTCTTCAAATTTCTCTAAGAAAACATCAAAGGGATCTTGGAATAATACTCGGCTTAGAGGCTTTGAGAAATAGACTTCTTTTAGGACTACTCCTTCCTTCACTTGGCTATGCTTAGGACTCTTTTGGGAAAGAAACTCTTCCCCTTCCTCATGATCATTTGCACTGTCAGTCTCATCATAAATTGCAATTTTATCCTCTAGCAAACCTGATATGCCTTGATGAAGTTGGCTGAAAACTGAGTGAAGGTGATCATGTTGATGGGAAAAAATACTCTATGGCAGTAAATCCTCTTGAGAAGGTAGCACAACAACTATTCTCTTACTATCAACTTCCAAGCCTTCATCCGCAATTTGAAATTTAATTGGACTTGGTGGCTGAAAATCTGGAGTTAAGGAGAGTTCTATGTCACAAATGCTTTCCTCAACCATTTCAGGATAAGGATTCTCATTAAAAAATTTCTCAAGATGTTCATCATCTTCCCCTACTTCAACATCAAAACTCAAATACTGTTGATTTCCAATCAAATTAAATTTATTTCTGATTGACTGAAATGAAGTAGAGAAAAGAGTAAAAAAATCTTCACTTAATTCCAAGTTTTCTAGACTGTCCTCATCAGTGTCATAGCTGGCATGTATTGGCTGATTACCTTTATCAAGTTGATGAAATTGACCTTCATCCCACAAACCAACTGTTGATTGCTCTGCAATATTAGCTTCTGTTTGGAGATCACAACCATCATCATATTGATCAAAATTTGGACAGTCATCCAAATAAGTAATGTCACCAATCAAACATATTGGATTATCAGATTGTTTTTCTTCAAACTGATTTACAAGTCCATCTTCTAATCTGTGGTGGCTAGGATTAGCATGAAGAAAAATATAAATTTTTTGCTCACAAGAAGGTTTAGAGGTTGGATGCATGCTTATAATCTGATCTATTTCCTCTTTAGTTAAAATAGGAGGCATTTTTATATTTCTTTGGGCAGAACCATGATGTTTCTCTTCCTCTTGTGAAGGATGATTTTGAGGCTGAATGTTTTCTTGAGCCTTATCTAGAAGAGATGGTGAATCATTACATGTGCCTTTAGAGAAATTCTGTGAATCTTTCTTTATCTCCTGATTGATTTCATGCTCAACCAACTCCTCTTGGCTATCATGATAGTTATCTTGGGCATGAAATGCATGAATTTCTTCTAATAGAATTTCAGGATGCCAATTTCCTAAATCTTCATCAATGTTTACAAGTTATTGTATGAGATATTCAGATTGATCACAAAATTTTTTAGCTAATGATAAAGATGAACAATTTTCTTTATAATGTTCATAAAATACCTTGTGGAAATCCTTCAAAGAAAACAAACTACCAGGGTCTAGGCCTTCATACCATTTCCTTTCCTTTCCTTCTAATGTCCCCATGAACATTTTTATGAGGCAGTCTTCATACCATTCAAATTTTAACCTCCATACATGTAAATGAAATTTGATGAGATGTAACAAGGGGTCATAAAATTTTTCATCTTGAAACATAGGCAGGTTTGAGAACCAATTTATCTGAGGCATTTTATGTGGGAACCCAGGGATGCGATCTTTGTTCATCGAAGCATATCTCCGTTGTATCCTTGGATCCATGTTTGTAAATCAAAAAGGGTTGCTGTATATTTTCAACCAGTATAGAGTTTTATGCCAGTGGAGTCTTAAGTTCTATTGAGGGTTGTGGAGTCGCCAGGTGGATGATTTCAAATTTGCCATCCACCATCAGCACGATTGGGATTTCTTAATGCATTCCCCAGGGAGTCTATGAGAACTTAGTAGGGTCAACAAGGCTACTAAAGACCAATGGAGTCGCCAGGTGGATGATGTTTATTGTTTAAGGATGTACTTGTTGTCCACCATCAACAACTGAAAGCTAATCTAAGGATGTTTTTGGACTTTATGAGGTCTTAAGGATGTCTCAGATGTTATTTATTCAGAAGGTCCCACCGTGATCACCATTATGTTAGGCAATGAGGTGGCGATGAATAATTGGATGTTATTCGACAAGGGATTCTCAATTTTCTAAGGATTTATAAGCTTGTTACTTACTCAGAACGTCCCACCATGATCACCATTATTTTAGGCGATGAGGTGGTGATAAATCAATAGATACTATTTGACAAGGGCTTCTGAATATTCTAAGGATGTATAATCTTGTTATTTACTCAAAAGGTCCCACCGTGATCACCATTAAGTTAGGTCCCTATAGTTTATTAGATTGGTGAGAGAAAATGAATAGGGGTAACATCAGACAAGTCATTGGAGTCCTAGGACCTAGCCTTCCTAGACTCAGAGAGGGCTCTATCTATTTTTGTGTAAAGGATGTGAACTTGATTTATTTTAGGGTTTTGATTTTAGGCTAGTTATTAAGTTTAGGGTTTGTTTGTTTGTTTTGATTGGTTGGGTAGTTTGTCAAGGAAAACAGATAGAGTAGGAGAGGTTTATACTATTGGGCTATGGAGTTTGCAATAGGTCTAGAAAATTTTAATAATAGGAAAAGGTTGCATCACAGGGCAAATCTGACAAAGTCAAATAGATCTAAAGGCTTATGTGAATGAAGGTCAACAACAAATTGTGAATGTAGTAGGTGTGGAAGGGCAGTTAAGAATCGTTCAACAAATAAATCAACAAAAATGGCCTTTATGTTTACTAATAATCAATAAATTATCAAATACATGGCATACAAATAACTCTTTTGATCAAACCATAGCATGTAAGCATTAAGACAACGATCTAGTGAACTATAGAAGGCAAAAAACTTGTAAATTTTCTAGTGATTTCACTTTCAAGCTAAGAAAACATGTAAGATAAACATATAGCAGAGATCAAATAAGAGGGAACTCCTAACTTCATCAATCAAGCTATTAATACCTCCAAAGTAACTTCTTAATATGAGCTATAGGGCATGGAAAATCATAAACCTCATTAGCTAAACTTAATTAACAATACTTCAAAGTAAAGACCTTAAAAACGATGTTTAAGTAATTAAAAAGAGCAGGGATAACTATAAATCACTTTGACATTTGCTTAATTGAATCATTTCTAAGATAAACAAGAATAATTGGGTCTAGAGAGCATCTAAGAATTCTGTAAACTAACCTAGCAAAAGAAAACATAGAAGTAGTGAAGGACATACAAAAATAAGGTGCCTCTAAACAACAATTTTTAGCCTCAAAATTTTGTTCTATTGCAATAGAAAGATGAAAAAAATGATAATACAAGAAAACATGAAGTAAATAGGAACAGATCACCATTTAACAATGCTCAAGTATCCTGCAATAAAGCCTTCTCCAATGTCAAAAAATCCAAGCCATTCACAGAAATCAGAGCCAATTTGTCTTCAATCTCCAAGTCTATGTATTACTCTTAATAATTTTCTAACCAACAACCAACCAATAGCTACAATGATGCTCTCATGCAGTATTTATCATACATATGAGGAGGTGACAAAACCCTAGAGGCTTCTAGAAGCCATTAATTGCTCACAAATATCAATTTTGTCCTTTGTGACCATGCAAGGCCCAAGGCACAAAATATCTAATGAAATAAATGAAAAATATCTTCTCAACCTCTTTTGGCAAAAAATATGACGTTTAGGCCTTCAATAACTTCCAAAAATATCTTCAGTGTGTTTTGTTGATTTTTTTGCAAGGACACAGCTTTGAGGTCCAAGGGCACAACAACTGTACTAGAGAAATAGGTCATCTTGCAGCTGAGTTTTGAAGGCCTTCCGGTTGTCGGAATGAGCTTTGTGATAGCTCATTGGAAAGCTTGTTGAGTCTGATTTCCAAAAATTTCCGTATTTTTATTATTGAGCTCCATTTACCTATTCAAAAACCAAATCTTCCAATGGTGCTAAGGGCGTAGTGTCTACCCTAAAAACAAGGCAGAAAGGTGAAATTGTGCATGTTTTTGGCCCTTTTGGAGGATGAAAACTGCTCCAAATAATTTTAAACTTTGTGTGCATGATACCCTTGGCCTAAGGAATCCACAACGTAAAATTTTCCTCCAATGGATGCTTGAGGAAAAAGTGCATCGCCAACACTAGGAAAAGTTGCATGTTTTGTAGCTGAGATTTGGTGGCCTTCACGGTGTCCAAATGAGCTCCATGATATCTCATTGGAAATTTTGACCAGTCTAGTTTTAAAAACTACCTTTGTATTGCAGAATGGAATCCATTTATCATCCAAAAAATTCATTCTCCCAAGACTACTATAGGCAAGGGTGCAGCACTATGGTCCAACGGCGCAGTGCCTGCACTGAAAAATGGGTCGTCTTGCAGCTAAATTTTGAAGTCCTTCCCACTGTCGAAATGAGATATGTGATGGCTCCTTAAGAAGCCTATTAAGTATACTTTCCAGAAATTCCCTTGGTTTTTTTATTGGGCTCCATTTACCTATTGAAAAGAAAAAATTCCCAAGGCTTCTAAGGGTGTAGCGCCAGCCCTAAAAAACAAGGTAGAAAGGTGAAATTTTGTGTGTTTTTGGCCCTTTTGGAGGACCAAGTTTGCTCTAAATGAGCAAAAATTTGGTTTTCATGATTTCCTTTGCCTAAGGAACTAAAAAGTGTAATCCATTCCTGAAAAGAGAGTCTCGAGAAAAAGCGCAGCGCCAGTGGTGCTGTGCCCTTCGCCCTTTAAAACAGTCAGAATCCCGAAATCTTCAAAATTGTGTCAAAACATGGACTTGCCTTGCTTATTATGTTTGGGATGCCTATAGGGGATGGATCAACCAATTTGTCAAGGTTTCTTTGTCTTTAGTCTCCTTGAGGGCTTTATCTCATTGACACTTTTACCTACTGTCATCATCATTTCTACTGCTTTCTTCATCATTTTCTTCATCTGATCCACTAACTTGTGCTTCATCATCATTTGTCTCACTATTTTCACTGTCATCATGGCTCTTTGTTTCACTACCATTTTCTTCATTATTAATTTGTTATTGCCTACATTACCACTTGCATGCTACCTTCTGCATTTGTATTTTCACTGTTATCTGCCTCCTCTATGCTTTCTTCTTTATTGTCATTAGCCTCACTGTCTTTTTCTCTTTAACATTTGGAATATTTTGTCTTTTAAGCAAACCCTAGCTCTGCTTGTGAAATTAATGCGGAACAGGGTAATGAAGTGGTGATGAAAGAGGAAATTTTGCAAGTGAAGGATGAGAATGAATGAGTCGAGGGAAAAATTCAGCAGAATGAGAGGCTAAACAAATTTAGTGCAAACCCACTAATATTTCAAACCTTGTTGTGAAAACACCTTAGTAATGATGACAATATGAGATGATGGGGGTATGCAATGTCAATTATTTGCAGTTTAAGGGACTGATTTGGAAAATTGAGTGAGTGTTAGGTGAATGAGCAATCTCCCAATCAAAGAACTCTATATGTGCTCTTAATATGCAGATGAAAGAGTGTCTTTAATTAGTGGTGTTCTTGATCATAAAACTTAGGTTTTCACTTAGGGTATTCAATTCTTTAATGACCATCAAACGCTTGGAGAGGATGTTTAGGACATCCACTTACCACTTAGAGATGTTTTAGAGACACTTGATGGAAACGTAGAGGCTTTTATGACCTGACTTGAGGGTTTTCAGGTGCAGGAGGCCCTCCTGTCCAAACGCACAGTGCTTGAACGAGGTGTCAGGTTGGGCAAGTTGGGTCAGTGCCTTGTGCGAGGCGCCCAATGCCAATTTTCATAGGAAATTTGGAGGCCTTCCGAGTGTCATAATTGGGCCCATGATAGCTCGTTGGAAAGTGTATCTTGTGTAATTTCCAAATATAATTTTTTTTTTCTTAGTGGAGTTGATTTGACCTATAAAACATTGATTCTTCCAAGACTGGTCAAAAAGTGCTAAATGATGTTGTAGAAATGCAAAGTTCTGGTGCAGGCAACTTTTGGAGGCCTTTCCCAACTCCAAATTTATCTCATGATAGCTCATTGGAAATATATTCTAGTATAGTTGTGTTTTTAACCATCAATCAAGTCATTTGAACTCTTCAGCTATGATAAAACAAGATTTTCCTAAGGTCACTCCAGAAGTGTAGTAATTCTCCCATGACACCTGTATTTTTGACATTTCTCCCAAACCATGACACCTGTGTAAAATATGAAGGAGGTTTTTCTTCATGGGCCTATTATGGACAAAAATGTCTCTCACTATTCTAAAATTCATCTATATTTGGTCAGAAACATAGTTTGAAGCAAAACTGGCCCTAGGTGTGGAAAATGATTTGTCCTTTGGAATGACTTCTTTGAAAATGATGGAGGCATGATAGAATTGCTCTTGAAGCATGAAAAATTCACCTTGACTAATTTTGGAGGATTGTACATAGTAGCAGCCTCTTCAAAAACCTTGTGTAATTCTCATCATGAAACTTAGCTTAACCTTTGTCACCCTTTGCTTGCAGTTTTTTGTGGTTATGAAAGTTGTCTTTTCTTCTGATCTTAGAGCCTTTGACATGCTTGCTTTGACACAACAGCAACCTTAAAAACCTCCTCTGCTCTGAAACTCAAATCATTTTTTACTCATTTATTCATGGTAGTTTTACACTGTTTCTATGCAAGGCTGCAAGATGTCTTCATTGAGGAGCAGACTTCCTGCCTCACCAACTTTCTGCTGATTAGACTTTTCAACACTTCTGCAAAAGTGTCAAACTTGTCCATTACCTTATGTGTAGACTCTGAAACTTAATGATAGTCCTCTTTGGAAATAATGACCTTGGACCATATGAAACCCTAATTGACCTAGTGGGGGGTTTTTTGACCTAGTCTTTGACTGAAAATTGGCTTGGAGTCTTTAAGTGTGAAAACAGAGTATCAAAAAAGTGATGTATTAAAGATACAAATTCCAAAGTACTTGATTTATCTAAAGAGCCTATAGGGATAGTTTTGAGACCATCAAGGCTTGAGGAACCTGGTGAACATGGGAAGCGACAAGCTATAGGTGATCCTAGATGTAAAGTAGGGTTATGGGCAAGGGAAAAACAGAGTGATGAGGTTATAGATAGGACAAAGGATGGATATGAGTGACATAAGCCCATAAGGAGTCCTTTGGGAGTGGCAAAGTGACCATGGAATCACAAAATGGTAGAATAGTGAAAAATTTTCTATGAGGATAATGAAGGCAGTGAGATTTCTAAAACTCACAATATTCAGGGAATCTTGTTTTTAGAAATCTAGAACCAATATTTAGTCATTTACAGATAGTAAAAATTACTGATGTCTAACAACCTACATGAGATGACCCCAACCAAAAACCAAGAACTATATTAATGTGGTTTTTTCATTTCATTAAAGACAAAACCCCAACCATCATTGTAATATGGGGTCAATGCCAATGGTTAAATATCACCGTAACCGAAATCCATTAAAAAAAAGAGAAACACACCACTCTGTAATGGGATTCGATCCCATGACCTGTTGGGAGGACCAAAGCCTTAGACCGGTGGGCTAACGAATGCGCCAAGTGGGGTTATGTTGGTATGTCGACCCAAACAACATATACATAACCCTGTTACACTTTCCCATTTGGCCAAGAAATGGAACCATGATCACCAAGCACCAAACAGAGGAGCAAGAAAATAAAAAATAGACATAATGGAACCATGGACCAAGTGGCAGAACCCTAAGCCAAGTGCAACTGTGCAGAGGCTGAACCTTACCTAGGAAAAGAGGTAGTGGAACCATGAATTGAAGAATTTTAAATCGTATCAAATTTATTGTGAAATTTCATGAAATTTCACTAACAATGTAATAATGATATTAGATTTTCCATTTGAGCATCAAATTTCCAATCAACCTTTGGAGCAGAATCTTTGGAGAATCACGCAGGAATATAAAAGATTCCTATAGCCCCAGATTTTGATGGTGTTGGAATTTGACAGATGGATAGTCAATTTCACACCACTTCATGCCATAAATTTAGTGGTTTAGTCAGTTTTTACAACTGAGCATTTCTTTTTTCTTCCAACTTCAGCAGTGAAGGTACATGAAGCAATGATGTCATGTTTACTTTAATAATTTTTGAGATGATGTATTACATTTGAGATCCCTCTTTGATATTATGTTGCAGGATCATTTTTGCCACATTATGTGAGATGTATTTAGTTTTTCATGATATATATTGTCGTTGAGATCCATATGTAACTATGTTTAGGGGATACTCATTGCCACATTGTGTGAGACCATGTTAGTTTTTGATGTTGAGAGGAAGCCTTCTTGAGTGAGATTTCTTGTAAGTGGAATGTATCATGGAGATACAAGTCACTCTGTTTGAGGGTGTAGGACCTTGTTTGTTGAGTGTTGTCAGCTCGAAGACGTAGCCCACATTGGGTGAAATATGTTATCAAATGTCTCATGTTCTTGTGTTGCTTATTGTCGTCATGTTTCCTCTTGCTTAAATCATGCATATGTGTTTTTTATGATATTTTAAAATACAATTCTAACCACATCACATAAGTAAAATATCATGGGTAAATCCGATAGTTGACGGACCTATATCAATTTTGGTATCAGAGCAGTCCTCTTGCTAATGTGAGTTGCGAGCATGAATAATGATTGAAAGTGCAAAAATGGAGGAAAAGCTTATGAGAAGAAGGAAAGAGAAAAGAATGATGCTCCATCCACACCTTCCAGTGAACATTCATTTCCTTCATCACCTTCTCATCATTCGAATGAGGAGATCAACTAGATTCGTACAGTAGAGAATGTTGAATTGAAGAGGCTTCAAGAAAGGAGAAAGAGGAGAAGCAGAGCTTGCAGCTTCAGCTACAAGGAATTACAAAGGCCTTGGAGGAGTTGAATCAAAACAAAGGCTTAAAGAAGCCATCATCACCTTATTTGAATCGATTGTTGAGGTAAACAATAATGATCATTCTTCACTTTCATATTCACATGGTTTTATTTTTGTTGGAAATGTGGAGATACCCATTACATGAACTAGCATGAGTCTCCTTGCCAAGATGGGGTACAAAGGAGGAGGATTTGGTGTTAAGGGTCAAGGCATGAGTCAGCCATTGGAGGTCGTGCAAGGACCTCGATTCACAGGTTTGCGACACACTGAAGGACAATTTTCAAAGGTGTCAGAAGCTTCCACAACAATGTTGAACCATTTAGGAAAGAGAATGACGGGAACACATCACCATCATCCCATGACATCACACATTTCAGAGGAAGATCTGAGGCAAGATCTCATCACCATGATCGTAGTAGAGACCAACAAAAAAGTTATAATAAGTCTCAATATTCAAGTGTTCATTTCCATTACAATCATTGTGTTAATAATGAACATAAATCATGGCATTGAAAAACATGTATTTTTTATGGATTACATAACCATGTATTTGTTGAGTGTTGTTAATGAGTAGCACCGTGAAAGAGGATGAGGAGTGAAAGGCATTCTCCACTGCGGGAAAAGAAGAAGGTCAAGAAGATATAAAGGAAGAAGACACATTGCAGTTGTTAGGGTCCGATGATTTGGCAGATTGGTAGACCAAATGATAGGGTAACATGGAACCAAGATTTGGAGTCTGAGGACCTATCCTTCCTAGACTCAGAGAGGGATATCTCTATTGGGTGCAAATGATGTGTTCTTTTTTCTCTAGGGTTTTAATTTTAGGCTAGTTATTAGGTGTAGGGTTTGTTGATTGTTTTGGTTGGGTAAGATGGTCAAATGGAATAGGTGGAGTGAGAGTATGTCAAAGCCATTGGGCTATGGAGTCAAATGGAGGTCAAGAGAGACTAAATGATGAAACATAGTGTGTTGCAGGGCTGATTTAGTAAGGTTAATGGATCCTTAAGGTGAAGTATCAGGTTTAATGAACATTATGTTTGGTAAATACTAGGAGGTCTTAAACATATATAGTTTAAAAGTTACAATTCATGAGGTAGGGAAAACCATTAATCTCAATAAACCATAATCTAAACTAATAAGCATCCTAGAGAAACATTCCAATGATACATAGAAAGCATAAGAGCTTCTAACTTTAGAAATTCACCTTCAGATTTTGGGAAAACATATAATATAAAAGAAATAACTCAATTCATGGAGAGGGAACTCCTAAAAAACATATATCAAGTTATTGGGAACTCTGAAGCAAGTTTGTAAGCATGGACAAAGGGCAAGATCGAGTGAGACCTCTTTGACTTAACCTAGCAATCAATATTCCACAGAAAGGCTTCAAGGTAGGGTTTTGGAAACTTCAAGTAAGTAGGGCATACCATGAATCATACTTGTAAGCTAGCATACTAACCATAGATGAAACAAAAAAAAGTTTTGGTGGATCTAAGGAGCAGTCAAGAATTCCTTAATATGGCCAAAAGAGAAAAAATAAAAGCTATAACAAACAAGAGGACTGAGGTGCCTCAAAGAACATGTCTCAACCTATACCTTTTTGTTTAATAGCAGCCAAGAAAAATGAAACATAATGATAACAAAGGAAACAATAGAAAAATTATGATGACATCACCATTCACCAAGCTATGGAATCCTGGAAACAAGCTTCTCCATCATCAAGCCAAACAAGCCATTCATCCACTTCACAAAACCAATTTATTCTCCAAGATCATGAAACCATGTATATTTCTCTTCAAGATCATCAAATGAAAACAAAATACATAGGGGCCTCATGCTCTATTTATGGAGCAAATGAGAACTAAAACCCTAAATGTGGTAGGAAAATGTCAAATATAGTCATAAATATAATTTATGGCCAAGATACCATGCAAGGCCCAAGGCACATAATACCCTAAGAAATAAATGCTAAAATAAATATTTGCAACTAATTCTAGATTAATTTGCCTCAAAAAAATCAAAAATATATATTTGCAATAAATGAGTGTGTTTTGTCGACTTTTGGTCCAAAATATACTAGACAGCCTCTCTACGTAGCGCCACTTCAGCAAAAAATAAGGTCTCTTGCAGCTGAGTTTTGGACCCCTTCCCGACACTGGATGTGGCTCTGTGATGGCTCGCTGGAAAGCCTGATGACTCTACATTCCAGAAATTCTTGAGCTGTGCTGAGTGGATGCCACTTACCTATCCAAAAATAAAATCTCCCAACACTGCTTTGTGCGCGGCGCCTGGTCTAAAAATGAGGCAGAAAGGTCAAAGTTTTCATGTTGTTTGACCTTTTGAGGGGGTAAAAATGTTCCAAATGATCTGAAACTTGGTGAGAAGACTGTTGGTGATGTGAGAAATCCAGAAAGGAAAACTTTGAGAGCTGAGGATGCACCAATTTTGTGCGTAGCGCCTAGGATGTTGTGCACAGAGGGGTCAAAATTTGAAAAAAGCAAAAATTTGTTCAATTTGCTTCAAAATTTGTGGAGAGGTGCATCAAGAGGTCTTGGACACCTTTTTAGAAGAATCAGCCAAAATTCCAAGGCTGTCATGCACGTTTTCCATTTTTAGGGTTTCTAGCTCCATAAGGGCCTCCTTCAGTTTGGCACAAGCAAGCATGTTTTTTTTTTTTTGTGAATTTGGTAGTGCCTCTCTTTTTCTATTTATATTTGTAATGCATGTTACAAAATTATAAACTCTAGTCTATAGCCTCAACCTGCCCGTAGGAAACCAGGTCTATTGGCCATCTCAGTGCATGAAAATCAAACTAAAACTGAAAAAGTTTCATTCTTCTATGTCTAGCATGAGCTAGCTGTTCTACTACCGAAATATCTACATACTGGGAAAATAAACAGAGTTCATATAAGCCCGATAATATCATAAAAAAAACATGATAAAGAAAAATAATACTCTTCAGATGAAGAGACAGGTGCTGGAACTTTCAGTGTAGATCTTGGCATGTCAACTTGCTGTAGTTGTTGGAGTTTCTTCTCCATGCGGCCAACCCGATCATCCAATGTAATAATTCTGTCAGTTGCCTGATATTGAGTGATCTTAATATGTTGCAGTTGATCCTACATGTGCTGCATCATTTCCAGTAGGTGAAGTTCAGTCTTTGTTGGGTCATACTAAGCGTGACTGGGATTAATACTCTATATAGCCTTTGCTAGAAGGCTCTTTAGGATCCAATATGTGTGAATGGTATGCTGAAATAGCGTGAGTCTACCCCTAGTGCTGCCAGGATCAGTGATGAAGTCCAAGATTTATGCCCCTATTTCATTATCTTCCGGGTCAGTCTGGATGTCCCGTTCCCATCCTCTAATTTCCTGACAAATATCGGTTGAATTCCCCATATCATAGTTGGCTTCCAAATTCTCAAGAATCTCTAAGTTTGATTTTCGACCCCGTTTCTTCGAAGTTTTTTCACACTGAACCTATTTCCCTTTAGCAGACTAAGCGTTTGACCGATGCTTCCCCATAGTATCTAAACGCCTATATTGCAATAAAAACAAGCATGAAAACATGAAGAGAGAGTGAGAAACATCATGGGACCACCCTGCATGAAACCTCTGAACATCGACAGTGCGTTGACCTGACAAGCAAGATACTGACGAGGAAGACACTATTGACCACTGAACCAAATGACTAAGACAGTGAATGAAAACATTTTGAATACACGAAAAGAGAAAGACCAAGAGCCTTATCTCCCAATTCCAAGACCTGAAGCCCTGAGCTAACTTAGCCTGGACAAATTGTAACAGTACCAACCTCATGCCAAAACTAGTTTTCATGTTAGCATAATTGACAGGAATCAGGGTGAGAACAAGGTTCATAAGAGGAGTGGGGGGCATCTTGAAATTATCACTGTCAAAACCCCAGTACAGAACAAACAGAAAATACCAAGAACATAATCGACTCCTATTATCCCAGTGTTCATAATTTTGACACCACTTATAAGCGCCAACCAGACCGCTTGCACTGTTAATAACCACAACAATTACCCAACTCCATGGGCCCCCTACTCTACCTACAGAATTCAATCCTAGTGACCGCAGGGTGCGAGACAGGAGAAGGCTTACTTTGGACCAAGAATTTATCTGAATTACAACAGTATGAAATGGTTGGGCTTGGAAATCGCAAGGGCCTCGAAAGCATGGTTTTACAGGCTTCGAAGAGGGAGTAACATAACCAATGACCATTATCAGAACCAAAATCTCCATATGATACACTATCCTAGACAAGACCATCCCAATTGCAACTGTGAATACAAGAAATAAACCAGATACATACCCCCACTGAGTTGAGCGGCTGACAGATTGAAAAATCCTCGGCTTCCTCCTCGGCTGCCTCCAAACGCTTGCATGCAGAGAGCGATGCGTGAACGAATGGAGGGAGGGAGGTGAGCCACTTACCATAACTAAAACATTCCTTCTGCAACCTGACACGATAGGCTGGCCTTCCTGCAACATTATTAAAGGCCGATATTTTGCGTACTGCCATAATCTGTAATTCCAATGCACCATTATGAAACGTAAGTGTGCAAAGGACGAGCAAATGCCATCTTTCACCTCTTATGATGCTCTTCTGGACAGGTGTACACCCCAATCGGGGGCACAAGCAAGCATGTTTTTCCTTGCATAATGCTTGATCATTTTCTTTTGTAGAGCAAGATCCCTTTTCAGCTTCTTGAAATGCTTGTGCTCCTCCTTGTAATATTGAATGACACCTTGTGTTGTGTCAAAGTCTCTTTCTTAGTCATGAAGTTGTGCATATTTCTAGAAGAGAAGAAATCTAGTGGTGATCTCCTTGTCCTCATTATCACTGTCTAGATCAATGAATTGAGGCTCTTGAGAAGTCTTCTTAATCCTTTTGCTTCTCCTTACCTTTACCAGTTGCTCACCTTTGTCCATATTTTCCTTGCCTTTGTCTTTGTGGTTGATAGCTAGAGGGGAGATGGCCCTTTGCCTTTTTGAGGCAACAAACACATCTCTTTCTCCTTTGTAGTATGTTCATGTGAGAGGAGTGATCATGGTAGATTTGACAGTGTCTTCTTCATTGCTTTGAACCTTGTTATTGTCACCAACTTTCTCACTTTTTCCATAACTTTCATGAGTCACTTCATGCCTCATTGGGTCATTGATTTCTTGATATTTAGCCTAATCATCATCATGGTCTTCCTCATTGTTTTCAATACTATCTTTTTGGCCTTCAAACTGATCACCACTCTCCTCACTTGCCTCATCTTGGTTCTGTCCTTCACTAAGGTCTTCTTCTTGGTCATTTAGAGGCTGATTAGTGTCATGACAGTCATGACAGCTATCATGACTATCATGACTATTCCCTTTCTTATCACTGAAATTTTCATTTGTGTTATTGCCTTGGTCAACGCCTTCATATTCAAACTATGTCTCAACTGCATCACTTCCTTTTTTTTACCTTCTATTTCCTCATCATCTCCTTATGTTTCTTCATTCTCATCATATTCACTCATTTTGTAACTATTTGCACTATTATTAGGCTCACTTTCATGATCAAGCACATATTCCTCTTGGCTGTCATGTGAACCTTCTTGCTAACTATCATCTTCATCATTTTCTTCATTGTCTTTTGTGCCTTCATCTCATTCATCATCAAAACCTTTTTCTGCACTTGGGATTGACTTATTGGTGTCATTACCATCACTTTCTTGCTCACATTCATCATTGTCTTTGTTTTCAAGACTACCATGTTCATCTTCCTCCTCATTTTCATCATCATCCTCCTGCTCTTTGTTTGATGAGAGCTTTTAGTTCTAGGGAGGAAAAAGGAGTGATTGGAGGGAAGACTTTTAGAAAATGGAGGTAAAATGAAGTAATCAAGGAGTGATTTTCATATTTTTTAGGAGGAGGCTTGTCTTTCATTGAGTGCCTTTATGCCTATGTCAACCTTTTACTTGGTGATTCCTTGCCCCATAGGGACAAAGGCTTGATTGGCATGAAGGTTTAGGGTTTGGCCAATTTTTACAGTTTTGAACTTTTCCTTTGATTGTGCATGTAAAGAGATTAATTTGGAAGGTAATAGGAGGGACCACCAACCTTGTTTAACTTTGTGCAGGGGCTTGGAAGCAGAAAAATTTGATTTCGGCAACTTCTAAGAAATTTTGACCAAGTCATAGCATGTGCACAACGCCTTCACAGGTGTGTAGTGCCACCCTCCCGGTGTGCAGTGTAGTGTAATTTAACACTACGGCTTCCCCCTCTATACGTACCACCGACAGCCAAGTGCGTAGAACCTCCGTTGGTATGCAGCGCCTGAAAATTTCTCCAAAGTTGCACAAAAAACCCTAAAAAATTCTTTAATGGCTCTCCTTCTTTTACAAAGACATTAATGAGTTGAGGAAAGAGGGATAGGAGGCTTTTATACCCGTTTTGAAAATAATAATCTCATGCCAAAACCCACTTTCCTACTGTTTTATTTCTATTCACTTTTTCATTTTCTTTTTTGGAGTTTGACACCTTTTCTTTTCTTCAACAGTGAACCCATGCTTATCATAATTACCTCCTTGGGAAATTTTACCTCATGCTTTGCCTTCTTTTAATCTTTTATTAAGACCTCTGGCTATACTTTTGAAAATTTTGACCTTTGTGCTGATACTCTTTGCCATTTTCTTCTTTTCGTGCAGTGAAGTGATGCTTATTGTGTGCCTCCTTTGATCCTTTTTTAAATGACTCTGACTACACTTTGAAAAGTCAAAACCTTGCACAGATACTCTTTGCCTTTTTGTCCTTTTGGTGAGGTGTGATCAGTGCCTCTTTGTCAAACCATAGAGAGTAGCTTGAAACACCTTGAATACATATGCTATTATGAAGGATCCTCTTTGTCATCATTTGACTTGTTTGTCATTCTTCCCAAACTTTGAGGAGCAAAAAAATATATTTTGGCAACTTTTTGGCGATCCTGGCCGAATTTCCTCTGTGCGCAGTGCCACTCTGTCTGTGCGTAGCGCCAATTTGCAGAGGGAATTTGGAGTTCTTCCCGGTGTCAGAATGTGCTCCAGGATAGCTCGTTGGAAACCGTGTTGAGTATAATTTCCAGGAATGATTTTTTTTTCCCATTTGGTGCCCATGTACCTCTCCAAAAATGGACTTTCCCAACACTGGTCAAAAAGTGATGAATGATGGTGCTGAAATGCAGAGTGCTGGTGCAGACAACTTTTGAAGGCCTTTTGTAACTCCCAATTGAGATTATAATAGCGCATTGGAAATATATTCATGTATAGTTGTCTTTTAACTAATATATAAAGCCATTTGGATACTCCAGCTGTGAGGAAACCGTATTTTCCCAAGGTCACTCTAGCAGTGCAGAAATTCTCTTGGGACACCTGTGTTTTTGATATTTCTCACAAACAACGATACATATGTAAACATGGAAGGAGGTTTTTCTTCATGGCCCTATGATGGACAAAAACCTCTCTCAAGTTTTCCAAATTCATCTTTTTTTTGGTCAGAAACATATTTTTAAACGAAACTGGCCTAGGTGTTGCAAATGATTAGGCCCTTGGAATGAATTCTTGGAAAATGATGGAGGCATGATTTTTATGAGTTGGTATGGCTTCATTATTGCTTATATTACCTACCATATGGATGATCTGATCTTATGCCTCTTTTTCCATAGAAAACCTAGCTTAGTTGGAAGAGGAAATTAGGGTTTTGGGTAGGGGATTTAGGACTGCCTTGTAGAGGGAAGTGAATGAATGGGTTAATGGTTGTCTAAATTATTGGGGAAATTTTGAGGGATAGGGATAGATGTTAGGGAGTAGGGGAAAGTGTAATTTCAATGATTGAGTGAGGGGAAGGGGTCCAAAAGGGAAACATACATGCCTAGTCTTAAAAAGTGTCAAATTGTGGCAATAGACTAGGTTTTGTAGAAAAATGATGAATTTGAGGGATAGGAGTGATGAGAAATGTTTATGAATGTATATGAAGGATAGGAGGAGGTGTAAGAGCATCAAGATACAAGCCTTGTTGATGTTTAACCATGGAGGTCATGAAACCAAGAAAAAATACCCTTAAAAGCCCTAGAGGGAGAATGGAGGAATTAGGAAAAACAAAATAGAGGGTTGAGGCCAAAGGTGACACAAAAAATAAAAAATGAGTGAAATGAGCCCATGATGGATATTATGGTATGGGTGAGATGAGCATTGACATGATGGTATGATGAAATAGTGCAAAAAGTATCTTAAGGATAATGAAGGTAGTGAGATTTCTAGAACTCACAATGTTCATGAACTTTGTTTCTAGAAATATAGAATCGATACTTAGTCATCTTCAGATAGTGAAAATTGTGGATGACTAATAGTGGCTCCACTAGGGGAGGGTAGCTCCTTTTCAGGAGGTGTCTAGAACTTTCATATCTTTGGTTTGATGGAGACTAGTGCCTCATCCATTGGGCATATTTTTACCTCTTTTCTCTTGATGATGCTTGCTGTGAAGTTATGATCTTAATAGATTTGAAAAAAATTATGAAATCATCTTCATCTCTACCTACCCAATCTATTTTCCTAACATTTTTTCTTCCTTGGGTGCATTTAAACTAGCCAACCTTTGACATTTTTTCTTTTGAAAGCAAAAAAAACTATCTACTTCTATCTTATTTCCTCCAAGAGTTCATATTAGGCTAATGAACTCTCTTATTCTCTACCTAGACTAATCATTTTTCAAGATTAAGCTGTTTGAAAAAAATTATTCTCTATTCTACTGACATGAAATTCAAAACATGATCAAACCAGGATTATGCAATCTAATTTCCCATGGGCTATGGCCTTCGAAAAAGCTTCACACACACATTATTTTTGTATAATGCAAAACTAGAAAACATGAGGAGTATGATTCAGAATTTGTTTGGCATCCCTATCTTGTCTCTTTGGTTCATATTTGAGCATGGAGAACCAATATCTTTTCTTCCTAATCTATTCCTACTGACATGTCAAGTTTAGATGCTTTGACAAGTTCTCTTTTAGTAACCTATCAGCAATAAATTGAAAACATGTTCAGCCATGATTAGGCTAGATGACTGAACAAGACTTTTTTGGAACAAGTAGTGGCATTTAGGCTTGCACACTTTCAGTAGTACTCCTTTTTGGGTATGGGGCTATACCTATTTTTTCATATTTTCTCTATTTTTTAATTTTCAAAACAATATATAACTAAAATATGCTCAAAGGCTGAGCTCATTTTCATGCCTATCTATCCTAATCTAATTTACACATGATATATACATTCATTTGGTGAATTCCCTTTCCCAATACAACCAATCAAGCACATGATTGCATGAGGGATCTAGGTTCAACTGTTTGAGGGTGTTGACAAAATTAAAAGGCCACTTCCAGCTCACTTGTCTTTGGGTAGTAATGCTTAAAACTTTTCTCATACTTTGCAACAAATTGTTCTTGGAAGAACATACTCCTCCTTTATATTTCTCAAGGAAAACAACAAATGGACCTTGGAATAATACCTAATATAGAGGATTTGAGACATAATCTTCATTCAGGACTACTTCATCTTCCGCTTGGTTATGCTTGGGAATCTTTTGGGAAAGACTCCACCTCTTCCTCATGATCTTCTAAACTGGTAGATTCATCATTTATGGCAAATTTATCCTCTAACAAACCTGATGTGCTTTGATAGAGTGAGTTGAGCTCTGTGTGAAAACCACCATGTTCATGAGTAGGAGCATTCTTTGGCAACAAATCTTCTTGAGAAAGAAGTGCAACAACTTTCTTGTGATCATTAATTTCCATTCCTTCATCTGCAATTTGTAATTCAAAGGAACTTGGAGGCTGAAAATATGGAGCTAAGGAGGATTCCATGTTCCAAATGATTTCCTCAACCATTTTAGGAGAAGACTCCTCATTAACAACTTGCTCAAGAAGGTCTTCATCCTCCTCAACCTCAACATCAAAGATGAAAGACTGCTGATTTCCAATTATGTGAAAGTTATTTCTAATGGACTAAGGTGAAGTAAAGAAAAGAGTCAGAGACTCCTCACTTACTTATAAACTTTAAAGGTTTTCCTCATCAGTGTCATAGGTGACCTGTATTGGCTGCTTACTTTTTTCAAGCTGATGATAGTGAACTTCATCCAACAAATCAACTTTTGAATGCTCTGCAAGGTTAGTTTCTATTTGAAGGACATCATCATCAGACTGATCAAACTTTGGAAAATTATCAACATAAGTAACATCACCAACTATACATATTGGAGTATCAGATTATTTCTCTTCGAGTTGAAATATAATTCCATTTTCTGATTTGTGATAGATTGGATTAGGAGGAAAATAAATAGAACTATTTTATTCATATGAAGGTTTAGAGGCTGATTGGATGCTTATAAGCCGATTTATCTCCCCTTCAGTTAAAAAAGGAGGCATTTTTATCTTTTTTTTTATAGAACTACAACATTCCTTGTTCTCTTGTGAAGGTTGATTCTGAGTCTAGATGTCTTCTTGAGACTCATTTGGAAAAGATGATGAATCATCACTTGGGCTTTTAGAGAGGTCTTGTAGGTTCTCTTTCATTTCCTAATGTATTTCATCCTCAACCAACTCTTCTTGATTTGTGTGGTAGTTAAATTAAGTATAAAATCCATGAATTTCCTCTGATAGATCCTCAGGGTGCCAATTTATTTTTAAAATCTAAAATGAATCAAAGCATAAAGGTAGAGATCCTGAAGGTGTTGACTTATTCTCTATTTCAGATTGTGTGGTTTCAAGACGGCTTAAGGGGAAGACTTATGTATCTACAAAAGGGTTTGTATCATCTATCTTTCCCTTGATTGATTCTTCATAGAAATTCTCTCTGTTTCTATTTGCAATTTGTTTGCAATTCTCTCTTAATAGTGAAACACAAGATGTAGGAAGGCATACAGTACTTACTTGACAACTTTCTACATCGTCTTCCTTGCAATCTAGCTCAGCGTGCATATTTTTATTGTTGCTCTTGCCTTGAAGTGACTGAGTTTGTTCTTCCCAAGTAAATAGTCCCGTCTATTTTCAATGACCAGCTCCAACCTCACCCTTGTATTCTTTCTCTTTCCTATCCATTATATGCATCATTTTGTTGGCTACATTTGTCAACATTGTTAGCTTTATTTTTTAAGACATCATTTTCTCTTGAGCTACTTTATCCTTATTTATTTCTTTTAACTTTGCTTCTCTTTCCAATATGTTGTATTCCACAGTAATTTCCATACTCTTCATTCCTTCCAGGTTTGAAGGATCTCTTTCTTTTATCTGGAATGCCATTTCTGGGTCAAAATAATTTGGGTATTGCAAGAGGGTCCACCCTTGGGGTGGCTTTATCTTAGCAGGTATTGAATTGTATACTTTATTGAACCTGACGGAAAATTTTTGTACTGTCTCCCCTGGCTGTCTTTTCAAATTATTGTATTCCCTTACGATGAGAAAAAAAGTTCCCATGACTTCCCACTTATCTAGGAAAACTTGAGTGAATCGATGAAAATTGATAATGCTTGCAGCTGGAAGGTATTTAAACCAACTCTTAATTTTTACATGTAATGATAAGGCAAACATTATAATATGCACATCATCTTCTCCTACTTCAAATAGGTGAAGTAAATCCTCAAGAATTTTAATATGTTGTTCAACAGTGATCTTTGTATTTTCTCCATGGAAATATGGCAGCTTATTTGCAAGTTTTGCAGGGAGGGACTGGAGGAAAAGAGGCTAAAATAGAGGCTTATATCTTTCTGGGACCTTTTTGGGTATAGATAGTGCAACATGAGACTTATGACTATTTGAAGTTTTAGCTAGAGTAAGAGAAACATCGTGAGGCTCATGTTTCACTAGGTCTTTCAGAGGTGAATCTGGGATTGGCACAGGTGTATAAGTCTGCTCATGGTCTGCAATTTTAGGCTCAGCTTATTTACAGTTGAGATATTTCCAATAATAAATGTGGATCTCATCAGTGTGTTGTTGAATAAGTTTAAAGTAGGAAATTATTATAAAAACAATAATTTCTTCAATCCAACCTAGGTTTGAGTGCTCTTTCTTTCTAGGATGACTGATCATATTTCAGGTTCTTCCTCCAGTGGAGTCTTTAGGTATTTCTATAATTGTGGAGTCGCCAGGTGGATGATTTCATCTTTGCTATCCACCATCAAAAATATTAGGTTTGATTTACTAATTCATAGGGGAGTTTGTGAGGACTAGTGGGGTCAACAGGGCTACTGAAAACTAGTGGAGTCACCAGGTGGAGAATTCTTAATGTTTTGAATATGTACTTATTGTCCACCATTAACAACCTAATTTCAATCTAAGGATGTTTGTAGGTTTTCTGAGATCTAAGGAATACTTAGTTTTTCACTAACTTAAAAGGTCCCACCGTGATCGCCAGAATGTTAGTGTGGCGATGAGGTGGCAAATTCACTTGATTTTATAAGTAAAATTGATGGTCTAAAGAATCCTAAGAGGTATTAAGGAAACTATATACTCATAAAGTCCTACCATGATTTCCAAAATTTTAGTGTGGAAATGAGGTGGCAGATCAATCACTTGATACTCTTTAACAAGGGATTCTAGAGTCCTAAGGAATACTTAGATTTCCACTAACTTAGAAGGTCCCACTGTGATTGCCAGAATGTTAGGGTCTGGTGATTTGGCAGATTTGTAAACCAAATGACAGGGTAACATGGAACCAAGATTTGGATTCTGAGGACCTAGCCTTCCTGGACTCAGAGAGGGATCTCTCTATTGGGTGCAAAGGATGTGTTCTTTTTTCTCTAGGGTTTTGATTTTAGGCTAGTTATTAGGTGTAGGGTTTGTTGATTGTTTTAGTTGGGTAAGATGGTCAAATGGAATAGGTGGAGTGAGAGTATGTCAAATCCATTGGGCTATGGAGTCAAATGAAGGTCAAGAGTGTCTAAATGATGAAACGGAGTGTGTTGCAGTGTAATATTCCAAAATTTGCTTACAGCAAATTGGAATATTAAATTTTGCTAATGTAACTTAGGAGATGAATAATTGGGTAAGGATGCCATTCATTTCAGAAATAAGGATCAAATACCTCATGGTGTGGAAGGGGATCATAATGCCAACTGAATTTTACACTCTCATGTGTGAACAAGGACATTTTTCATGTGGACAAAGTCAAATTTGACCAAGTCAACACCATAAATGTAGGTGGAGTGGATCAGCAAATAAAATAAGTCAATGTGAATGAGGCTCAGCTTAGATAGCTATATGTGAGCTGGATTTAAGACGCTTAGGTGTGAAAAGGGCTAAATCAAGTTGAATAAGTCAACCTTGACCAAATCAAACATCGCAGTTTAGAGGAGTGGCTCTAAAGGAGGCACAATGCAGTTTTGGAGGGAGATTGTTTGTGTGATGGTAGAAACTCTATTGAGTGGGGCCCAAGGTGAGAAGGCTCACTTATTTTATAAGGAAGAGGATGGAAGCCATTTGGAGGTCAACTTATGTACTACATTTTCATGTCTTCTTTGACTTTTCTCTCCTATCTTTTTAGCTAAGAATGCCAGTGCTGCTTAGCACTAAGGGATTCCTGTTCAGGAATTCCTTCTCATCCCTTTGAGTAGCTCTTGGGAGAGATCTGATCCATCATTCCTCACATCTGGCATTGGTTCCAAGATTAATTCTATAGTTTCAGCATAGTTTCTGCAGGAGGTTGAGCTGAGTTGCAGGGTGTTGCAGGGGAGGGTTGAGAAACCCACTGTCTGAGTTGATTTTGAAGAGGAGGGAGGTTTCCTACTTGTGGGAGATTATTTTGGAGATCTATTGGGCTGATATTATATCATTGGAAGTAGGCCAACACATTTTCATCACCAAAAACATTATTCCACTCAGGAATTGCGTTATTTCTAGAGGGTAGTTGTAGCAGTGTCTTCTGTGGCTCTTTCAGGGAGTTTTTCTGTGATTGGAGGACAGATTATTCCATGGAGGAAGACATTTGATCAGATATGTAGTAGATATATATTATTATAGCCTTATATACTCCCGTGCTTCAGTTTTCAGTGATTATTAAGCCATACTACTGAAAATCACCATTTGTATTCAGGGTGAACTCCTAGAAACCCTTCCCGGGTTCTCTAGTTTTTGTATAAAGGAGACAAGATCTCATTCTTCTGAGCATATTGTCTAATATAATTCCAGATCTATTTGCCTCTACCATTTTTATGTACAAAACCTCTTTTAGACTGCGCAGTCACTTTTATGCATAATTCCTCGTGTTGTAGTGTTTGGGGTTTTAGCTCTTTTTAGCAATCCTAGGTGTGGGAGATCCGTTTAACCCGCCTAGTTTGATTTTTCTGAGCTCTATTATTGGATTTAGGTTGTATATTGACTGCTATATAGGATCCAAGAGTTAATTTTATTATTTTATAGCATAGGTTGCTAGAAATGCGTTTTTAGTGCATGCATGCTGAGCAGTCCCGATTTTGGGATATTACAGTGGTATCAAAGCAAGATCTTTGGCTCAGCCTATGGAATTTGTTGTTGTCTCATGTTTTTATAGATTGGAAAATAAAAAGACAAGGAAAAATCAAAACCAATCTTTGGAGTTCCAGGATCTAGTCCTCTTGTTCTCAGAGAGGGATCTCTCAAATTATTTGTTTTGCAAAGGTTTATCTTGTGTGTTTTGAGTATTTGGTTTTAGACTAGTTATTAAGTGCAAGTGTTTGTTTTTTTTTTGGTTGAATAACATAGCATAACATGAAAAGTCTACGAAATATATGTAGAAAGGAGAAACATCCGATTCATTGGGAAATGGATCCAAGAAGAGGTTATGACAGACTCATTAATGGATATGGGATATTAGAGGGTAAATCTAACTTGGCCGCAGGATCCTTTGGTTTTGTGAATGAGATTGAAATCAATGACTTGGAAAGAGAAATTGAATTCTCAACAAAGGGAACTTGAAAATATAACTTGAATAATAAAGAAGTATTTGATAGACAGGGCTAACCATAAATTCTACAAACCTTTCTTTAAGCAAATAATGACTTCAAGACAACTTTCAAAATGAAATCCAGGATTCGGGAGCACATCCTATTTCCTCAAATATTTTATTTCAAATGACTTATAAAACATAAAAGATTCATTGATAATTGCAGTCATAGAAGAGGGAACACCTAACACATCTATGATCACGACGATAAAGACCTTTAAAACAATTGTTCAAGCAAGGACAAAGGGCATGATAAAAAAAAACCTCCTTGGTTAACTGAAAAAAATGGTACTTCAAAGGGAGACTTCGAAAACAACTTTCAAGTGGCAACAGACAAGCAGGGAGAACCATAAATCATGCTGAAACCAACTATTTTAACTATTATAGAAATAAACAAGCATGCGGACTAAAGAGAGAGATTGAAGATTCTAAAATACCTCAGCAGAAGAAAACATAAAATACTGAAGGATGAACAGGTCTAAGGTTCTTCTAGGAGTCATTTCTTAGCCTAAAACTTTCATCCTACTGTAGTAAGCATTTATGGAACAAAATGAAAATAGGAGAAAAAATTAAATAGTTCATAATAATTCACCAATAGCCAAGCTCATGGATCTAATGATAGAGCCTTCTCAAGAAAAAGCATGCAACATCATCATCAAGCTTCCAAGACTTCAATTTCTTCTTCAACTTCAGAAAAAATATGTATTATTTCAGAGAGTTTCATTATTATGATTAGTGAACAATCAACCAACCTGTATCTCATCTTCTTCAGAAGTATTTATAGAAGAAATGAGGAGGTGGAAGAGTTTTTAGGATTGAAGTGTAATAAATTCTACACTAAATGCAATTCCTAGCCTCGAAAACCATTTAAGGCATTAGGTAGGAATGCATCGAATTAAAATTCTGTATCATTTACTCTGTTTATGTCATATAAGGCTTAAATGGGTAAAAATATTGACTTCGAGGCCTATTTATCCTTTACAATAACTTCACTAACAGTTCTAGAATTTACTCTTTCTTTGATAATAACTGTTCAGGTGTCTTTATGCAAATATCTTCTATTTCGGCAATAAGTATGCCTTCTTTGATTGCTTTGAGGCTGCAGGTGGCTCTTTGGTAGTTGGGGGATTTAATTAGCCTTTGATGTGGTAGTGGAGGCTTCTCGAACCGATAGATCTGATTCATTTATGAAGTCCTTTATGAATTACTTTGGAGGATGGGTGGAGGGCAATGAACTAACGACGAAATTAAACTGGGATCGTTAGATCTCAAAGATCAACGGTGGAGATCTAAAAATAAGAAGAAGTAATGCAAATGGGAAAATTGGTTTCAGTTGTAAAAACCACTGGTGTCACGTGGCTTAGAAGCGGTTTTCAAAATTTCTCAAAACAAACAAGATATAGGTTTCTAGCCGACACGTGTCCTTTAGAAACTGCCCATATCACGTAATTTTTAGGAGTTAAATTTCGGGCTTAAAATCACATGATATGGGGTCCTAGCCATCGGATGAAAGGAGGGTAGATCCAATGGTGGATATGAGAGTGCGATAAGGTAAGTTTCACGGGCAGAAGAAGGTGGGTGGTTTTAGATCCCGACCATTGGATCTCAGAAATGGACAGTCCAGATCTAACGATGATGAAGGTAGGTCCCAAAGGATTTGGGCCTATTAGGTTTAATAAGGGCCGTGGGATTTGAATGATGGATGGTCCAGATTACTTCTCAGGGTAAATGAAAGGAATATGAGATGGGGGTCGGGTGAAACATGGATCGTTGATCTGCAGAGTTCAACGGTGGACTTTTATCGAGCAATTTACAAATTCGGGCTGTATGAAATAATTAAAGGGATTCGGGTTCGATCTAGACCATCAGATCTATGAAGTGGATGGCCCAGATCCAATCGCAGGATCGCAAATCGACGAAGGAAAGAGGAATACAACAATGAAATGCGTCGATGCGATTAAGCATGGGCCGTTAGATCTTGGAGAGATCAACGGTCATGATTGAATTGGTGGGGTTAATGTGGGATGGCTATGGCAGGGTGCGATTAAATCTAGGCTGTCAGTTCTTGTGGATTCGAAGGCTAATATGTAATCCAGAAGAAAAGCATCGGAAGAGGCCAAGGGAATGGACCAAAAGTTTTTTGCGATGTGATGGATTATCAACCGTCAGATCAAAGGATGGTTGATGGTCCAAATTAAATCAGAGATCGCTCAAGCGGGAGGCAGTATGAAGAAAAGGTGCGATGCAACGAGCCGATGGCCGTTGGAACTGTTAAGATCAACGGTGAAGATTACGGCGGAGATCAACATGACTAGAGTCCATCGCATCGGAAAATTTTGAAATAACAAAGGAAAAAGGGGTAAATGAAAGCTCCGATAGCGATTGTGTGACTAGGCCTTAGCGTCTAGTCTTAGTGCTGGTATCTATGCAGAAAAAGGGGCTGGGGCTAAAACAAAAAGGGCTTAAATTCTTAATGCAAAAAAGGCTGTTTTTAGGATTTTTTAAGGTTTTTTGAAGATTTTGAGAGTTCCGATAAGGTTTAAAAAGGAGTTTCAAATCTTATCAAAGGGAATTTTATGGAGGAAAGGAAGGGAAATGAGGAAAATGGAGGAGTTTGATGAGGAAAAAGGAAATGAAAATGAAGGTTAATTATGAGTGTTGTAGGGGTAAAAATGATGGAAAATGGGGTTTTTTAGTAGTCTTTTCTTCAGGAAAACAACATATTTTTGAGGTTTATAAGGTAAACAACAGTGAAGATTAAGTAAATAATTAGTTTATCTTCATAAAAACTTCAAGGATGATAGGTTCTCAAAGGGGAATTATCTCTTGGAGTTTTTGAAGAACAAAATTAGCCACTTTTTGGTATAACAGAATTTATCAGTGGCTAACAGACTTCAAGCCAAAGTGCTATAAAGGAAGAGAAAGGCCAGGTTGATGAAGAGGATGATCTTACTCTCATCCATTTTCAGATCCAGTAAGAACCTTTCTGAGGAGGTTGAAAAAGAAGGAGAGAAAAGGAGCAGTGAAACTCCTAAAGAGTTTCAAGAGCAAGAAGAGCCATGCACTTCCTATGATCAGAAGAGGAGACTAGTGTTGCAGAGAGCTCTAGAGCATTGGGACATATACTTTCCTTTTGAGAGGAAGAACAAATTTCCAGAATATGGAGGACACTTGGATCACATGTTTCTAAGTGAATACCTTGTTGGGTATAAATCCAAACCTAGAGCCTTCAAGGAGACTCTAGCTTTCACTCAATTCATTCATTTGGTGGAATAAATAAGACCTTGTGGCCAAGGGAGGATCAAGGGAAATAGGTTTCTATTGTCTACTTATGATGGGTCATCTGCAGCAAGGGTTTGGGAAAGTAGACTTGATGCATTTTTCCTACTACATCTGGTGGTAGAAAGGGAGGCTGTAGAGATTTTAGTGCTGCACCTAGAGGGTGAAGCAAAGATTTAGTGGTTCAACCATTTGAGCCATACAGGAGTGTTCAATTTTGGTAAATTTACTCAAAGTTTGATGGGAGAATTTCGTGAATGAAAATCAGAGGAGAAGAAGCCCTCACCACTAGTGGAGGGGACTTGTACCAGTGTTGTCACAACTATGGGGGAGCAGTCCTCAACATCTTCAGTCGGAGGAGCCAACCTATTGGAGGGATAAGCCCTTATAGCCATACAAGATACTCCCAAATTTCATCAAGGTATGCCAAAATTTTCATCTCCTATTGTTTCAGCAAATCATATGGAGGATTGTATATCATTGCATAATGCTCATTCGGAACCACATGATTGCACTGTGCAGTGCCACCTTGACTTGATCAAGGAAGGGATGAAACATCATCCTAATGGGCCACTGATGGACTTCACACCACATGTGAGGTTGGGGTGTGAATTCTTGGAGGATGGGGTGAAATTTACCCAAACAAATTTATGCAGAATCATATTTTCATCCTTGAGTTGAGACATGAGACAACCAAAACACCATGGAGGAGAGTTACAACATTGTAAAGAGGTAGTAGTGAGGAGGCTTTCCCTTTAGCCCACTTGGATCCCTATGGGTTCAATATGATCATTGGTGTGAAATATTTCCTAGGAGATATCCAAGGAGTTGCATTTTAGCATCCCATGGAATGCAAGAAGAAAAATCTAATTTGGGAGGAGGGTAGTCTTCTTTGGAAGGGTACCAAGGTTGATCATGATGGGAGGCCCTCACATTGAGAGGAATGTGAGTGGATGGAGAGAAATAAGCCGGTAGGATACTTGAAAATATATGACACGGGGCAGCAGGAGGCTTGGCTGCGTTGGCTGCTCTTGAAAGAGTTTGGCCATCATGGGACATATCCTTTTTCCAAGGGTATGTGGATGGAAGGGACTTGGCAGGGTACTTGTGTCATAGAGTAGCAAGGAGTGTGGATGAATTATGATGATATGGTCATTATGTTTTCACCACATGGGTTGTATGATGGAGGTATGAGAAGGCAGCAAAGACTTTTGTTGCTTTGGAGGATTGAGAGAGAGCAAGGGCAAATTTTCTCTCCCATTTTACATGATGTTGCAGGAGGAGGAGATGGCAACATTATGGAAGGAGTCTTTGACATTGAACATGTCAAAGAATGGATTTATGAGCTGGAAAAAGCCTATTTTCATAGGCCAACAACACTGTCACTTTGGAGTAGGGACTTGTGAATGGAGTGTTCCCAGGATCACTTCACATTTGGTGCTCTTGGTGGACAAGGAGGAGGTGAGGATGATAGAGTAGTGGATGGATTCATATTTTACTGTGGTATGTTATTCTTGACTTGGAATTCCAAGCATGAGAAGGGGGATCTTCATGTAGCATATGGTTCATTCCTCTTCATAGGAGTATGTCATACCACTATGGAGGACTCATTTATGGATCCTGTCACCATCTTACTTTCAGTACATGTGCATTGCTCTACAAAGGGGAAAGTTTTCCTTTGGGCTCCACGGACCATTTTTTGCCAGCTATTATGATGGAGACAACCATCTATTATATGACCTTGGGAAAGTGTTTGGTTACTCCTTGTATTCTAAGTTGATACATTCAACCATTTACTATTTTCTAGTAGATGGGGTGACTTACACAACTAGCCATTTGTCAAGAAACAACTTGCCATGCTACTTTCCGAAGCTACAGTGGGGAAGACTGTGCTGTGACCACTTGGGAGAATGTTGGTATCCTCCAACACCACATGAAACCTCCAGTATTTCTTTCATTTTGATGCTAATCATGAGCCCATTTTCTGATGTTGTTTTTACCTTAATGGGGAGCATGATTGGGGGAGGAACACATTGGGTGGATGTGTTCTTTGGGGAGGAGGATCCCCACACTTTCTGCATTACATTCTCTAAGGGGAACATGGGAGGAGATATGGCCACTACAGCACAATATCTGTTTCTTTATGATGAGGGCCATCAGATGGTTGGGATGCCTTATGGTGGTTATTTCTTATCCATCATGTATGATATGGTTTGGGCCAGTTTGATTCACAACGTTGAAGAAGAGATCTTTGGAGATCTAGTCTTCATTTTGCCACTTGAGGGCAACTTTATGGAAGCCCAAGATCAAAAAATTCTCTGCACTTATCCTAAGTGGAGAGGAGGACAACGTGGGGTAGGTTGCTTTTCCTACCATATTCAGATCTTCAGCCCACCTATTTTGCAAGAGCTCATGGTGGGGGGTAACTCAATATTTATGGATTATTTCTTGGGGATGGATGATCCACTTGGGAAAAGGTGTTTTCCCATTACATCTCAGTCTCCATGCCTTGGGAGGCATCTCTTCAGTTCTATCCTTGCAGTTTCTTAAGGATAAGCAACATTTGGGAGGGGAGGACTTTAATATTCCAAAATTTTCTTGCAGCAAATTGGAATATTAAAATTTTCAAATGTCACTTAGGAGATGAATAATTGGGTAAGGAGGCCATTCATTTCAGAAATAAAGATCAAATCCCTCATGGTGTGGAAGGGGATCATAATTCCAGCTAAATTTTACACTCTCATGTGTTAACAAGGGCACTTTGCATGTGGACAAAGTCAAGTTTGACCAAGTCAACAACATAAATGTAGGTGGAGTGGATCAACAAATAAAATAGCTCAATGTGAATGAGTCTCAAATTAGATAGCTATATGTGAGCTGGATTGAAGACCCTTAGGTGTGAAAAGGGATGAAGAAGGTTGAAGAGGTCAACCTTGACCAAATCAAATAGCGTAGTTTAGAGGAGTGGCTCTAAAGGAGGCACAACATAGTTTTGGAGGGAGATTGTTTGTGTGATGGTAGAAACCCTATTGAGTGGGGCCTAAGGTGAGAAGGCTCACTTATTTTATAAGGAAGAGGATGGAAGCCATTTTGAGGTCATCTTATGTACTACATTTTCATGTCTGCTTAGCACTAAGGGATTCCTGTTTAGGAATTCTTGCTCTTCCATTTGAGTAGCTCTTGGGAGAAATATGATCCATCATTCCTCACATCCGGCATTGGTTCCAATATTAATTCTACAGTTTCAACGTATTTTCTGCAGGAGGTTGAGTTGAGTTACATGGTGTTGCAGGGGAGGGTTGAGAAACCCAATGTATGAGTTGATTTTGCAGAGGAGGGAGGTTTACCTCTTGTGGGAGATTAGTTTGGAGAGGTCCCAGGCTAATATCAGATCATTGGCAGTAGGCCAACAAATTTTCGTCACCGACAACATTATTCCACTCAGGAATTGTGTTATTTTTGGAGGGAAATTGTAGCAATTTCTTCTGTGGCTCGTTTGGGGATTTTTCCTGTGATTGGAGGACGGATTCTTCCATGGAGGAAGACCTTTGATCAGATCTATAGTATATATATATTCTTATAGCCTTATATACTCATGTGCTTCAGTTTTTATTGATTATTCATCCATACTGCTAAAAATCACCATTTGTAGTTAGGGTGAACTCCTAGAAACCCTTCCCGGGTTCTCTAGTTTTTGTATAAAGGAGACTAGATCTCATTATTCTGAGAATATTGTCTAATATAATTACAGATATATTTGTCTCTACCATTTATATGTACAAACCCTCTTTTATATTGCGCAGTAAATTTTATGCAGAATTCCTTGTGTTGCAGTGTTTGGGGTTTTAGCTCTTTTCAGCAGTCCTAGGTGTGGGAGATCTATTTAACCCACCTATTTTGATTTTTTTCAGCTCTATTTTTGGATTTAGGTTTTATATTGAATGATATACAGGATCCAGGAGTTAATTTCATTATTTATAGCATAGTTTGTTGGAAATTCATTTTTTTTCATGTTGAGCAGTCCCAACTTTGGGATATTACATGCAGGGCCAATTTAGCAACATTAATGGATCCTTAAGGTGATGTGTGAGGTGTAGTGAACATTTAGTTTGGGAAATAATAATAGGTCTTAAACATATATAGTTTAAATTTTACAATTCATGAGGTAGGGAAAACCATTAATCTCAATAAACCATAATCTAAACTAATAAACATCCAAGAGAAACATTCCATTGATACATAGAAAGCATAATAGATTCTAACTTTTGAAATTCACCTTCAGATTTTGGGAAAACATATAAGATAAAAAAAATAACTCAATTCATGGAGAGGGAACTCCTAAACAACATATATCAAGTTATTGGGAACTCTGAAACAAGTTTGTAAGCATGGACAAAGGGCAAGATCGAGCGAGACCTCTTTGACTTAACCTAGCAATCAATATTCCACAGAAAGGCTTCAAGATAGGGTTTTGGAAAATTCAAGTAAGAAAGACATACCATGAATCATACTTGTAAGCTAGCATACTAACCATACATGAAAAAAAAACACGTTTTGGTGGTAAGGAGCAGTAAAGAATTCCTTAAGATGGCCAAAAGAGAAAACATAAAAGCTATAACAAATAGGAGGACTGAGGTGCCTCAAATAACATGTCTCAACCTATACTTTTCTGTTTAATAGCAGTCAAGAAACATGAAACATAATGATAACAAAGGAAACAATAGAAAAATTAGGAAGACATCACCATTCACCAAGCTATGGAATCCTGCAAACAAGCTTCTCCATCATCAAGCCAAACAAGCCATTCATCCACTTCACAAAACCAATTTCTTCTCCAAGATCATGAAACCATGTATATTTCTCTTCAAGCTCATGAAATGGAAACAAAATACATAGGGGCCTCATGCTATATTTATGGATAAAATGAGTACTAAAACACTAAATGTGGTAGGAAAATGTCAAATATTGTCATAAATATCATTTATGGCCAAGATGCCATGCAACACCCAAGGCACATAATATCCTAAGAAATAAATGCTAAAATAAATATTTTCACCTAATTCTAGATTAATTTGCCTCAAAAAACTCAAAAATATATATTTGCAATAAATGAGTCTGTTTTGTTGACTTTTGGTCCAAAACACACTAGGCAGCTTCTCTGCGTAGCGCCACTTCAGCAGAAAATAGGGTCTCTTGCAGCTGAGTTTTGGACCCCTTCCCGACACCTAACTTGCCTCTGTGATGGCTCATTGGAAAGCATGATGAGTCTAATTTCCCAAAGTTATTTATTTGTGCTGATTGAATTCCATTTACCTGTCCAAAAATCAAATCTCCCAACAATGCTTTGTGCACAGCTCCTGGTTTGAAAATGAGGTAGAAAGGTCAAATGTTTCATGTTTTTTGACCATTTGAGGGGGTAAAAATGCTCCAAATGATCTGAAAATTGGTGAGCAGACTGCTAGTGATGTGAGAAATCAAAAAATGAAAAATTTCATAGGTGAGGATGCACCAATTTTGTGCGTAGCGCCTAGGGTGTTGCGCACAGAGGGGTCAAAATTTGGGAAAAACAAAAGTTTGTTCAATTTGCTTCAAAATTTGTGGAGAGGTCCCTCAAGAGGTCTTGGACATCTTTTGAGAATACTTAGCCAAAATTCAAAGGTTTTCATGCACTTTTTACCTTTTTAGGGTTTCTAGCTCCATAAGGGCCTCATTCAGTTTGGCACAAGCAAGCATGTTTTTCTTTGCATAATGCTTGGTCATTTTCTTTTGTTGAGCAAGGTCCTTTTTCACCTTCTTGAAATGCTTGTGCTCCTCCTTGTAATAAAGAATTACACCTTGTGCCATGTGAAATTATCTTTCCCACTCCTGAAGTTGTGCATATTTCTCCAAGAGAAGTAATCTAGTGGTCATCTCCTTGTCCTCATTGTCATTGTCTAGATCAATGAATTGAGGCTCTTGAGAAGTCTTCTTGATCATTTTTCTTCTCCTTACCTTTACCTGTTACTCACCTTTGTCCATATTTTTTTTGCCTTTGTATTTGTGCTTGATAGCTAGAGGAGAATGGCCCTTTGCCTTTTTGAGGCAGCAAACACAAATCTTTTCCTCTATAGTATGTGCATGTGAGAGGAGTGATCATTATAGATTTGACAGTGTCTTCTTCATTTATTTTAACCTTGTTATTGTCACCATCTTTCTCATTTTTTCCATGTCTTTCATGTGTCACTTCATGCCTCATTGGGTCACTAATTTCTTGATCTTCAGCCTCATCATCATCATTGTCTTCCTCATTGTTTTCCATACTGTCTTTTTGGCCTTCAAACTGATCACTACTCTCCTCACTTGCCTCATCTTGGTTCTGTCCTTCACTAAGGTATTCTTCTTGGTCATTTAGAGGTTGATTAGTGTCATGAAAATCATGATAGCTGTCATGACTGTCATGAATATTCCCTTGCTTATCACTGACTGTTTCATTTGCGCTATTGCCTTAGTCAATGCCTTCATCTTCAAACTCTATTTTAGCTGCATCACTTCCTTGTTTCTTATCTTCTATTTCCTCATCATCTCCTTATGTTTCTTCATTTTCATCATCTTCACTCATTTTGTCACTTTTTTCACTATTATTAGGCTCATTTTCATGCTCAAGCACATCTTCCTCTTGGCTATCATGTGAACCTTCTTCTTGACTATCATCTTCATCATTTTATTCATTGTCTTCTGTGTCTTCTTCTCGTTCATCATCAAAACATTTTTTTTCACTTGGGATTGATTTATTGGTATCATTACCATCACTTTCTTTCTCGAATTCTTCATTGTATTTATTTTCAAGACTACCATGTTCATCTTCCTCCTCATGGTCATCATCACCCTCCTGCTCTTCCTCATTAAAATCTGTTTGATGAGAGATTTTAGGTCTAGGGAGGACAAAAGAGTGATGTGAGGGAAAAATTTTAACAAATGGAGGTAAAATGAAATAATCGAGTGCTTTTCAGAGTTTTCAGGAGGAATCTTGTCTTGAATTGAGTGCCTTTATGCCTATGTCAACCTTTTACTTGGTAATTCCTTTCCCTAGAGGGACAAAGGCTTGATTGGCATGAAGGTTTAGGGTTTGGCCAATTTTATGGTTTTGAACTTTTCTTTTGATTGTGCATGTACAAAGATCAATTTGGAAGGTAATAAGAAGGACCACCAACCTTGTTTAACTTTGTGCAGGGGCTTGGAAGTAGAAAATTTTGATTTTGGCAACTTCTGAGCAATTTTGACCAAGTCTGAGCATGTGTGCAGTGTCTTCATAGGTGCGTAGCACTGCCCTCCTGGTGCGTAGCGCAGTGTAATTTAACACTACAGCTACCCCCTCTATGCGTAGCACTGATGGCTAGGTGTGTAGCGCCTCCGTCGGTGTGCAGCTCCTGAAAATTTTTCTAAAGTTGCACAAAAAACCCTAAAAACTTCTTCAATGGCTCTCCTTCTTTTACAAAGACATTAATGAGTTGAAGAAATAGGGATAGGGGGCTTTTATACCCGTTTCAAAAATAATAATATCATGCCAAAACCCACTTTTCTAATGTTTTATTTCTCTTCACCTTTTCGCTGTCTTTTTTGGAGTTTGACACAATTTTTTTTCTTTGACAATGAAACCATGCTTATCATAAGTACCTCCTTGGGAAATTTTACCTCATGCTTTGCCTTATTTTGATCCTTTATTAAGACCTATGGCTGTACTTTTGAAACTTTTGGCTTTTGTGCTGATACTATTTTCCATTTTAATCTTCTGGTGCAGTGAAGTGATGCTTATTGTGTGCCTCCTTTGATCCTTTTTTAAATGACTCTGACTGCACTTTGAAAAGTCAAAACCTTGCACTGATAATCTTTTCCTTTTTGTCCTTTTGGTGAGGTGTGATCAGTGCCTCTTTGTCAAACTGTAGAGAGAATCTTGAAACAATTGGAATCCATCTGCTATTATGAAGGAGGATCTTTGTCATCATTTGACCTGTTCGTCATTCTTCCCAAAATTTGAGGAGTAGAAAAATAAATTTTGGCCACTTTTTGGCAACCTTGGCCAAATTTCCTCTGTGCGTAATGCCAATTTTCAAAGGGAAGTTAGAGGCCTTCCCTATGCTGGAATGAGCTCCATGATATCTCGTTGGAAATATTATTGAGCCTGCTTTCCAATACATCTTTTGGTTTTCCATTTGGTTCCCACGTACCTATGCAAAAATGGACTTTCCCAGCACTGGTCAAAAAGTGTTAAATGATGGTGCAGAAATGCAGAGTGCTGGTGCGGACAAATTTTGGAGGAATTCCTTAACTCCACATTGAGATCATGATATATCATTGGAAATATATTCAATTCTAGTGATTATTTGACACATCAAGAAAGTCATTTGGACACTCTAGCTGTGAGAAAACCTTATTTTGCCAAGGTCACTCTAGCAGTGTGAAAATTGTCCTAAGACACCTCTGTTTTTTAAATTGCTCCAAAACCATGATACTTGTGTAAAACCTGAAGTATTTTTTTGTTCTTGGACCTATGATGGACAAAAAACTCTCTCACGTTTTCCAAATTCATCTCTTTTTGGTTAGAAACATATTTTTAGGAAAAACTGGCCCTAGGTGTGGCAAATGATTAGGCCCTTGGAATGAATTCTTGGAAAATGATGGAGGCATGATTTTTATGAGTTGGTATGGCTTCACGATTGCTGATATGACCTACCATTTGGATCCTTTTCTCTTATTCCTCTTTTCCATAGCAAACCCTAGCTTAGTTGGAAGAGGAAATTAGGGTTTGGGGTAGGGGATTTAGGACTGCCTTGTAGAGGGAAGGGAATGAGGGGGTTAAGGGTTGTCTATATTCTTGGAGAAATTTTTGGGGATAGGGATAGATGTTAGGGAGTAGGGGAAAGTGGAAGTTAAAGGATTTAGTGAGGGGGAGGGGTCCAAAAGGGAAAAACAAAGGCCTACTCTTAAAAAGTCTCAAATTGTGGCAATAGACTAGCTTTTGTAGAAAAATAATGAATTTGAGGGATAGGAGTGATGGGAAATGTTTATGAAGGTATATTAAGGATAGGAGGAGGTGTAAGAGGATCAAGATACAAGCCTTGTTGATTTTTAACCATGGAGGTCATGAAACCAAGAAAAAATGCCCTTAAAAGCCCTAGATGGACAATGGAGAAATTAGGCAAAACAAAATAGAGGGTTGTGGCCGAAGGTCACAGAAAAAAGACAAAATGAGTGAAATGAGCCCATGATGGGTCTTTTGGGATAGGTGAGTTGAGAATTGATATGATGGGATGATGAAATAGTGAAAAAATTATCTTACAGATAAAGAAGGTAGTGATATTTCTAGAACTCACAATGTTCATGAACTTTGTTTCTAGAAATCTAGAACCGATACTTAGTCATATTCAGATAGTGAAAATTATGGATGAGTATTAGCAGTCATTGCGATAGAACTGGTCATCAAAGAGCCACCTGTTGGAGGCTCCATCCAAAGAAACATATCAAGGAAAAAGTTCCTGTGCATGAACTAGTTGAAACAGTTGTTCAACAAGTGAATCCACCAAAGGAAGATAACCCATTCACTTTGATAAGTAACAGGTGGTTTTTATAGATGTGTTAATTTATCATGGCCTTAATTTATAAATCATGTATTGCATTTTAAAACGTAAAAGTGATGATGTGTTTTCCATCACTTATTAAGCAACAATGATGTTTTGGCCTTGTATTGATAGCTAGGGTGTTGATTTCCATTTTGATGTAAACTTGACCAGAGATAATGAGTTATAAAATCATGGAAAGTATGGGGTGCTTGGGTAATAGTTTCTCATGTAACTGAGCATTTATTATGCAAAATATTGTACTACAGGTTTGCAGAGGATGCAAGTGTCAGCTCATCGTTTATGGCTCCGAAGAACAAAGGTTAAGGAGAAGGAATGGTGACATGTCAGGACACTTGTGGTGCAGATAATGTACAGACATTTGAAAATTATGTTCATGTTTTTAGTGGACCAAAATTTCCTTAGAGGGGAGGATTGATCCAGGTGGCTCCAGACACACTCAGGAGTCCACGAGGGCTAAAAAATGGTCAAAATTCGAAATGGTCAGAATGCTCTTGAACTAGGTCTAGATCAAAGTGCTCATCAACGTGATTACAATGGTGTGAATGAGACTCCAATTTGAGGTTGTATGGAGAAGTTAGAGCTGGGAAAATTTTTGGTCAAAATGGGCATGGGTCAGGTTTAAGGATCCTACAATTTGACCAGGATCGGCACACATAATTTGGCTCCCGAGAGTGGGCGAATTTGTTACCTAGTTAAAATTCGCAATGAACCTTATTTTCAGAAAATTAAAAAATGACCAAGTTTGTTATATAAAACAAAAATTATATAAAATAAGGGGCGGGCTACCAAAATTATATAAAAAAAGGGGCGGGCTGCCAAAATTATCTAAAACAAGGGGAAGGCTACCACCCCCACCAACCTAATCAGTATTCTTTATGCTCTTTTAAAAATAAATTCTAACCACATCACAAAATTAAAAGACCATGGGTAAATCTGATAGTTGATAGATCCAGATCGCATAGGAAGTGCAAGATCTGATGTATTTCTCGATTTCCTGTCGAAGGTTTGGCCAATAGAAATAATTATGCAGTTATCCCACATTTTTCTCGACTACGAAATTCCCAGTGACCCAACTGAAATGCACTTCGCAAAAAATCTATGCATGCTCACATGAAGGAGCACAAATGTGTCCTAAGTGACATAACAATGCATCCTAGAGGTGAAAAATGAGAACTTTCTTACCCTCATATAGAACCTTGTATGCTTGGTCAAATTTTGGATAGCTTTTGTAGACAAGAAGCTTAGAGGAAGTCTCGAGCCCACAAGAGTTGAGCACGGTGATTAGCACCATGATCGGTGGTCAGTTGAGGTAGTCTTCAACATTGTTGGTGCTCCCTTTCTTGTAATTGATGTTCAAGTGAAACTATTGCATGTATGTGGACCACTTCTGATGGTGATTTTTTTGCAACTTCACTTGTGTCTGTATCAAATGCATGGGTTGGTGTTCTATGTGGATGACCATTTCCTTCCCGAAAATGTAATGCTTCCATTGTCAACAAGCCTGCATAATCGAATACATATCTTTTTCATAAGTGGGATACTTCTAGACTTTGTCAGAAAGTGTCTCACTGTGATATGCCACTGGATGCTCCTATTGAGTAAGAACTGCCCCAATAGCATAGTCATAGGCATTTTTCTTGATCTCAAATGGTTGTTGCAAGTTTGCTAATGTGAGCACTGGTGTAGAGAAAAGGCGATGTTTCAACTCTTTGAACACCTTCTATTGAGATTCAGACCAAAATAATTTTTCTTTTTCTCCTCCCTTGGTGACTTGACTCAAGGGCCAAGTGATATGAGAGAATCCAAACACGGACGTACGATAGAAATTGTCAAGTCCTAGAAAGTTGCGAGGCTTTGTTAGAGTGGTTGGGGTTGGAAAATACAAAATAACTTGTATCTTTGCTGGATCCACATGCACCCCCCCTTATGAATAATTTTTCCCAGATACTCAACCTAGGTCATGCCAAAAGTGCACTTCTCCAAATTGGCACACAATTTTTTTTTTTGTAGTGTATTGAGGACATGTCGGATGTTGTGGAGGTGCTCTTCCCAAGTCTGGCTGAAGATCAGCATGTCATCCAAGTACACCACCACACATGAGTTGGTGAATAGATGCAATATGCCATCCATTAGCCTCATGAAGGTTGCGGGAGCATTCGTCAACCAGAAAGGTATGACCAGCCATTTGAAAAGACCCTTCTTGGCTTTGAAGGCACTCCTCCACACATCGTAGGGTTTGATTGGTACATGGTGATACCCGGACTTCAAGTCCATATTGTTGAAAGATTTTTCCCCCTTGTGTTGTTCAGAGGGTCATCAATCTATGGGATCAGGTACCTAATCTAGACAGTGATCTTGTTCAATGCCTAATAGTCAATACAGAGTCTTGAAGTCCCATCCTTCTTCTGCACCAACACAATTGAGGTCCCATAGGGTGATGAAATCGGGCAAACATGACCTTTCTACTGCAACTCCTGGATCTGCCTCTTGATTTCGTTGTTCTCCATAATAGAGCGTTGATATATCGGTCCATTGGGCAGCGCTGCACCTGGGGTCATATTGATGAAGTGCTTAACTTAATAGTGCAGAGGCACCCTGCAAGTGAGGAGAGTATGTCCCCTTACTCCTCCAAGAATTTTTACATCTGTTGTTGTGCAGAGGAGCCTTTTATGGAGGTTGTGGCCACAATCTTCTTGTCTCCCTCATGGTAGATCAGGAGGAAAAATTATTTCCCAATTTTGGAAATGAGCTTACTACATTGCTTTGTAGTAACCAAAGAGATGGTGGTAGGTGGCGCTACCTCTGGTATCCTATACAAGTTACTTACCAAAGTAACAATAACAACACGAGGCCTAGACTCATACACAAAATTTCACTTCCACAAGTTTGTTTGGCCTAATAATACATCACAAATATCAAGAGGAGAAATGTCACATAATATCTCATCCATGAAGGGCTTGATGTTGTAGGGAAGGTAGAAATGTTGGCTGACACATAGATCTCATCCTTGGTGAAGCCACTCGATGGTGTATGACTGTGGGTGTGTTGTGGTTCGAAAGCTCAACCATTTCATGACCTCAGTTCAAATGTGGTTCTTTTCAATCCCATTGTCGACAATGAACTGTAGTGAGGAACCCTTTTCCCACATCTGGGAATGGAAGAGGTGCTCCCCCTCCCCTTGATATTCGGTTCCTCCTTCCAGATATTTGTGGTGGAAATGGTGGCATTAGGCTCTACATCAATAATATGCTTCCCTTTTTTATTTCCCTTGTGATTCAGAGGTGGAGCATGCATCCGATTCAAAATTCTTCAGCTTGGCCACCAATGACTGCTTAGCCTACCACCCAATTGTGTTGTGAGTCAAGGTCTTATGGAACTCACACCACTTTCCCGTATCCTTATTTGGCTTCAAAGTGTTGTTCTTTGCTTACAACTTTGGCGAGTTCTCCTGGGCTGCTCCGCCTTGCATTTATCCTTTGTTTTGTAGTTTGGGGGCACCTTTCCCTTGTTTCTGAATCATAGATCGAAAGTCTCTCTTCTTCTGTTTGAATTTATGTTCAATATTGATAGCATAATAGTATGCTGCACCAAGCGAGGAGATGTTGAGGAACTACATTTATTGTTGAATGTATCTACACATACAACTGCGGTACATCAACACCAAATGTTTCTCTGAATATTTGATACTAAACTTTGTGCGCAGGGTATGGAACATATTCTTCAGCTCATGCACATCTCGATCCATTTGTTGCTGCAACATAGTCCATTGTAAGTACTTCTACTCATATCTCCCCATGGGATAATATTTTTCCTTGATGGCATCTCAGAATGGATCCCAAGTGGGAGCAGTCGAGAACGGAGAGGGTTCCCTCTCATCCTTTTTCTCACAGTGGGTTCTCCACCACTCCTTAGCATGGGGGGCAGCTTTGAGGAGTGAAAAAGTAATCTTTTCCCAATTGGAAAAGTCATGAACTGAGAAATAACCTTCTAATAGATTCAAACATCTATATAAGACATATACATCTATTTTTCCCTCAAATATGAGAATGTCAAAGTTTACTTGTACCTTAAAAAGAGTGGCGCCTCCAGAGTGGCTATTGGATGAAGATGTGCTTCCAGTGGGAAGTCATTGAAGGATCTGGGAAAATTTATCCATCATGACATTCCTTTGTTTCTCAATGGAGTCCTGGAGCAATATTTTTATAGGATCTCCTCCTCTCTCATATTTCTTTTCTTCCCCCATGGGCGACCTTCATGGTTTGTGAGGTTGATCTTGGAAAGGTTTAACTAGATCGAACCCTAACTCCTTATACCCTAACCCCGTTGGGGACAAGCAAAGAAGGATCGAGAAAGAACAGACCACTATGATACCGTTGATCCAGAATTATGCAGGAACATAATAAAATATAGAAATACACATAAACACATAGATGAAGCAGAAATTACATTTTATTTCAGTAATATCTAATAAATGGAATATGCTTACAGACACAATAGAAAAAAACTAGCCAGGACACTGGTAGCTTATCTCTAAGAAGAGATGTGGTAGCTACAGACCTTTGAACTATGTTAAAGTGAGGCTCAAGGGCCTTTTTATTATATAAAAATATAGCAAAAACCTAAACAATGAAAAACCTAACCCTATGAGATGAAACACCAAGATTTTGTGCGCCCCATTGGGGTTTGTTGGGCAAAAAAATTCCCAAGGTCATAACTTGTACATATTATCTATGTTTAGCACATAAGATATATCATCAGAAATATCTATCTAATTACGATATTTTTTTTTTGTAGCCCCATGACTACAGCTTTGGGCTTGCTGCATACCTCAAAAAAATGTTGTCAAAACAACTTAGGAAGTTTAGCACCCGAAAAACTGCTAGAAACAGTAAATGCTGGTACAAATAGAGAAACTGATGAAACTCTGATGGGGGTAAAACCCGAAATCCCTGTTTGTATCTTCAATCTCAAATCTGTGTGTGAATTTCCTTCGAATTCATTTCCCAACTAATCCAACAATCAGGGCAATCTCATATTTTTCTAATCCCTTTTTATTGGAAATTTAAATACATCTGTGTGTTTAATATCTCAATCTAAGATTGAGATATTAAATTAATTTCCTCCCTTGGTTATGGAACTACACACCTCCTCTAATAATCAATAATGTGGAAGCTTTTTTATTAAAGGTTATAGAGCCCAAAATGCCTATAACAATGCTCTTCAAAGGTAACCATACAATCCACCCTCGGCTTATTATATTAACCTCAATTAACCCTCATATTCAAGGTTCTCTCTTCCATTATCACAAGCAACGCAATCTCACAATTATATTTTTAATGTTCGTTCTTGGCCTTATAATCCAAACGCTCAATCCTTATAAGTTATAACCAAAATGGTTAAAATATCTGCCTCATAAAGATTCGGGTCAATAATTAAAACCTTGGCACAAACCCTCTTGTGACTTATTCGGATTAGTATCCGAACACTATGGTTCAACCCACTTTATAACTGGATGGGCTTATGACCCAACGTTCACAAGTCTTCCCTATCATTCAAGATAGTATATTTCATTTCTCATATTAATTCACAAAAGACCTTCGCTCGCACTTACATTAAAGAGGCTTGGGTTAATGAATATCAACAAACGGTTAAAGCCTTTTACCTTGGGTTAATTCTATGTGCATATATATATATAACTCCGAACTTACATGATATTCAGGCCTTGGGACTCTTACCTTGGTTAAACCTGCGCGGAGTCAATCCTCCAATTCCCACGGCGAAAATGCGTCCCAGTGGTTAACTCCCCCCCCTCATCGGACGGCGAGGACGTCGTCGCTTCAACCTTGATAATCCAATGATTCAAACTGGATATCGCGTGATTTAGAGGCACGGATGTTAATTCTCAAAAAATCACATGATGTGAGTTGTTTTTGCAAACTACCTTTGGACACATGTTGTCCAGTTTATAAGATCACGTTCTTTTTCATAAAATTTCATTACCACCTTCACCTTGCGCGATACTGCTGGTATCTAAGCTCTAAACCGCTTTCAATGTTATGCTCACGGTTCTAGTTACTCACTATAAATCACAATTCCATTCCTTCTTTTATTATACTCCACCATTCATAAGCAAGCCTTCTATGATCCTTGGAATTAATACTCAACCTTCAGAACCTTACTTAGAGATTTAATTAATGAATGACACCAATTCGCCCTTCATAAATCATCTATTCTTCGTTCATAGTAATTACGCCGAATTCCTTGCACAGGTCTTCTTACATTGGTTCTTCACCACAGAACCTACAACCAGACTTTTAAAAAAATTATAGTGTCTTAATCTCAAATAGAGAGGGCAATATCCTAACGCCTTCAATTTCTCCTATTGTATATAGAGCATTATAAACCCCAAATTAACAGGTTATGTCCATGCATTCTTATGCCATTTCCCATTGAATTCGAACCCAAATTACATAGGACATCAGTCAAACTCAATTGCAGAGATTATTCACAAATCTAATCACAGAGATTCAGGACATTTCGCACTGGAAATAAATCAGTCAAAGAAAATGAACTTAAAAAAAATCTTGCATTCATCTGTATAATGAAACTACATACAAACTTCCTGTTATGGCCAGATCTTCAATCAAATGGCCTTCGGAAATCTACTCTGCCTCTAATTCTTCCCCAGGTCTAGGTAGCTCTATGCAGGTCTCTGCAGGTCTATCTAGACTATGCCTCAGAGACTTATTTTATACAAAGACAACATAATCGACTCAATTCCTCTAACATCTCAAAACTCTTCAAATTCCAAATTTTTTGACTAAATCCTAAGGAAACTGAAACTGAATCTCTTCATATGCTCACGAATGATTCGAGGGAAGTTACAATACTTTTCTCTCTACATTTAACTAAAATCACTCAATTCATTCAATAATTACATGAGCAAGAAATAAGACCCCCTAAGTCTATCTATATACAAAATGTTGTCTTGGGCCTAATGCCCCTGCATCAGACTCCCCAAGTTAAAATGGTTCATGATCTCCTGATCATGTGCTTTCATCTTGGTCTGCCTGGATCCCACACCTTGTTTTGCAACTGGTCATTTTTTGCAGTGTTCTTCTTTTGCATTTCTCCTGGCTTCCATACTTTAAGCTGCAGCTTTCCACTGGCTGCACTTTTACATCCCCCTTTTTTTTTCTCTTGCTGCTGCCTCTTTGATTCTTTGTTGTTGTCTTTTTCTCAACCACTTTCATCATCAGTCTTCTCACAAATTCAATTTCTTGATCTAATGTGTCTTCTGACTGCTGGACAGTGCTCCATCTTGATTACTGAACTTCTACTTCCTGTTGTTGTAATCTCGTGCTTGCTGTAGTTCTTCCTAATGTCATGCTTACTTCAGCTGTGTCTGTAGCCCTTCTTACTGCCACCCAATCATCCATACCCTCTTTTCTTCTGCTACAGAAAAGTTCTTCTTGATTGCCAAATGTGACAATTCCTCCTCTCTCTGACTTCAGCAATTCTTTAGAATGGTATTTAAATTTCCAGTCATCATCCTCATCTCTTCTATTCTTCTGTACTAAATATGCCTTAGTCCTTCCATCAGTGCCTACAATCATAAGACACACATAAAAGTTATGAAATCTTTGAGTTTCTTTCTCCTCTTCTGGCAACACTTCAGCTTTTTTCTTCAACATTTTCTCCAGCAACATTCCAAGCTGTTGTTCTGGCATTCCACTCTCTTTTTTGAATTTTTTCTGCAAACATTTTAGCCATCTATTTTGTGCTTGTTTATCATTGTCAACATGCTGTAATTTGAACTCAGCATGTTCTTCTTCTTCTTCCTAGGAAATCCTCAGCAATTGCCTTCCTTCTTCTTGAATTACTTCAAGCTCTTCTAGCTTTGCATTTTCATCTTTTGTAAAAGTAAAACTCTGATTCTCCACTACTGTAGCAGCCCCAAAATTCTGCCATCCAGCCTTCACTCCAATATTTTCTTGGCTATTCGAACAAGCCAATTCTTCTATGCTACCAACAGCAAAAAATTTCTGCATATGAGACCTGACTGTCTCATCTTCATTCTTTAGTTGCTCATCTTCATTCTGAAATCCCCAATTTAGAAATTGAGGTCCCCTCCTTGGCATGGAATCTTGTTGATTCAGCATACTCTCTAGTAACTCAACTTCTCCATTTCATGGCCTAAAATCTCCAACAAAATTCTTCTCCTCTTTCAATTGACTGCCCAATGCTGCCAACCTATCTCCATCACTCTTCATTTGGCCATTTAAGAAAAGAAATTTGTAATTATTAGCATTAATGACAAATTCATCATCATCAAGTACAACTCCATTGAAACAATCTCTTTCATTATCAAACTTATCATCTTCGGACATAGTTGTCTTTTCCTCATTGAAGCAATCCCTTTTATAAAACAAGGAATTAATGAATTCCTTTTGCTGCAATAACACCATCTAATGTTCATTTGAAAGATACTCATCATACTTTACTTGGAAACAATCAACTTCTTTTAACACAGCTTCATCACATGAGATGTGTTCATCCATACCTACATTCACACACAAATTATGAGTTTTAAAAACATAAGACATCACGGTCTCATTTGATGAATCAATCATCAACTCTTCCTACTGTTCCAAGTCTTCCATGCTCTTTAGATATTCTTCACTGGTCTTCTCTTAAAATTCCTCAAGTTGTCCCATTTTTAGCTTCTAGCCATCATCATAAACTAAATCTCCTCTGCTTCCAATATGTTGGAAAGCAGAACCTTTCTCCACTTGTGCATGGAAATCTTCAAAACATGTAGCTGCTCCATTTTCTTCTTCTGTGACAACATCAACAGTTTTTTAATCTCCACATGGCTTTCCTGCAAACATACAAAATATGTCAGATGTAAGGCTCTTCGACCCCTTGGTCCCACTTGAAGCTTCAGTCTTCAAGTCCTTCTCCAGATACTCAATTATCCTGAGTATTTCCTCTTTGTTATGAGAATTTATCATTTTCTCTTTCTTCCTTTGTGGCCTCTGCCACTTTACCTTATTCTTCATGAGCCACCCAACTCTCTGGTTTTCCTCTATCATCCTCTCCAGTTCATAAATCTCTTTACTGATCTCAGCTATCTCTTTCCAATATTCTTCATCAGTGATTTTCTTCCTCATGCCATTTTCTTTGGCATCTTCCCTCACTCTTCTGCTGTGGCCTCTCTCAATACCTCTACAATCTCTGTCATGGTTTTCAGTAGCCATTTTCTCCTCCAGGAGTTCTTCACTCACAAGCTGCACTAAGCCTCTGCAATGACAAGCTCTCTTGATGCAACTTACCTCACCAATCCCTTCCTCTGGATCCAGCTTTTGGCAAGTACTGGTCCCCCTCTGCTGGAACCTTTTGAGCACTCTCTTCCGCTCTCTAAGATTCACTCTACAACTTCTCTCAAGAGCACCTATGTTCTTCCTTCATCCAACCTCAGTTGGGAATCTTCCAAGTTCTACCACACTCTTTCTGCACTTAGGATCCCTTATTGGACTTCTTCTTACCACTGCTCTTAAAGATGTGATCTGCTTCTTACTGAGATTCCTTCCTTAATTTCTTGTACTGTGCATTCTACAAACAATATCCTTCAAACCAGAGTCAAATAAGGCTCATCAACTCACCTCTCAAGATCCTGAATGATCTTGCTTCTTTTCTCACCTGCACTGCATCTCTACCTGCTGCAATCTTCAAGACTCTGTGTCTTCAAATCCAGATTCTGCATATCTAGAGACCTTCACTGCATATCTAATCAAATCTGCAATTCTTTAAAATAGATTTAAAAACCAACTTTCTCACTATTCAGTACATGTGCATTTCAACAATCAATTTTCGAAGAGTTATTTCCAATTCTTGCTTTGATACCACTACGGTGGGGGGTAAAACCCACAGTCCTTGTTTTTATCTTCAATCTCAAATCTGTGTGTAAAGTGCCTTTGAATTCATTTCCCAACTAATCCAACAATCTGGGCAATCTCACATTTCTCTAATCCATTTTTATTAGCAATTTAAATACATCTGTGTGTTTAATATCTCAATCTGAGATTGGGATATTAAATTAATTTCCTCCTTTGGTTATGGAACTACACACCTCCTCTTAGAATTAATAATGTGGAAGCTTTTTTATTAAAGGTTATAGAGCGCAAAATGCCTATAACAATGCTCTTCCAAGGAAACCATACAATCCACCCTCGGCTTATTATATTAACCTCAATTAACCCTCATATTCAAGGTTCTCTCTTCCATTATCCCAAGAAACACAATATCATATTTTTAATGTTCGTTCTTGGCCTTATAATCCAAAGGCTTGATCCTTATAAGTTATAACGAAAATGGTTAACATATCTGCCTCATTTAGATTCGGGTCAACAATTAAAACCTTGGCACAAACCCTTTTGTGAATTATTTGGATTAGTATCTGAATACTATGGTTCAAACCACTTTATAACTGGCTGGGCTTATGACCCAACGTTCACAAGTCCACCCTATCGTTCAAGACAACAAATTTCATTTCTCATATTAATTCACAATAGACCTTCACTCGCACTTACATTAAAGAGGCTTGGGTTAATGCATATCAACAAACGGTTAAAGCCTTTGACCTTGGGTTAATTCTATTTGCATATATATATATATATATATATATATATATATATATATATATATACATACATATATATATATATATATATATATATATATATATATATATATATATATATATATATATATATATATATATATAAATCTAAACTTACATGATATTCGGGCCTCAGGACTCTTGCCTTGGTTAAACCTGCGCGGAGTCAATCCTCCAATTCCCACGGTACAAATGGGTCCCAGTGGTTAACTACTCCCCCTCATCGGACGGCGGGGATGTCATCGTTTCAACCTTGATAATCCAATGATTCAAATTAGATATCACGTGATTTAGAGGCATGGATGTTAATTCTCAAAAATCACATAATGTGAGTTGTTTTTGCAAACCGCCTTTGGACACGTGTCGTCGAGCTTATAAGATCTCGTTTTTTTTCATAAAATTTCATTACCTCCTTCGCCTTGCACGATATTGCTAGTATCTAAGCTCCAAACTGCTTTCGTTGTTATGCTCACGGTTCCAGTTACTCACTATCAATCACGATTCTGTTCCTTCTTTTATTATACTCCGCCATTCATAAGTGAACCTTCTATGATCCTTATAATTAATACTCAACCTTCAGAACCTTACTCAGAGATTTAATTAACGAATGACACCAATTCTCCCTTCATAAATCATCTATTCTCTGTTCACAGTAATTACGTTGAATTCCTTGCACAGGTCTTCTTACATTGGCTCTTCACCAGAGAACCTACAGCCAAAATTTTAAACAAATTACAGAGTCTTAATCTCAAACACAGAGGGAAATATCCTAATGCCTTCAATTTCTCCAATTGCATACAGAGCATTATAAACCCCCAATTAACAGGGTATGTCCATGCATTCTTATGCCATTTCCCATTGAATTCGAACCCCAATTACATAGGACATCAGTCAATCTCAACTACAGAGATTATTCACAAAGCTAATCACAGAGATTCAGGACATTTCACACTGGAAATAAATCAGTCAAAGCACATGTACTTAAAAAAATTCTTTCATTCATCTGTATAATGAAATTACATACAAACTTCCTGTTATGGCCAGAGCTTCAATCAAATGGCCTTCGACAATCTACTCTACCCCTAATTCTTCGATAGGTCTAGGCAGCTCTATGCAGGTCTTTGCAGGTCTATCTAGACTATGCCTCAAAGACTTATTTTATACAAAAACAACAGAATCGACTCTATTCCTCTAACAGCTCAAAACTCTTCAAATTCCCAATTTTTTGACTAAATCCTAAGGAAACTAAAATTGAATCTCTTATTATGCCCATGAATGATTAAGGGGCAGTTACAATATTTTTCTCTCTACATTTAACTAAAATCACTCAATTCATTCAATAATTATATGAGCAAGAAATACATAAGACCCCCTATGTCTATCTATATACAAAATGTTGTCTTGGGCCTAATGCCCCTGCATCAAACTCACCAGACGTTGAGGTGGAATAGTTGAGTGGCCACAAATATCCACCTAGATCATATGCAAATAATATTTTTTTTTATGAGTACATATATTAGAAAATTACATAAATTCCTAGAGTCAAGCTTTTGTAAATGTCGAGTACATAATAAAACATCCAAAGGAACACTATGAAAAGAGGGGAGGGAACTTCTCTTGTATGTCAAGAAAATAAAATATTTTAGAAAATATGAGTATGTCATATCATGGAAAGGACTTTATGAGAATTGTAGACCACTAATGTGGAATACTTAAGTTCTTTAATTCATATGAAATGTTTAAAATAAAACAATGGAACAACCTTTAGAATGTCCACATGTCTCTTTTTATACAAGAGGAAAAGGAAAAAATATAACTTGAACATCATACATGTCATTCATTAGCTTTTCATATATAAATATAAGCCAGATCATAGTGATATAAACCTTATACATAAATTTAAACTTTGTCTTCTATGTCGAGGTAAAATTCAGCAAAGGGGTATTCATACATGTTGCACGTCACAAATAAACTCTTCGCATGCTTTTGCAAAGCCACAAAACTATGTTCAGTAATCAATAATGGTTTTTCGTATACCCCTTTTGCATTCTAATGTTATCATATAAATTGAATTTGAAATGAGGGAAGCGTGATTACACATTAGGAAGTGAAAAGTGGCATGTATTACAGATGCTCACAATGCACTTTGGTAAATTTGTGTAATAAGCCTTTGAATAAAGGGAGTTGTTTTCTTTTTGCGAAGGGAATGGTTGATGATGCTAAACTTAGAGGGTTGCATTGCGAGATAGTCAACCTAGAAATGATGCATGGACAAAAGAAGAATATTTTTCCATGAAAGTAAATAGATATTACTAATGATTTTTGACCATGTCATTCAAAATGAATAAACTCAAACAAGGATTGGCATTAATTACTTTTAAATTGCATACTCATAACTTGAACATAGGTTAATGTGTTTGAGTAAGATCAAGCCATAGGATAGACAACAAGGTTAATAGTAAAGAAAAGTGGATTTCTGAAGACACAAACTAAAATTAACCAATTTTTGTATGAAAATTTTGAGAAACTAATCTGACATGGTATTCATGAATATGCAATGGTTATTTTTCTTGTTAGTTTTCAAGCCAAGGAAGACATCACCCAAATCTGAGACAAGAGTTGCTTGGAAATTTCAACGATTTATGAAACAAAATGAGGATGAGAGGGATTGTATTGCATGTAAAAAACCAATAAGGCTCCCTAAAAGACATTGATTTTAGTGTAGATGTTGATTTCTAATCTTGTTTTGATTACTTGCATTAAATGCATTGATTTCGGTGTAGAATTTGTTTTCTAATATTATTTTATTTCTTGCATTAGATACATTGATATCAGTGTATATGTTGATTTCTGATTTTATGTGAATGGATGTATGATGGTACATTAATTTTAAAGTCATTGGATTAATAGTGTGTATTTATTTCAGTGTAAGCATACAAAATTATTGACAATGAACATTGATTTTTGTATTATAGTAATTAAACCTATTAATATTGGAGAGCAAGAGAGACAAGGTATGATGTTTACTACAACAAATCGAGCTAAATATTTAAATGGTTTATGAGTCCAACTGTCCTTTTCATGTAATCGATATGAAAAGATGAAAAAAGAACAAGGGTGACAATAATAATAGTTTGAGATTGATCACAATGAAGACTATTTGTAACTCACTACATTGTTATTATTCACATTTTCTATCATTAAATATTCTTACATTGTCACTTTGCATTAAAATTTTTTATTCTTGTAAATACTTGACCCAAGAGTTGAGCTTGAATATATGAGAGAAACTAGAGCTCAATTCTCCAAAATGTCAATATAAGTGGTAATATTTTTCATGTGATATGGATAGTAACATTCGAAGAGAAAAAGAGTCACAATACCTAATCATTTTATACATGGAATGAAAGGCTTCATCCATCAAAGGTAAGAGTTGACTATAATTGATGGTATAAGAGAGAAAACCATTTCAATACTTCGTATTTTTATCAAACTGATAACATATACATCAAAGAGAAGACAAGTTCAAATACTTGTAATTTTCAAAACACACATAGCTTAAAAAGAATACAGGGAAATGGAAAATAATAACAATTGGAGGGGGTTAACCCCTTTTGCAAATGAAACAAATAGACCTTGGCAATGAAAATACATCCTATACCATAATAAGAAATGAGCCATAGCTTCTTCCAACACTTGAAGGGTGAATGAATGCAGTTAGAAACTGTTGCAAAGTTGAGACTATGCTTCTTGATAGGTTGAAGAGTGTATTTTTTGGACTTTAGCTTTAACAACTAGTTTTCTTTATTCAATATCAATGAAACTAACCTTGTTCTCATTGTGCATGTGGTGGCTCAGAAGTAGGTTAGGCATTGAGAGTCACGTCAAACTTCTATTTACTAACTTAGATACCTACAATTAGAACGTTGTACCAACAAGATGAATACATATTAGAAATGGTGATATGGTAGGTTGTCAGTCCACATTGAATATTTGACCATATTTTAATGTGTCCACCATAAACTAGTGTCATGTAGCAACGTTTACACAATCTATTGTATGTTGAAACTAAGCATGAAATCAATACCATATTGTTTGTTAGCCTCACCTCGTTTTTATTAAAGATGAGGAGCCAACATTTAAATACAAGTCAATTCAATCACCATAGAAATATTATACATATGAATAAAATATATATTATGAGCTAAGTCACACTCCACTTTCACACTTCTACTAGTGTGGGTTAGATTCGCCTCATAACCATATGATAAACACTTATATCATATGCCTATGATATACGACATGCAAGATATGAATATCCCGTTGATGCAATATGTATGAGTCTTAATCAATGACACTTAAAATATGTTTAAAACCTTGTGATATGTGGGAAGGGTCGACATGTAATGTGTTTCACTATATAATGAAAAAATTTTGGTTTATGACCATTAACATAATATATAGGTCAAGGTTTGAGTGGGTTGATGAGTCAAACCCCATTTTATTCTTTTGAATTTAGAATATTAGGGCTTCCTTTTGCATGGCATCCACAATATACATTTTTGTGATACCTGTTAGAAAACAAATTATACCATATAGTTGAGGGAGATGTTGAGGGGCCTCTTCGGCCTATGGTTGTCATCATATATTATGCACTATGTAAATATGAGTAATACTTGGTAAATGTATAAAAGAAAAGTGGATAGTTGGTTGCCAGCGGGTACAACTGCTCGAACCATATCTCTCATGTACAAATATACATTAAGTGTAATATATACTCACTTGGAATTCCTTTCCAATTATATTGTTCTTGGTGAATGCTCATTTGTGTTTTTGTTGTTCCCAAGATGTTCCCAAGATATGGCTTGTTCTTACATGTTGTATGTTAGGCTTACAATAACAGCCTCATTTTCTCCTTTTGAGATGGGTTATAACAATGATGAATGAAGGAGTGGAATAACCCTCGATAATGAAAATGAAAAGATTATATTGCAAATAAAGATATTTTCGATAGGCTGTTGCCAAATAAAAACCGGTTGCCTTGAAAAAGTGTGTGTAAATGTGAAGGCTTGAGGAAGAGAACATCAAAGAAGAAAGAAAAAAAATATTAACCTCTTGCATGAAATATGATCGATTATGATAGGAGTAAACCATTGCTTATGAAGTTGTGAAAGATAAAAGTTCGATTTTTTATGTTTGTAAAGTTTGTGGATGTTGCCAACGCTGCAATTGAAGACCCGCACTACTGATATTGAAGACCTGTAAAAGAAGAGTGAGATCAAGAAAATATAAATCTACTAGAAGAAAATAAAAAATAAATGAATCTGAAAGAGGAAAACGAAAGGATTAGACTGCAAACAAAAAATTGTTGGACAAGTAGTTGTTTAAGAAAAGTTTATTGCATGAAAATGACCGAATATAGTCATGGATGTTATGTGTAAAATATTTTTCAATTCTTCACCATGCCATTTTCTCCTAAAGTTATTGTGGAAATATAATGTTGCTAAACAGAAACATGCAAGAGATGATTAAAAAACCCTTGTTCAAGAATTTGATTTGCGGGTCCACATCGGCCAACACTCACTCGATGGTCCAGTTTATATGTTACTAGTCAACATGGTATGTTGTGCTAAATTTGAATGGTGGATGGCACCACCGAATCAACAATGATGAGAAGTTAAAAAAAAATTAGGTCGAATGAATAATTTGAATTACATTAACGGTGGACTGGAAAGTAGTGATAACGATTTTATAGGGCATACTACTAATGCTTTAAATATACCGGTGAAGTTGAATTAAACTCAAATATTTTAGTAATGCTAATGACCATCGAGTAGATTTACAGAAAAGTGCACAAATCATTGGCCAACTAATTGACCTGCTCAGTGCATGATCGACTGCATTTCATATTTATTTTGTTCCCCGTCACCTGCCATCATGAATGGATTTTAATGATTTTAGAGGCGGTCTAGCCTTTTAACATTTATTAACAAATCAAATTTGGCTAAGTTAGTTCACCAATTTTAGTAGAAATGGTTTTGTTCACATTTATATAATAATATTCATACTGAATCGAATTTAGTTGAGTCATTTCACCAATTTTAAAAGAAATGGTTTTGTTAAAAATGAGTTTATTTAATAAGGCTATCTAATTAGTAAATTAAATGGGTTATTATAGTTACCTATGCAGAACGGTATGCATTTTTGATGTACAATAAGGACATTTTTGAAAAAAGCATTGGTTTAAGGCATTATTGCATCATTGCTTGGGTCAAGCAATGCATTGAGGGTGGGTGAGAGGTTGAGGGGCCTTTTAGGCCTATAGTTGTCATCATATATTATGTATTATTTAAATGTCATTAATATTTAGTAAATTTATAAAGTAAAAATGAATGGATGGTTGAGAGAAGGTACAATCGTTCCAATTATATCTCTCATGTATAAATATGCATGATGTATGAAGAACTATAGATCAATAACATGAATTCATTCTGGTTAAAACTCATTGAATTGGCATAATACAAACTGTAACTAGTGACCCCCTTATAGAAACACCCACACATAAGAGAAAAATATAATATCATAGTCATAATCTTATTACACCCATGGAAACAGAACCCCACCTACCATTTTAATTTAAATTCTCATTCTTCACTTTTGATTCTTTATTTTAGGAGAGAACTAATAGAAATTCACAAGGGTTTGTGTTCTCGCAGGTACATGTGTCAATAATGACATCCATTCTTCTGTATTTTCATAGAATACAATTCTCTTTCAATTGAGGAAGTTCACGACTAGAAAATAAGTGGCCTTTAGTGACATGGGACAAAATGTATTATCTGAAACTAAAGGGGGGCCTAGGTTTGGTTGACCCCTACATCCTAGTAGTAGTACTAGGAGAAAATATTTGGTGCAGGATGCTCTAAGAAGGAATGGACCTTTGGAGGAGAATTTACAAGTTTAAATATGCTCCTCAAATATTTCATCATGATTTGATCTTATTTAATAGATCCACCCTTGGATCATAGATGTAGAATTTGGCAAGGAAATGCATTAGCTTTATTCAAAAGCATTGATTTTGGGATGTTAAAAACTCAAATTATGAATTTATTTTCAGTTGATTCATGGTAGAAACTGCCAAATATAGAGGAACAAGTGGAGCTAAGTATATGAGACATCGAATGATAACTTGAGGAAGGATTAAAATGAATTGCTTTTGATGTTAAACACTCGAAGTATGAATTTATTTTCGGTTGATTCATGATAGCAACTTCCAAATATAGAGGACCGAGTGGAGCTAAAGCATATGATACATTGAATGATAACTCAAGGAAGGATTAAAATGGTTTATTATCGGTAAGAGGAAGTAGTATATTAGATATGGCACCGATGGCTCCCTCCTAAAAATTGACATCTTAAACTAAATGGTGAAATGTGGATATTTTTTTGGAGAAATCCACTATCCATTCAAGAGGATAAACTAATATGGTGTTATAGATCTTAGGGCACATTCTCATGCAGTGAATCCTATAAAATAGGCCTATGGCTAAAAATATATATTTCCCTTTGGTTATTAATACAAAACAAGCCATTACATGGACAAATATTCAAAAGAGGAACTATTATGGCTCTTTGTGCTTCCCTCTTTTCCTATTGAATTGTGATAATTTGGAGCACTTATTTAATTCATGTGCCTACTCAGGGAGTCTATGGGATAGATTAAGGGATTTATTCTTGATATCTGACAGATATCCTAAGAGTATTTCAAATATTATTTTCAGTTGGTGTCCTCAAGCCTTCATCAATCCAATTATCAATCAAAATTGGATCTCCTCCTCTGGATTCCTTCTCTCGGTGATATGCAAATATTGAAATTAGTAAATTTTTAAAGGGAAGGAAATTCCCTCATAATCCATATGGAATTATTTTAAAATATAGGTGAAGGAATAGATCATAGCTCTATCTTTGGGCTCTCATGATTGGTAGTGTTTAGGTTCATAAGTGAAAAAATTCCTAGGTGGGTTTTTGCCCCTCCTCCCCACCCCGAGTTAGTCCATTTATAACCCTTCTTTGGACCCTTGATCTGGTCCAGTTAATTGGATCCCTACCCCGATTTCCTTCTTGAAATGAAACCTTGATGTAACTGTAAAAGGAATCCCCAATAATCATATCTCAATAAGGTTTTTTAGTCATCATGTCATATATGTAGATCAAAATAATACAAAAACATTATAAAAGGTACATAAATGGCTTGATAATAAGCCACTTCGAAGGGAAATAATCGTTTTATAGTACATAAATTAAAAATTCTTGATGATTCAAATGACAAGACCTACTTGGTAGATATAGGAGTCTAAAGGGTCAAAATATAATTAGGGCCCACATAACAATAATAATCTCACGACACAAAAATTACAATAGTGGGCTTCTGTGGGGTACAACAATACCAATATAGAGGATACACTAGTATTATAGGGACCCAACATGCCCCTCTCTATCAAAAAAGTGGTGTCTTCTACACTTGCATAGTTTTGGATGCTTTTATGTAAAACACTCATCCTCCCATGTGGAGTCTTCAACAGGTAAGTTCTTCCACTTAATAAGATACTTTGAAATTTTTCGATTCCATAGTTGTCCAATTCTTGCTTTTTTATTGCATTAGGCTCCAATATGATTTTTCCTTCCTCATCAAGTTCTCAAAATATATTTTGAGGTGGAACCTTGTCACCTATAAGGTTCATTAAGCATGAAACATGGAAAATGGGGTGTACTTGCAAAGGTGCAAGTAGTTCAAATTTGTATCCCATAGTACCAATATTTTGCAATACCTTGTAAGGGCCATAATTCTACGGTGATAATTTATTATCCTTCCTAGATTTCTTTAGGGACTATTTGTATGGTTGTAGCCATAAAAATAACTAATCACCCCTGTTAGAACTTCTTTCACTACGATATTGATCTGATTTTTGTTTCATTCGATTATGTGATAGAGTCACGTTATACTTTAAGAGTTGGAGAACTTGTTTTTGATGCTCAATCATGATAATCCACTGGTTGATCCTTAAAAAAATTTATTAGATAAGATGTGATGGACAATCATTGATATCCATAAAGTGCCATAAATGGGGCCATATTTTTTGGTATGGTAGGAAGCTTTATACCACCATTCTGACAGTGGTAACCACTTGATACAATGTGCTTTCTTATCAAATGCAATCCAATGAATATATCCTTCCAAACAATTTTTCACTATTTCAATTTTCCCATCATCTTTGGCATGATAATATAAGCTATGAGCCAATGAGTACGAGGGAAAGAAAATGATTATGTCCAAAATTTTGTAGTGAAAATGGGATCTCTATCACTTAAAATAATCTTTGGGTTTGCATGTATATTTTAATTGTTTCCAAAAATGAAATAGTGAGTGTACTAGCTTTGAAAGGATGAGATAATGCACAAAAGTTTCCATACTTGGAAACTCTATCAAATACCACCATGACGACACTCTTTCATTCAGAATTGGGTACAACTATGATAAAATCCATTGTGACATCCACCAAAAATTAATGTGGAATGGCTAATGGTTGTATAATACCTAGGGTAGTAATTGTATCGAATTTATTTTGTTGGAAAACAAAACATTCTGCTAAAAACGTTTGAACATCAAATTTAAGCCCATGCCAAAAATTTTCCTTCTTGACCGAGTGGTAAGTTTTTAAAATATCAAGTGGCCTCCTATTGAGAGGTACCTTGGTGGGAGTCTAAGTGGAATAGGTGGGAGCCACGATTATCCACCTGGATCAGTTCTCCCACCTTAGGAAGTAATAGTCCCCACTGAGTTTAGTGCCTCCATGATATGGGGGAAATTCTGCAGAACATGGTCCCTTGTGAGCCACTTTCCTTGATGCAGGAGTTGGCCATATTTCACAACCCGATATAGTCAGATATTCCACTGGCGAGTGTTCTTGATATATGTATTCATGATCCTATTAGTCATCTCATGCTCAATACAACTTTGGTTGAGATATGTTGGCATCAAATCTTCAACAATGTTTGATGTATGCGACAATGGGGGAAATTATGGTGGTAGGTAGTCCACATTCAATATTGGGTGCACACTAAGGAATGGTGGAATGTTGACCTTGAAATAAATTTATCCTATAGCCTTGGTGATGGTTTAAGGCCCATATCAGAGTGGGAAAAAATTGAGGTGGGCCCTAGTGAGGAACTCTTTATGCAAATGTAACAAAAATTTGTCGCCCACTTGGAAATGTGGCACTTGATGTTTATCATGAAAATGTTTTTAATTAACATTTTATTTGTCCAATATGTCATGATCTTGTTGTAATACGTTCTAAATTCATACAATCAATATGGTAGCTTTTCAAGCTTCATATTGGACATGAGTTGAAGCTTCCTAAGTAACTGGAAGTGGTATGGCGACATCAATGGGACACAATGGGTGGAATCCCAATCCTACCTGTAAGGGGCTATGAATAGTTGAGTTGTGGACAGAATTTTTGTAGTTTTGTTAGACATAGGGGAGGCTTTAATCCCATGTGTGTGGATGCTTTGATGTTTTCATGTGCAGGATGTGCACAACCAATCTATTGACAACCTATTTTTGGCATTCAATTTGAGGGTGGAAGGTTGTGGACTTAGTGAGCTTGGTATCCAACAACAACTAGAGGCTTGAACAAAATTTAATTTGAAAGTTATTGTATTGAAATGTCATAAAGGAATGTGGGATCCAAAAGTGTGTCCATACTCATTCAAAGGATAATTTTGCAGTGGCTTCTACTGTGATACTCTTCATGCATGCAACGAGAACAATCATCTTAGGGAATTTTTCGACAACCATGAAAACATAGTCGTTTATGTTATTACACCCTAAATTTTCAAAAACAAAAATCATTGTGTCAACTCTACTTTTGGTCATGGTTTCAAGTAGGTCTTGAGTCATTTCATTTATGAATTGGGTAAGTGATAGGTTAAAGGTCTTAAGATGTCATTTTTCATTTCCAAATAAGGTTTTCAAGTCTCATTTCATGCTTAAAAAGTCGCATCATCTATTTAGAAGTCATTCCATTAAGTTTAGGGTCAAATTTTTGCAATCATTTAGGAATCCACAGTTTCGTAGCGCAGCTAGTTCAAACAAGGTGATTTGCGCTGCGAAAACAAGCTATTTTCATAGCGCACTATGAAGCAAAAACTCTATTTTTCTGGTTTTAGTAGTCACCCTCCAAAGGGGTTCTTAAGCAACTGAAAACTCATTTTTGAAAAATGAAAGAAATTTTTCTTTCTAACATAATTAAATACAAAAAACTCTCTCAGTTTCTTCAAATTCATTATTAGGTGGGAGAAATTGATGACTTAACTTGTGCTACGAAACTGCTGAAAGTCATTGAGAGAAAAACTCTGTTTTCTGGTTTTAGTTGTCAACTTCATGTTCAGTTTCTGGCCACAAGAAAAAGTATTTTGGATTTATAAAATAAATTTACCTTTATAAAATCTCCAACTACAATAACCTCTCTCACTTTCCTCACACGAGTTATCAGTTGGGAGATACAAGGATTTCTTTGAAGCCATATTTTCAGAAATCATAATTTTCCAATTTTACACATGTTGTTAAAAGATAGCTTCTGGACAATAGGAGAGGTATTTAAAAAAACCAAGAGATTTTTTTGTTCACAACATAATGGTATCCAAAAGTCTCCTTCAGTTTTACAAAATAAATTTTGGATGAGGAGATAAAAGCTTTGTCTCAACACCTTTTTTTCAGATAAAAACAATGCAGAAAAATGATAGATCTTAGATTAGTTTTTTTATTAAGGAGAAGACCAATTTTGAGGAAAAGAATCTTTTAAAGGTTAATTTTTTTTTTTTTTTTTGATGTTAATGTCAATCCTTTAAGATTTTTGAATACCTTCAAACTTTAAATTTTTTGAAAACTAGGTGAAAAGAAGCCTGCATAGTAGTTTCGTAGCGTGCTACGAAACTGCTGAAGATGAGTTTTAAGCACTTTACACATGGATTTTGGAGGTAAGGATTGTTAGTTTTCAAGGTTTGATGTTGCTGATGGATAAATGAAGATCACAAGTGAAGACTCAAGGTGAAAAGGAGACTTTTATGATTAAAGGACGGATTTTGACCTATGTTGAAGCCCCAAAAATCAGGTCTACAACAAGGGGGATACCCACCCAGTCCGGACCTTGGTTAGCAGTTCCTTTTCCATTTGGTATAGTGGGTCCGACTGGATATAATGGGATCAGTTTCCCAATATGTGTGTGTGTGTTTGAGATTTGATATTTATTTTCTAAACTTCCTAATTAAAATGCTTTTAATCTATTTCTAATCTTTTCATATGCAAACTGTATTCTAAGAAATATCTAACTCTAAACTAAACCGGGATGTAATCTTTCAATATATGCGATCTAAAAGGATTTCAGATAACAATTGATAATAAAGATCATTCAATTATCATAAGAAAAGAATTCAATAATGATAAACTATTTCACATAAGAAGTTAGATGAAACAGTTTATGAAAAACATATCGCATATCAAGCTATTCATATATCAAGTACAAATAAATAATTATCACTGTACAAAAATGCCAAATGATAACTCAGATATTCAAACATTAACATATAAACAACTAAACATAAATATCGCTTTTAACACAGAACACAGAAACAATTAAGAGATAAAAATACCATTTATAACTGGTTCTACTTATGAGCCAGAAGCAATAATGATTTATCTCCTTCTTAATCCAACATCTATCAAGAGTACATAAATGCAACATCAGTAACAGATATTAGACACAGATATCAATAAATCTTGTTCCATTCATTCATCAAAACCTCTTCTGAGGGTGCAATAGTGCATGTTCTGAAGATAAGTTTTTGACAAATTTCTGGACCCTTCTTTAAATGCATGAGAAGGGTTTAAATACTACTAGCTAAATCTATAAATAGTTTATTACAAAAATTAAGGATTTGGTTTAAATGACTGTCCTTTTCCTAGGAAAAAATACAGTAAAAATGAAACTAAATCTAAAAATAAAGACTATTAAATAACTACTTATGAACTTGATCTTTAAACTTGCAGGCATCCAGCACTGTTTTGAGAAGAGGTGGTTGGCCGACTTCATATTTCAACTGTCCTGAAAAGACAGAATCGCCAAGTGTAGGCACAATCTTCTCAGCAGAATTTATGATGCAATTAAGTGCACTGCATTGACTGTGTGGTTTCACTAAATATGTCCAGTAAGAATCCCAGTTTAATCTTGTCAATCCTTGAATTGATTTTTCTTTTTCTTCCGCCTTTTGTTTCCATTCTGTTTTCAATTGATGCGCCTGTGGAAGATATCCCGGAACAGTTTTTGAAATCAAAATTGCTTTGTGCAAATTCTCATTTACGCAATCAGTAAGACTGTTGGCTGATGTAGCTGACTCCTCTGCTGCTTTCTCTGCCTGTCTGATTTGTGCATCCTATTTATTCAAAAGTATTTCTTTGTGGTTTTCATTAATAATTGGTGGACCAGCTTTTCTTCCTTCTTCTATCTTTTGCCATACCAAATAATCAGTAACTTTTTCATTAATTAGATCATAATCATTTCGTAAATCTACGACATGATTAGTGATCTTATCACTTTCTTGACAAAAAGAGTTTCATTGCAAGATTTTCTGGCATAATACTTCTTGTTGCAGTAGTTGATTGTTTAAAAAAATAGTTTCTGAAATAAACTCTGGAAGCTTAGGATCATCTTTGTGTTGATCTTGGATAATCTGTATTTTTTTCTCTTTATCAGCCAAAATTTTTTGATATCCAATTTTCATTTCTTGAAGTTGTTGCTGTAACTTTTCAAGTTTCATCTGTGCTTCATTATTGGTGTGTTCCTGTTGCAATTGCTATTGCAGAACTTGTATCTATTCTTCTTTTTCATTTAATAAGATCTGTACCTCAAATGCTTTGTCAATAGTTGCGGAAGCATATGCCCCTGTAATCTGAGATAACTTGGCAAGATTATCAGTAGGATCTGTAGTAGGATCCTTCCATAAGACATATAATTGTTCTGCTTCAGTAGCAATTGCACCTTCTAATTTTCTCTTTTTCCTTTGCTTCTTCACTACTGCTTTATAATTCGGGCTGTAGAATACATCCAGAGTAGGAATTTCCTCTACATTAAGTACAATTTCAGAAGAGGAAGTGACAGGTATATGTTCTGTGTTTGTCACATTACTGCTTATTCCTGTGCTTAAATATTTTGTTGTCTGTACAGGGGTCTATGTAATACGCCCTTCAACATTAAGCATTTCATTAAAAGTTTCCCATTCTTTGTCTAGCTCAATTGTGACTAACTGTTGATGTATATTGAGAGGTGGAATATTCAATTGTGGTGTGGTTGAAGTCTGTTGTTGTGAAAGCTCTTCTGATTGAGCTGTATCTTTCACTGAGCTTTCATCTTTATCAGTCTTTTTAGAATGTTCAGAAGTTTCTTTGTCAGACTTCGACTTGGAACTTTCTGTGTCCGAGCTGCCACTTATACTGACACTAGGAGCTGGTTCCCTTGCGGGTTCCAAACGCAAATTTTCCAAAGGGATAGTGGTCAGCATTCTTTCTCTGTAAATTTTAAATTCCTGAAATTGTTATGGAGATAACTGCATCTGTGCTGAATGTAGAATTACTTTCAGTGTGGATTTTCCTAGGAATATATCATCGAAAGGATCCTCTTCTCCGGAAAATATCCTTACTTTGATTGCAGTGGTGAAATTTTAGCAACTTCATTAGGGTCGAATAACCTTTTTGAAAATTTAAACAATTGTAAGCATGTAATATTGCTTACTTCCTTGAATGCGTGACCAACATCAAACAATGAAAATGTTCCACAGGCTACGGGAAATTGTGGCCAAATGCCCTTCTTCTTCTCTTTTAATTCCTTTGTCAAACCTCCTTCACCACAGGTTTGATAAGCAATCTCCTGAGCTACAAGTTTATCTGGAACATAAAGGGGAAAAACATGGGGAGAAGAAGAACTTCCAAAAACCCTCACATAGGTAAATAACTCTTCCCCAAACCATCGTGTGACAGGGAGAATTTCGACTTGTGCTTTCGAGGAAAAGCTTGGAGCATCTTTATTATACAATGTTCTATGAAGAGGCAACATTATGCCGTGACAAATTTTGTAAAAATGAGGAACAAACTTAGATTCCCACAGCTCCTTATGATACACATGAATAGGCAAAGGATCATGAATTGTCCATTGCCAACCCATCAAAGGGAATTTAGAAACAAAGAAGATAGCATCCATAACATAGGAAGACGGATGAAAAGGAGGATAAATCCTTTGAGAAACGGTTCGTTTAGACCGATAATTGAAAATAGCAGTGGCTAAATTGTCAGACAATATTTTGGCCTAGTCTAGAATGGTAGAATTGACAACAGCATTTACAATGGAAGCCATTCAGGTAAGACCATATTTATATCAGGCTTTCCAAAAAGCCTGCATAACATAGCAGCAGCAAAACAATATGGAGAGGTGAGTGAACCAGTACTGTACATACCATGTTTTTTTTTATTCAATTGTTCATCTCTCTTGGTCCATTCCTTTGTGCATTCTGCCGAATTTGCATGTTCTTTGGAAAAATTCTCCATAAATTTTTTATTATAAGTCGCCTGAGGTTCCGGAAAATGATACATCAGTCTCAAATCTTCCGTAGTGAATGACCCGATGAGCTCTTGATCAAGAGTTCGAATTTTCCTGTCTGAAATATCGGTGCTATCCAACACCCATTTTACCATGTCTGTATATGGAAGAATTCTTGGTCTTGCTGCTATCTGGTGCAGAAATGAACAAGCCAGTTCTTTAAGGGTTGCTTCAGATGAATTACTTGAACCTGCAGTAGCCGCGACTTGCATCACCCTGGGATTTTCTTCTTCGAGCAAATTATACATTCCTTCCCAAGTGGTTATACCAGCATCCTTATTGCAAGTAGTATCCACATATAGTGAAGCCATTTCTTTGTTTTCAGAACTTGAAGCTTTCTCTTTCTTACCCATAATGCTCTGTGAATGATTTGTATAGTCTTCTGCTCCTTCGCGCCTGCGGTGTGACGAATTAAGTGAGTCATGAGATGAGAAAGGTGACAGGATAGTTTTAAATGCTGAAGGCGGATAAAAAACATGAAACAACCTTTCAATCAAAATGAAATCCTTTCCATAATCCATTCATTAATTTTGACATCAAAGCGCATAACGGATATTTATTTATAAAAAGATTTACTTTGGAAAACGCGCTAGAAGAATCTGCGATAATGCGATCTGTGATTTGATGTGCAATATCGCAATATCGCATTATTGAAAATTGCATTTTTCTCAAAGCATAATCATCGCAAAATCGCAAATCGCAGAATCGCAAATCGCAAAATTGCAAATATCGCAAAATCAAAATTTTCTAATATCGCAGAATCACAAATCGCAAAATCGCAAATTGCAGATATATAAAAAGTATTCTTTTAACATCTTTTTTGAGATATTCGATTTGCGACCAATATTTTAATGTATAGGCTTTTTGGGATCGCGTTATCGCAATATCGCAAAGTCGCAGTTTAAAAGATTCAGTTTTACAAAAGATATCTACCATTTGCGATGGATGCGTTATTTCGCTCAAAGAAAGATTTTATTGTAATCTATCATAAACTTAAGTGTTTCTTAAGGAATTTCTAAGGAATTTCCCTAAGTTATGATAGAAAGTTTTATTTGAAAAGGGAAACAAGTACTAATTGATTTTTTGGATTTTTTAACTAAGGGTCCCCACTTATTTAGTATTATTACTAATACTAAATGAGAAGGGGGGTTGTTGCTGGCCACAACAATTGGTGATTCACTTGGAAGAACTAGTTATCTCTACTTTTCTTTTGAATTTTATAAATTTTTCAAAACAGAAAATTTTCCAGAAAATCAAACTTTATTATAAAAAGATAAAGTACATTATGTTTGAATCTATAAATGATATTTCATTTCTTCTATATTCAACTTTTGATTATTCACTTCCTCAAGTTATTTCTTGTATTTACATCAGTCATTACTTGGTTTAAAAAGATAAAAACAAAGGCTTCTCTATAAATCAGCTTTAAATATGCTCATTTGTCGTAGGTAGAGCCACTGCTGCCAGCAAGCGTTTATAGCTTCGACAGGGTTACCTGTTACCCAGTAATGATCCTGTATCCTACTTAGAGAAATATAAAATTTTCAAAGAGAAGTCCATATTCACACTTATTGCTTTTGCTTTTCTTTTTTATTCTTAAAGAACAATGTCTTGGTTTGGTAGCCAACTCATGACAATGCCATTCACTTGATTTATAATTTTGCAGAACAAGCTGCCTCATGATGAGACCCCTTGTCTTTTGATTGTAACAATCTTGAGTCATTGCCCTGTCATGGTATGCAGTATTGGCAAAGTCAGCAAGATATAATATCTATGATCATGATAAGTCGGCTCGTGATAAGACCTCTTACTCTTTAAGTTAAAAAGTGTATTATTGGATAATTCTTTGAAGATTGTATTTTTCTAAGCAAGGAGGATATCATTTTTTCCTTAAGATAGCTCTGGACGACAATGGTAGAGTTTTTAGAAGGAACTTTTCTATAGAGAAACTTTGTTTTGCTATTGATACCTTTCATTGAACTGATATAAAACAATCTTTCACCAAAAGTTGCCTTTCATCAAAGTTTTCAAAGTTGAAACTAGTATCATTTCAAGATTAAAGTTTTTAACTGTATCTTTGAATAATAATGATCAATATTCTGACAAGAATTCTATTTATAAAAATGAAGAAACAAAATCTAAACAGAGAATTTATATCTTCTTTGTAAATTCCAAATGTAACCATTAACAACTCGTTTTATTTTAAAATAAAGAAAACTAATATACAAAATAGAAGAATGATCTCCTATGGAAAATATTTTTTGAGAATTTTTCCATTAACAGGTAAAGATTCTCTTTTTCCTGTTAAATCTTGTAACATAAAAGTAGATGGACCTATGGTTTCTACAATTTGGAAAGGACCAAGCCACATTCGTTGAAATTTCGTATGTTTTCCTTTTTCCTCATGCGCCTTGTCCCATTTTAAAACAAGATCTGCAACCTGAAAGTATTTTATGGTTATCATGTTTGAATCAAAAGAAGCTTTAACTAATGCTTGATGATGGGCATGAGTTACTTTGGCCTTTTCTCGTTGTTCTTCTAACTTGATTATTTCCATCTGCCTTAGTTGTAAAGAAGAAGTTGGTACTTCTTCAATATATTGGATTAAGGCTAAGGAATTGCTAAATGAGTTGGAAGAACCACTTCTCTCCCATAAACTAAATTAAAGGGAGAGGTGCCAATTGAAGCCTTCTTTGTTATTCGATCTACCCATAAAGCATATATTAAATATTTGTGCCAATTTTTATGACTTTGTTCAATGGTTCGCTTAATAATTCTGATTAGGTTCTTATTTGTTGATTCAGCTAACCCATTTTCCTGTGGATAATAATTGGCAGCATATTTAAGTTTAAAACCTCTCTTCAGTGCAAATTCAGTCATAGTATTACCAGAAAAATATGATGCATTATCAAACATTAAAGCACAAGGTAACCCAAACCTGGTGATTATGAACTGATCTATGAATTCAATGATATGCTCGGCATTAGCAGTCTTGAGAGGGACTGCCTCTACCCATTTCGTAAAATAATCAGTTGCTGTAATGATGTACCTATGTTGCTTAGAAGAGTGAGGAATGATCTCACCTATTATGTCCAATCCCCATTGATCAAAAGGCTGCTCAATGTTGACTGGTTGTAAAGGTAATGATGGTTTCTTTTGTCTTCCAGCTGCAGTTTGACAAACTTGGCATCTTCTTACATATCTATGTGAATCTTTAAATAAAGTGGGCTAGTAATAGCCTGCGCGAAGAATTTTATGTGCAGTAGCATCTCCAGCATAATGTCCACCTACTGGCCCATCGTGAAGTTCCTGCAAGACTTTTTCAGCTTCAGATTTCTCCAGACATCTAAGAAGAATAGAATCGTAATTCATTTTAAAAAGAACATCGTTTACAAGCTGATATTGTTTAGCATTCATCCTCAAGGCTCTTTTCTTGGTCTGATCAAGATTTGGAGGGGCATATCCATTCTTCAGATAAAAAGTGATATCAACATATAATGATTCGACATCGTTTAGGCTTACCTCATATGTTTGTATCTCTTCAGATGATTTCTCAAAAATATGTGATGCTCCAGCTAGTATTTTGCAAAAGCTTTGACCTCTAACAATATTTGCTGGTTTGATTTCAACGTCATATTCTTGTAAGGCAGTAATCCAATTGGCTCTTTTCTCACCCACATCTTTTTGGACTAAAATATTTCTCACCGCTGGAAATGGTACAATGATTTTTGTATGGGTTTTAAGTAAAAAGGGTCTGAAATACTTAATTTCTTTGAAAACAGCGTAAGCTTGTTTCTCCACATCTGAGTAATTCAATTCAGCTCCCTGTAAATTTGAACTGAAGAAAGAAATTGGGGCTTCTGCTTTGTCTTGATTTTCTTGAGTGAGAATCGCAGCGTAAGATTTATCAGAGGCAAATGTGTACAAAATAAAAGGATTGGAAAAATTTGGAGTTGCTAAATATGGAGCATTAACTATTGCTTGTTTAATCAGATTGAATGCTTCATATTCGTTTTAACCCCATTTGAAATTTGAATTCTTTTTAATCATTGTTTGTAAAGGAGATACAATTCTTGAAAAATCTGGTACAAATCTCTTTACAAAATTAATTTGGTCGAGGAAAGATTGCATAGCTTTCTTGTTGTGAGGTAAGGATATCTCAAAAATCTCCTTGATTCTATCAGGATCAATGTGAATTTTGGATTTTGACACTATGAATCCAAGAAGTTTTCCTTCACTTAATGCGAAAAAGGATTTTTTCGGGTTAAGTAAAATTCCATACCTTTGACAACGTTGGAAGATTTGCTTCAAATCTCTAAGATGATTGCTTTGTTTTTTGGAATATACAGTTATATCATCCAAGTAAATTACCACTGATTTGTTAACTAATCCCTTGAAAGCGATGTCCATGGCTCTTTGAAATGTGGCACCAGCATTGATCAGACCAAAAGGCATCTTTTGATATGCATAAGTGCCCCATTTGGCTCTAAATGTAGTTTTCAATTGATCATCTGGATGAACTAACACTTGGTTGTAGCCAGAGAAACCATCTAAGAAAGACATTAATTCTGATCCTGCAACTGCCTGTAATATTTGTTCCATGGGAGGCAAAGGAAAATTATCTTTTTGGCAGGCTTTATTAATATTTCGAAAGTCAATGAAAATTCTAATATCTCCATTTTTCTTTCTAACAGGAACCATGTTGGAAACCCATTTAGAATGTCGAACAGGAAAAACAATTTTGGCTTTCAATAACTTATTGAGTTAGGATTTGATTTGATTTTCTAGATTGGGATGGATTTTTCTGAGCTTTTTTTGTATGGGTTTCTCATCGTTCATCATTGGGATAGTATGTTGGATGATAGAAGTGTCATAAGTTTTGAGTTCATCGTAGTTCCAAGCAAAGACACTTTTAAATTGTTTCAAAAGACGCACATATGCTGATTTTTCTTTAGGGGTTAGACCAAGGCCTAGGTTGATATTCTGTGGTTTGGTATCAGTTCCTAGATTTACTAATTCATAATTCAAAGTTGAACTTTGTAATTTTGAATTGGTAGATATTTTAAATCGGTCTTTCAAATCATAAATGTCTTTTAACTTGACTATTGACTTTGGAATAACATTGTTAGTGCTATCATGTTGTAATTGTTTGTCATGTTGGTCTTCATCGATTATTTGATTGGTATAAGATCCTTCAGATGTGAGGAAGCTTACAATATCAGGATCAATGTTGAAAATTCTCCAATTGGTAACATTATCAGGAATCGAAGGTCTAAAGATTAATTCAATTGAAAATCGATCAAGACTAAAGTCTTCTGCAGGAAAAATCTTAGAGGCTACATTGGCTAATAGGTCTGCACTAGCATTCCGGATTCTAGGAATTGGTGAAATATTAAATGCTATAAAATGTTCAGTCAGATATTGAACTAAAGATTGATAATGCTTTAAGTGACCTGATAAACAATGTATAGTATTACGTACCTGTTTAATTACAATTTCTGAATCTCTGAAAACTTGCAGATATTTGATATCCAATCCGATTGCTTTATATAACCCTTGAACTAAAGCCTCGTATTCTGCGGTATTATTGGTACATTCAAACTCAAGTCGGTAGGTTAGCATAATCTTGTTTCCCTCTGGACTAACCAACACGCATCCTGCTCCTGCTCCTTCATTAGACTTAGAACCATCAAAAAATAATTTCCAAAATAAAGATTTATTTACAGGAGTATCTACAAAATTGATACATTTAGAACTGTCTGTTTGAGAAAAAATTTCTATTTGAGATAAAACAGAATGTTCTAAATAGGGTGAAGTATGAGCATTGAAATTTCCTAAGAAAGAATCAACTGAGTAATTGCCAATGATATTACTACTATACGCAACTGGTTCATTCTCTCCTTCCAATTCAGTTACTATGTATTTTTGATGCTTTTCTCGCTCAACTTTTATCTGATTTGGTTTACCATTATAAGGTAGCCACACGTGTGACCAATCGATTGCAAAGTATCCATGAAGTTTTTCTAACCAATCTCTGCTAAGAATTAAGCCATAAAATTCTGGAATATCTACAACTAAAATATCAATGACTTGACATACCTTTGGATTTGATGATAGCCTTATGGTAACTTGGTTTAATTCACCAATGACTTCAACTTGCGATCGATCTAACTGCACTATGTGCACAACAGATTTTTGTGGTTGAACGTTCAATTTTGCACATACTGATTTTGGTAGAATATTAGATGAAGCTCCAGAATCCACTAAACAGTTATGCAATTTTTTATTGAAAACCTCATAAGTAAGAAGAAATGGAGGAGTATGAGATCTCGACCTTCCTCCAATTAAAGCGATATTTTCAAGATCAACTTTACTGATTGAATTAATTGGAGGCCTTCCCATATCATTAGAAGCTTGATAAATTACAGGACCAGGCAAAGGTTTTTCTGGTACAACATGTAATTCTTTCGAAAGTACTTTTTGTTGATGTTTTAACTTGTTCAATTCATAAAAAGTGATGTTTGCCCTAGTCTTATTGATATCTTCTATAATGTTGTATTCCATTTCATCCAGAACAATCAATGTTCTTGATGGAATTGATGAATCTGTTTTGGACTGGGCTAGTTTGAATTTCTTTGGATGTTGTTTTCTTGGGTGCGACTTTATCCTTAGCCAATGAGCTTGCACTCTTTGATTTAGGAGTACTTTGAGGAGGATCAAGTTGATTTCTATTTCTAGTGCTAACCGGGGATGCTTCTTGGTCTTCCTCATCTAGGAGGATGAAATCCCACATGCCTTGTACTTCTACCACCTCTTCTTCATCAGTAGTTTCTTCAGTAACAGTCTCTTCCTCTTCTTCTTCTGATTCAGCATTTGTAATAGAATTTGGTGGTTTCGAATCAGTTGAAGGATTTCTTCTAAAAGGCTTGAAAGAATTTTTAGAAGATGTTTCTGCTACTTGTTTCTTGATATCAACCATTTCATTGGACATGGTTTTCAAAACTTTCTGCAATCCTTCTAAATCAAATGGATCTTTTGGTTGTTTTTTCTTGGGATCTTCCTTAAAAGTGACCTTCTTGGATTTTCGTTCTTCTATTGCATTTTTCTTTTCTAAAGCAATGATTTGTTTATCTACTGCTATTGCTTCCTTCATATTGTCTGCTAAATTTATTTTATTAGCCCTATCAACAAAGATTGTTATGTTTGATGGCAAAGCAGAAATGTACCATTCACTTCGCACTTCTTCGCTAGGCTTGGAAGCAGTAGGAATTTTGTTTAACAATTTATTGAAACGAGAATTGAAATCCTTGACAAGTTCTTTTGAATAAGCTCTAAGATTAGACAAATCATCGATCAATGTTGCTGTAGACCTGTCATCACCAAATTTAGTCAAAAATTGATCTTGAAAGATATCCCAACTAGTAATAGATCCAGATGGTAATGAGAAATACCATGATCCAGCTGCTCCTTGTAGGGTATAAGGAAAAATTCGAACTACAACATCTTCATTAACAACTCCATTGAGATTTATGGACAACATAAAATTGTTTATGTGTTCTTCTGCTAGAATGCCTGCTTCGGGATTAAACTTAGGAAGCCATTTTTCAGGATGAGATGGTATTTGACTCAAGGGTGCAGGCATTAAGACTGCCCCTGGATTATTCCATGGCATTTGGGCCATCGCTGAACTACTAACAGATGAAAGTGTAGATGATAATATTTGTGACTGTGAAGATGAAGATATTATGATTTGAGAAGGAGATGTGGAAGATTGAGTGGACTGATGGAGAGTAATCTGGAGTGGAGGAGTGGGTGGTTGAGTTCGTAATGAAGTGTTTGAGATGGATGATGATGATGAAAGAGTCTCACTGTCAGACGCTTTGGATGATTTCCTAGATCTTTTCCTTGTAGGTAGAGGTAACTCAGTTGGCTGAATGCCAAGCTTTTCACTCTGTAATCTAGTGAGAGGATGAGCAGGATTATATTGCGAAGTCACACTGCCTTGAGATTTATCAGATTTTTGAGGTGATATTGAAAATCGCTGAAGTTTATGAATAAGAGATTTGACTTCAGGAGGTTCAATAGCAGATTCGTCTGAAAAGTCAGGGTTTGTAGCAGTGTCTGTTCTTCTTTCGACTTCTGGTTCTAGATTTAAAATTTCTGAGTATGATGGAGAAGTCGGGGAAGATGGTGAGGGTGATTTACTCTTAGAATGGTATTTATATTTAGATTAACTTGCCATTCATATTTTGAGGCCCTCCTTCTAGCGCCAATTATGTTGAAGCCCCGAAAATTGGGTCTACAACAAGGGGGATACCAACCTGGTCCAGACCTTGGTTAGCAGTTCCTTTTCCGTTTGGTATAGTGGGTCTGACTGGATATAATGGGACCAGTTTCCCAATGTGTGTGTGTGTGTGTGTTTGAGATTTGATATTTATTTTATAAACTTCCTAATTAAAATGCTTTTAATCTATTTCTAATCTATTCATATGCAAACTGTATTCTAAGAAATATCTAACTCTAAACTAACCTAGGATGTAATCTTTCAATATATGCGATCTAAAAGGATTTCAGATAACAATTGATAATAAAGATCATTCAATTATCATAAGAAAAGAATTCAATAAAGATAAACTATTTCACATAAGAAGTTAGATGAAACAGTTTATGAAAAACATATCGCATATCAAGCTATTCATATATCAAGTACAAATAAATAATTATGACTGTACAAAAATGTGAAATGATAACTCAGATATTCAAACATTAACATATAAACAACTAAACATAAATATCATTTTTAACACAGAAAACAGAAACAGTTAAGAGATAAAAATACCATTTATAAGTGGTTCTACTTATGAGCTAGAAGAAATAATGATTTATCTCTTTCTTAATCCAACATCTATCAAGAGTACATAAATGCAACATCAGTAACAGATATTAGACACAGATATCAATAAATCTCATTCCATTCATTCATCAAAACCTCTTCTGAGGGTGCAATAGTGCATGTTCTGAAGATAAGTTTTTGAAAAATTTCTGGACCCTTCTCTAAATGCATGAGAAGGGTTTAAATACTACTAGCTAAATCTAAAAATAGTTTATTACAAAAATTAAGGATTCGGTTTAAATGACCGTCCTTTTCCTAGGCAAAAATACAGTAAAAATGAAACTAAATCTAAAAATAAAGACTATTAACTAACTACTTATGAACTTGATCTTTAAACTTGCAGGCATCCAGCATTGTTTTGAGAAAAGGTGGTTGGCCGACTTTAGATTTCAACTGTCCTGAAAAGACAGAATCGACAAGTGTAGGCACAATCTTCTCAGCAGAATTTATGATGCAATTAAGCACACTGCGTTGACTGTGTGGTTTCACTAAATATGTCCAGTAAGAATCCCAGTTTAATATTGTCAATCCTTGAATTGATTTTGCTTTTCCTTCCGCCTTTTTTATCCATTCTGTTTGAAATTGATCTGCATGTGGAAGATATCCTGGAACAGTTTCTGAAATCAAATTTTCTTTGTGCAAATTCTCATTTACGCAATCAGTAAGACTGTTTGTTGCTGTAGCTGACTCCTCTGCTGCTTTCTCTGCCTCTCTAATTTGTGCATCCCAGTTATTGAAAACTATTTCTTTGTGGTTTTCATTAATAATTGGTGCACCAGCTTTTCTTCCTTCTTCTGTCTTTTTCCATACCAAATAATCAGTAACTTTTTCATTAATTAGATCATAATTATTTCATAAATCTATGACATGATTAGTGATCTTATCACTTTCTTGACAAAAAGAGTTCTATTGCAAGATTTTCTGGCATAATACTTCTTCTTCTTGCAGTAGTTTATTTTTTAAAGAAATAGTTTCTGAAATAAAATCTGGAAGCTTAGGATCATCTTTGTGCTAATCTTGGATAATCTATATTTGTTTCTCTTTATCAGCCAAACTTTTTTGATATCCAATTTGCATTTCTTGAAGTTGTTGCTGTAACTTTTCAAGTTTCATCTGTGCTTCTTTATTGGTGTGTGCCTGTTGCAATTGCTGTTGCAGAACTTGTATCTGTTCTTCTTTTTCATTTAATAAGAGCTATACCTAAAATGCTTTGTCAATATTTGCGGAACCATATGACCCTGTAATCTGAGATAACTTGGCAAGATTATCAGTAGGATCTATAGTAGGATCCTTCCATAAGACATATAATTGTTCTGCTTCAGTAGCAATTGCACCTTCTAATTTTCTCTTTTTCCTTCGCTTCTTCACTACTAATTTATACTTCAGGCTGTAGAATACATCTAGAGGAGGAATGTCCTCTACATTAAGTACAATTTCAGAAGAGGGAGTGACAGGTATATGTTTTGTGTTTGTCACATTACTGCTTATTCCCGTGCTTAAAGATTTTGTTGTCTGTACAGGGGTCTGTGTAATCCGCCCTTCAACATTAAGTATTTCATTAAAAGTTTCCCATTCTTTGTCTAGTTCAATTGTGACTGACTGTTGCTGTATATTGAGAGGTGGAAGATCCAACTGTGGTGTGGTTGAAGTCTGTTGTTGTGAAATCTCTTCTGATTGAGCTGTATCTTTCACTAAGCTTTCATCTTTATCAGTATTTTTAGAATGTTTAGAATTTTCTTTGTCAGACTTCGACTTGGACCTTTCTGTGTCCGAGCTGCCACGTATACTAACACTAGGAGTTGGTTCCCTTGTGGGTTCCAAACGAAAATTTTCCAAAGGGATAGTGGTTAGTCTTCTTTCTCTGTAAACTTTAAATTCCTAAAATTGTTCTGGAGATAACTACATCTGTGATGAATGTAGAATTTCTTTCAGTGTGGATTTTCCTAGGAATATATCATCGAAAGGATCCTCTTCTCTTGAAAATATCCTTACTTTGATTGCAGTGGTGAAATTTTTAGCAACTTCATTAGGGTCGAATAACCTTTTTGCAAATTTAAACAATTGTAAGCATGTAATATTGCTTGCTTCCTTGAATGCGTCACCAACATCAAACAATGAAAATGTTCCACAGGCTATGGGAAATTGTGGCCAAATGCCCTTCTTCTTCTCTTTTAATTCCTTTGTCAAACCTCCTTCACCACAGGTTTGATAAGCAATCTCCCGAGCTACAAGTTTATCCGGAACATAAAGGGGCAAAACATGGGGGGAATCAAAACTTCCAAAAACCCTCACATAAGTAAATAAATTTTCCCCAAACCATCGTGCGACAGGGAGAATGTCGACTTGTGCTTCCGGGGAAAAACTTGGAGCATCTTTATTATACAATGTTCTCTGCAGAGGCAACATTATGCCGTGGCAAATTTTGTAAAAATGAGGAACAAACTTAGATTCCCATAGCTCCTTATGATACACATGAATAGGCAAAGGATCATGAATTGTCCATTGCCAACCCATCAAAGGGAATTCAGAAACAAAGCAGATAGCGTCCATAACATAGGCAGACAAATAAAAAGGAGGATAAATCCTCTGAGAAATGGTTCGTTTAGACTGATAATTGAAAATAGCAGTGGCTAAATTGTCAGACAATATTTTGGCCCAGTCTACAATGGTAGCGTTGACAACAGCATTTAACAATGGAAGCCATTCAGGTAAGACCATATTTATATCAGGCTTTCCAAAAAGCCTGCATAACATAGCAGCAGCAAAACAATATGGAGAGGTGAGGGAACCAGTACTGTACATACCGTGTTTGTTTTTCTTCAATGGTTCATCTCTCTTGGTCCATTCCTTTGTGCATTCCGCCAAATTTGCATTTTCTTTGGAAAAATTCTCCATAAATTGTTTATTATAAGTCACCTGAGGTTCTGGAAAATGATAGATCAGTCTCAAATCTTCCATAGTGAACGACCCGATGAGCTCTTGATCAAGAGTTCTAAATTTCCTGTCTGAAATATCGGTGCTATCCAACACCCATTTTACCGTGTCTGTATACGGAAGAATTCTTGGTCTTGCTGGTATCCGATGCAGAAATGAACAAGACAGTTCTTTAAGGGTTGCTTCAAATGAATTACTTGAACCTGCAGTAGCCGCTGTTAGCGCTCAAATCTACCTCAGGCTGAAATGAAGTAAACTCAAGGCTACATCAAACCACGCTCAGCCTCGTAGCTATCCCTACGAGGACAGGAGAGGGATCTCTCCGTCAATCTCGAGAAAATGAGCAATAGGATGCGAGATGACTTACAATAAGAACTGATTTTAGGCTAGTAAAGAGATAGGTATGTTTGTTTTTTGGTTTTTTGGGTTTTCGCTGGAGAAATGGGAAAACAAATTTTGGGTCCGGGGATAAGGTCAGACCTTTGCAGAGTTCAAGCTGGGGCGAGGTAGGTGATGATCTTGATGCTTTAAATTGGATATATGGATAGATTAGACCGACGAGGAGCTTAAGAGGGCAAAGAAGAACTTGGATCCTCTCCAAACAGCTGAAAACATATAGAACTAACTGAATTCAAAGGCCAAGCACTGTAAACAATGGATTCAACCTTATTCACTCATTCAATTTAGTTCAGAAGCATATGAAAGGATGGCATACATTAAACATGAATAAACTTACAGTAAACAAAGAGGAAACACCATCAAGAACATAACACCACAAGGATCCCAACAAGTGCCGCAAAACCCCTGATCTTTCCTTAGCCAAAATATGAAAAATATGTACAATGATATCAAAAGTATCCCAAGAGTCCAACCTGTAGAATGCCTCAGAAATTACAATATATAGATCACTCTAACACCTTTTCCCACCTCTAGGGGTCGAATTCCCTCTTCAGGGATCAGTTTCAACCAATTCTAATCATGGAACTACAATCTAGGCAGCTAACAACTTGCCTCTAAAAGAGTGGGAACTGATCCATTTACATGATTTTTACCTTTTTGAGAGTGAATCTTCTAGAATAGATAAAAATAAGCCAAACTTACATGCCAAACTCTCATAGAAAGAGTCAGTCCTCCAGACTTTGAATTGGAGTCACCAGGTGAATGATTTCAGCCTTCTTATGTCTGATCGTTGTCCACCATCAACCATCAGATCTGAACTTGATACACGTACTGGGGCAAGACAATCTACAAGTCGAGTGTCACATTCACAAGCTAAACCGGAGATCGACTGAAGCAGCTTTTATCTACTATGCACTCGCAGAGCAAGAGCAGTTCGAAGGCTACCTGGCGTGTCTTCAGGCTCCGTCTATAGCTAATGAAACAAATGACATCAACAAGCAAACCAATTCTTCCCCAGTATGGTCGCCACTATGTTAGCGCTCAAATCTACCTCAGGCTGAAATGAGGTAAAACTCAAGGCCACATCAAACCACGCTCAGCCTCGTAGCTAGCCCTACGAGGACAGGAGAGGGCTCTCTCCGTCAATCTCGGTAAAATGAGCAATAGGATGCGAGATGACTTACAATAAGAACTGATTTTAGGCTAGTAAAGAGATAGGTGTGTTTGATTTTTGGTTTTTTGGGTTTTCGCTGGAGAAATGGGAAAACAAATTTTGGGTCCGGGGATAAGGTCAGACCTTTGTAGAGTTCGAGTTGGGGCGAGGTAGGTGAATGTCTTGATGCTTTGAATTGAATATATGGACAGATCAGACCGACGAGAAGCTGAAGAGGGCAAAGAAGAACTTGGATCCTCTCCAAACAGCTGAAAACATATAGAACTAACTGAATTCAAAGGCCAAGCACTGTAAACAATGGATTCAACCTTACTTACTCATTCAATTTAGTTCAGAAGCATATGAAAGGATGGCATACATTAAACATGAAGAAACTTACAGTAAACAAAGAGGAAACACCATCAAGAACAAAACACCACAAGGATCCCAACAAGTGCCGCAAAACCCCTGATCTTTCCTTAGCCAAAATATGAAAAATATGTACAATGATATCAAAAGTATCCCAAGAGTCCAACCTGTAGAATGCCTTAGAAATTACAATATATAGATCACTATAACACCTTTCCCCACCTCTAGGGGTCGAATTCCCTCTTCAGGGATCAGTTTCAACCAATTCTAATCATGGAACTACAATCTAGGCAGCTAACAACTTGCCTCTAAAAGAGTGGAAACTGATCCATTACATGATTTTTTACCCTTTTGAGAGTGAATCTTCTAGAATAGATAAAAATGAGCCAAAGTTACATGCCAAACATGAATTTACATCATAAAAACCCAAAAATTCCATCCACAAGCAAAAATGGTCCATACTAGGCGAAAATCTGAGCTGGCAGCTGAAAATTCAGGAAAAATTTAAGTGGGTCGCTCTTGAGCCGAGTGGGTCGCGCGTTTTCCAGCCTGAATTTGAGGTACTTCCCGGCATCCAAATTGAGCTCATGATAGCTCGTTGGAAAGCCCTGGATGTTGACTATCCAACCCAAGTGGAATTTCTGAATTTGGAGCTAATTTGACCCTCCAAAACCTCATTCTCCCAGAGGTACTTCCTGCTGGTACAAAAGGTGGCAGCAAGGTGGTTTTCATAGTGTTTTTGAGCTCTTTGACCATCCAGATTTTGATGAAATGCTTAGTTGATTTCTGAGGATGCATAACTAACCATGACAAATCCAAAAATGCAAAAATTTCCTCCAGCAAGTGTCCCAAAAAAAAGTGAGCGCATGAGTGCGCGACCCGCTTAACTGAAAAACCTGTTTTTGAGACCAAAAATTTGAAAATGACAAAATTTTCTCCGAATTTGCCCAAATTCGGAGCGAAGATCCTCCATCATGTATCTTGCTCAGTCAATGAAGCCTTGGCCAAAATCCGGAGTGGATCAGGCCTTTTCCGCCATTTTAGTGCTCTCCTGGTGCATGCAGCTCCTGTGGTGAAAACACTGTCTCGGTTGTATGTGTCGGTCTCTATCATGGTGTCACAATGTGTATGAAAGTATACTGATATGGTTATGATGAAAACAAGAGTTTGGTGTATGTCTAATGTTCCATGTCGATGTGCTCACATATTACAAAAAGTGCTATAGGAAGCATCACAATGGAAAAGGACATCATAAGAATTAGAATGGAAAAGAAGCAATTTTCGAATTGGCTAACAGGATTTCACATGAATAGGAATGGTATAGTGTAGGTCAATAAAATAAGCCTTAAAATCGCTTAAAAATGTCAATGGAGGATGTGGACAAGTGAAAATGGGACTACAAGCCATAACATGAATGATGAATAGTGTGAAATGACAATGGCAATAACAATGAGAGCAGCGATGTAATGGCAATGAGAGAGCGTGAGGCTGAGGTAAATAATGAGCAGGGACACCACAGACAGCAGAGGCATGAGCATATATATCAACAACACAACCTTGGAAATCCTTCACAAGACTATCAACATGTCTCTCAAACCCTAAGAAATGAATTTGCAATGAACATAGGTTTTACGTTTCTCCACATCAAACATTTGTTTCTCCACTTTCAAAACACCATAATCATGTCCAAAAATCACTAAGCAATGTTTAAAAACCTACTTGCAAGTTGTTGGAGTCAACTTGAATCAAAACTGGGCGCAAAACACAAATTTCTGGGCTTTGTTGTTTAAGTGGGTCGCTCCCCCCAAGTGGGTCGCTCCCATTCATTTTTACACTGGCTGAAATGCTCAAGTGGGTCGCTCTTGCCTCTTGCCACATAGTGCATTTTTCGGGAAGCTTTTCGAGGCCTTCCCGGTGTCCAAATTGAGCGTGTGATAGCTCGTTGGAAAGCTATTGGAGTCTACTTTCCAAAAAAAGTGGAATTATGCAATTTGGATTCCATTTACCCTGTCAAAAACCAAATCTTCCAACACTAGTCAAAATGAGCAGAATGAGGCTGCCTCAAGGCAGAGTGCTGTTGCAGTCAACTTTTGAAGGTCTTCCTCAACTCCAAATTGAGCTCATGATAGCTCATTGGAAAGGTCTTTCTGTCTAGTTATCATTTGACTCATCATGCAAGTCATTTGGCCAACCATGCTAGGAGAAATCTTGATTTTCCCAAGGTCACTTCAGAGGTGCATTCAATTCTCCTGAGGCAACGGTATTTTTGACATTTCTCCAAAACCATGCTACCTGTGTAAAAAGTGAAGGAGGTTTTTCTTCCTTGGCATGTTGGGGACAAAAACCTCTCTCAGTTTTCCCAAATTCATCTTTTATGGCTCTGAAACATCTTTTGAGTGAAACTTATCCCGATGTGTGAAACAAGGAATTTTGTCGAAATGAAGCGAAATGAAGGGGATAGGGGGCTTCTAAATTCTTGGGGAAATTTTTGGAAGTAGGGAGGGATGTTAGGAAGCAGGGGAAAGTGGAATCACAGAGATTGAGTGAGGGGAAGGGGTCCAAAAGGGCGAAACACAGGCCTAGCCTAGAAAATTGCCAAGTTTTGGCTAGAAACTAGGGTTTGTGCAAAAATGAGGAATTTGGGGGATCTCAGTGATGGGAAGTGTTTAATAAGGTATATTAAGGATAGGGGAAGGTGTGTGAACATCAGGATACAAGTTTTTCCGATGATTTGACCATCCAAGAGAAATTATCTCCAAAACCCTAGGAGAGGGAAATGGACCTTACCTAGGCACAACTGAAGCATGAACAAGATGTAAAATGACTCAATGGAACTTGAAATGATGATGGCAACCCCCTGAATGATGATACACTCAGCTGAATGGTGACATAGACTGACATTTGGACAACTTTGGAAGAAGTGAAAGCAAACCCTAGACCTAATGCCTAGTGACCAAATTTTGCTTGAAGACTCATTGAAATGACAAAATTTGACCTTGACACTTTGAAATCACTTTGAAAGAGCATGTTTGATCACTGAAGGAAGGCTGCAAAGGCTGACTCTAACATTGGCTCCAATGGGGATGGTAGCTCCTTGGAGGTGCCAAGAACGGCAGATCTTTGGGAGAGCAGACCAGTGTTTTATCCATTGGGCCATGGAATCAAAATCTCAAACTGAAATGCATGACTGAAAACTGATGAGTTGACGACACAAATTGACTCTTACTCAACTAAAAAATGACTCAATACTTAAACACAACCGACAAACTGAAAAAGATGCTCAAAGTAGAGCTTATTCAATACAACCTACTCTAATTGTGCTTTTCACCACCCGATCAAGTGTAATGGAACAGCCAATGCAACCATGCAAGCATGCTGGCT